>QUSF01000003.1:7278314-7446181 GCA_003676055.1 Chloebia gouldiae | reverse complement strand
TTATTATTATTATTATTATTATTATTATTATTATTATTATTATTATTGGTATTTGTACACAGTATCTTGTTCTTCATTGTGTTTCTTGGGGGTTTTATAAAAAAAATTAGGGGACCTTGGGACCTTTTTAAAAAAATTAGACATCATTAAGATCCTGATCCTACAAATAACCCCATATATGTACACATATATACATGTACACACATATATATGTGTGTGTGTATAAAGGATATCCTTTTGTGGAAGGGTCTTGTGTTTTCTGACATTTACCTGACAGACCTGTGGGTGCTGCTGGACACTGGACAGTTCACACACACACACTCACACACACAAAATTCACAGAATCACTGGGCTGGGAGAGACCTTCATGACCATCGAGTCCAACGCAGCCCCAACACCTCAGCTAAACCATGGCACCGAGTGCCACATCCAGTCTTTTTTTAAACACATCCAGGGATGTTCCATTCACCTCCTGATTGTTGTGAACACACCAGGAATGTGTAACTCAGTCCTCTAAAAACTCGAAATGCCTGCGCTGAGTTTATTGGATTCCTGCAGAAATTGCCATACAAAAAGCATATTTTTTAAGATTTGGAACTGAGCAAAAAATATATCAGCAACATTCAGCTATACTGGCTGTAGCAGGAGAGAGCAGAAAGATAGGCAGAGCCTGGTCTGAAAGAAAGGATATTCCTGCTGACCAAGAAAAGATAATAGTTAGAATACAAATATTGCTTGTTCCAGGAACTGCACCCTTTGTTTATGAAGTCTATACTAAATAGGAATATGGAGATACTTTTTTTTTACAGAATTCCAGTAATTTGTGCAATAAATTATTGTGAGGCAAGTGTAAGCAGCCTGCAGAATGTGGTGTGCATGTATTGGCAGACCTGATATCTTTAACTGTACAATCTGTGCTGGCATCTTTGTCCAAAATGTTTTTCAGAGACCTTATCTTCCTAATCAACTGCTTTGCCAAGCTAAAAAAAGAGAAAGGAAGTGCGTGTAGCATATATAGCAGATGGGTGTTCAGCTGTACAGGTGTCTGGTGTGCAGGTGCCAGATAATGCAAAGTAGTTAGATATTTTCTGTGAAATTCCATTACTTGTTCCAAAAAAGAGAGTCATCCATTCTTCTAGTGCTACCTGGTCCAGCCAGGTGCACACCTGGGAGTGTTAATGACCCCTCTTAACTCTTTCCCATTTGATCAGAGTGGTTCTTAGAGAGCTGCCTTTTTTCTCATTACCTTTTCCTAAGACAGTGAATTGACTCTGGAGTTCATCTGTTTCTGCAGCAGAACAGCAGCAACCTGTGTTGAGGTTAGGCAGCATCATTTGAACCAAGCTCTTCTTTATTAATTTCACCTTCTTACATGGATTAGAGAAGCATCAATCATAGAATCAGGGAATCATGGAATGGTTTGGGTTGGAAGGAACCTTAAAGATCATCCAGTTCCAACCCTCCTGCCATGGACAGGGTCACCTTCCACTAGACCAGGTGGCTGAAAGCCTCATCCAGCTTGGTCTTAAATATTTCAGCCACAAATAATATATTAAAGCATAATACATCTCAAAGCAGTATCTGGAGATTAGCAGTGTAGTGCTACCTGTAAGCAATATATCCAACATCATATGAGTACCCACACCACTATGCAGCCAAATTTAAATTTTTAAGGTTAGATCCTCAGGTCCTTACCACAGGTAAGAGAGAGGCTTCAGGTGCTTCATGGACCTCAGCTGTAGTCCTGGATCCCGTTTCCAGTCACCTTCACACAGGGAGCTGCTGCTGCACACTACTGAAATATCACAGGCAGCTTCTGGATGTGCACTCTGATATTCCCCACAAAAGTACCACGTGCACACTCAGCAGGAACAGGTCCGTGTGCTGCAGAGCTTGTTGAGCATTACTGCTTTCCCATTGGGATGATTTTTTTCATGACAGAAACAGACCAGAGACCCAGATTTGAGGAGAGGTGTAGGCCCTCATGCAGAAGGAGGGACACTGATTTTCTGCGTGGCTCTTCTCTGTGGACTGAACCTCATTAGCTACACAGAGCATTAGCCTCCTGGAACTGTTTCTCTTTTTTTAGCTATTTTAATATTCCAGATAGCATATGAGACCCTGGGACAGGTATTTGTTCAACGTAGCTCATGGTTTATATCAAGATTTTTCTTCTGAGTCAGATGGGTGAAGGCTTGGACTTTGGTTTCCCATAGGAGTGCTCTGACACTAAACTATAGATGGTGGCAAAGCTTTCTGTCAACTGAACATTAATAAAAACTCATGCTTTTGACATGAAAAGAAATTCTGTGTTCAAAGTTTCCCTAAAACTTATGTGGACCTACTGAAAAAGAATTCTGCAGCAAATTGATATTTCTTTGCATAAATCATTTAATTGAAAAAAGGCTGAGTAGTTTTGATTAACAGGAGCATTACAGTAATGCTTTCTAGACAGGATTGGGATCTCACTGGGTACCTGCCCACACATAAAGTGACAGGAAAGCTGTGTCTTTGAGTGATTAAGATAATCACTGAAAAGACAAGATTAGGAAAGAAAGGGAATAAAAATTATCACCTTTCTCATTTTAAAATTAAGTATACATGTTTTAAAGATTTTAAATGAAATTACCCAGATTTAAAAACAAGCCCATGAGAAATTGTTAGGACCCAAAGTCCTATCCAGTGTCAGAACCAGACACTCACTTTTCCTGCCCATTAGTGTGCAATTCCAGAAGCATCAGGATGGAAGCTTATCTTCAGACTTGACGTAACAAAATGTTTTAATAATCCTAGCTATGAAATGCTAGGAGCTGATCTTGGATTTTACAATAAGAGGCAAAGTGGTTGTGATACTCTATGTTATGTAAATTATATGCAAAGTATATTGGCATGCAAATTTGAATGCTGAAAGAAAATCATTCTTTTCTAAGGCAGAGAAGAGAGTTTTTCACTCAGATAAGCCAGAATCTGCAGATAATTTTTTAACATATTGATGGTGTTTCATTACATCTTTAAATATATAATAAATATATAAAATAAAATAATTGTAGCTTCTTTCTAAATAAGTTCCATTTCTCTACTTTGCTGGTACCAAGTAGGCAAAGATGCTAAAAGTCTGTCAGATAGATAAGATTATATCAGGATGCCATAATAGTTTAAAAATATATTATTAATGTGTGAAAAATTTTAAACTGCCATTTTAATATTTTACTATTTTGGTTTTAACAGTTGAAGCTTGGAGTAGATCCAGGTGTTGTTTGTGACCCTGTTGGTCAGTAACATCCACAGTGGCTAATGTCATGTTGTTATTGCTGGTTTTTATCCATTAGACAATGAAATGTTTCTCTGTCTATTGACATGTTGAACTTTGGAAACGCTAATGGGCAGATACAGAATATTTCAGGAATAGGTAATGTTCACAGGACATGACAAGATACACCTGCTTGTCCCTCTGGCTCACCAATAAACAACAGTGCTATTAACCATATTTTGTTAGATGTGACAAGACAAAACAGAGCAATAGTGGCTGTGTCTGCTGTCTTTTCTCTGTTTTATCTTTTTCATTTTGAGCTTGAGTTTTGTGCCAGACTAATAGCCGATGGCAATGGGCTGGGGAAATGAAACTTTTGCTAAGATTAGGGACTGTGCAGAAAACAATGTGTGAAATCCTGATTTGACAAGGATGAACAGACTGGTGAGGGCACTGAGACATTTTGTGAAGTGAAACCATGTTTGTACTCAATGTGCCTTGTAAAAAATGATATCAACAGAGGTGCCAAAAGAACCCACCCAGAAGACAATAGAATGGCATCCTCATTATACCAGACAGGGAATAAAGGAAGTGTGGAGTTTATTCTGCCCTTTCTAATTATTGGTAGCTTTATTAATTGATGGCAATGGAGCAATGTGTATGTTGTTGTGCTCTGGGGTGATTATCCTTGTGAGACTGTAAGTTCAACAGTTGTCATGCAATTTGGAGTTGCAGACTGGTGATTTTAGTAATTGAATCTCAGGAAATAAACAAAATATGGCAACTTGATGCATTTTGAGCAATTAAATTTGTGCTGAATTTTCTGCTTCATCCTGGGGACTCCCAGATTCTCAGCCAAATTCTGTCTCTGATTAAGAATACAAATAACTCAAAGAAACAGAAGAAGGAAACCATTTTTAATATATCTGTATGTCACAACACTATATTGTATTGGCGCCTGCCTTTAATTTAAAATGTAGTCTAAAACAGCTGCCATCAGACCACAAGTCAGAAGAGCAGAATGAAAAATTGTGTCAACTGTGGCTGTTCTGGCTCAGGAGAACAGAAACCATAGAACTCCTCTGTAGTGAAATGGCTTATTTGTAGGGTTTGAATTCAGTATTCCTGCTCAGCCCATTCAGGATGCACAGCCTTCAGAAGAAGCTCCTTTCTTTGCTTCATGCCAGGTCTCTTATATGCTTATTATTAATTACCATGATGTAGCAGGTACAGGGAACCACTGGGCTGCATTCCCTCATGCTAAATACCTGAAAGATTAGCAGATGCTCAGAGGTTTGCTGGATTATTTCCTGAGAAGGTAAATGGTACATGCAAGTTATTTCTTGGGTGCAGTCCTGTTCATTTACAGAAACTTTACCCCAGCTCTTGTTTCATGGGACCCTGGAGGAGTGGTGGTTTCCAGATCTCAGCCCATAGGACTGGCTCTGGCTGTTCCCAGGGCTTTGAAAGACTGGCTCACAGTTTCCTGCACCCTTAACCTCCAGTGAGATATGAGCCCACTGATTAGAAAAGTGACATTATCCACCCCAAACTTAGCTGTACAGACACTTAACTGAATCATCTGTGATAGGAGTGTAGTCAGCTGAGCTCTATAATCAGCAGAGTCCAGCTATGATTGGAATTGCCTTTTATTTCCCATCTCTGATTAAAGGGAAAGTCAAAAGCTGGGGCTGCATAGTTAAATGAAATTCAGATTAAAAGCTAAGACTGAGTAGATCTCTGTTATGTCTAAGATGTCAAAATGATCCTGTCATATAAATAACTAGGTAAACTAGGATATCACAGTAGTGTTGGCTGAAGATGCAAATGGTGTAAATAATGTTCACCGAACTCCATGTCAGCTGTTTGTGGCTATCTTTGACAGAGCACTGGGGCTGTGCCCACAGAGCACACTGAGCTTGAGCAGTCAGATCTCAGAGTCCAGCCAGTTTCCCAACTCTTGTGCATTTCTAAGAGTCCATATCAGACCTCTTCAGTCTGTCCTACACTTCATGGAGCACATGAATTGATGGCCCAGTGGGTGATTTACCTTCCAGGGCAACCCTCTGACAACTACTAGCCTAAGCAGTGAATATTCTGTAATCTGCATGAGTTTCATAGCTGATCAAGAGTCTTTTCTAGTAGCTTGAAACCCTCTCTTTACTGGCAAGTTCCCTAATATTAACTTTTGAACACAAAGAGAATAAAGAGTTTGTTCTTTTTTGGCTGATGTTGAGAAGTGGTATGGGGTTGGCCATGCTGACAGGACACTTTGCAAGGGAAGAGGAAGGTGTTTGTGGCATCTAAAGGATATTTCCTTCTTTTCTTTTCCTTTTTACTTTGTGTTAAAGATGTATGGCTTCCCAGTCAGCGCAGCTTGCAGTCCTCCTTTGTTTTCCAAATTAGAAAAACCAAACAAGCTGTTTCTCAAACATAGTTGTCGGGCAGTTTGTTGCATCAAGCTGTGAGCAATGTATGCCGTGGAAAGAGCCCTGGCTGATGCCAGCACAGGAGGTGTGTGATGGGGATACGAAAATAGTGATGTCACTCAAAGTGTATGCAAACAACTGTGGTTCTCTTCTGTTCATGTAGAAACCCCTGGTGCGTCCTCGAATCTCAAAGCTAACTAACTTAGAAGAAAAAGATAATAATGTTGTCATCTCTTATTTTTGTTCTTTCTTTCCAGTGTTTCCTCCCTCTCTCCAGAAGAGGGAGACAACTCTCCCACAATGTAAACATCAGAAGTTTAGAAGAATGAAATACTTTTGAATTGATCTTTATTGCTTTGAAATAATTTACTTGAGAATGTATGATTTTCCAGGCCAAGGAAAGCATTACAGGTCATTGATAGAAGTCATAAAGTCTTTTTGCCAAAATAGTTTGCTAAGCAGTTGGATAAAAAATATTAAACCTATTCCTTTCTGCCAGTAGTTTCCATGTAGTTCTTGATATTGGGGATGTCTTCTCTGTCTTGATTTTAGACTTGTTTTCATTTCTATTCTATTCAGAACAAGCCAGTATAATATTTCCTCAAAAGCTATTTAGTGAATTTACTTAGCATTCATTTTTATTTAATATTAACTTGGTGAATTAAAATAAAGAAAAAAAATGCTCAAATGGAATTGAATTTCAGGTTTCTATCAAACGCATAAATGTGATAGTGTGAAATAGAGTAAAAAGTTTTAAAAAATTGTAAAAGGGAAGCCCTGCTCATATATGCCAGTAGGTATCTGTTCCTCATTGATTTTCAGAGTCAGCTTCCAGTCATCTGATTCTTTACATCTTTTGAAATATAATGCAATATGTAAAAATAAATCATCTGGATTGCAGCATGCAGTATTATGATGTCAATGGTAAATGAACCCATTGAAAAAGCAACAAATGCACTTCATTGATTGCATTTTTTTAGATTTTATCAACCAGTGTGCAGATTTCATCTGTCTAAACACAACGTAGTCACCATTTATCTCCTATAAAATCAGTCAAAACAGAAACTCCTTTGTAATCAGTTTGACTCAGTGATGGTTTGGGTGGTGGTGGTGCTGGCAGAGGGAATGACTTTTCTCCAGCAATTCTCAGCCAGCCAATGCACACATCTTATCAGGGGTTACCTAGCAACTGTATGCTGCTGTTAGTTGAAGTATAGTGATTAGTTAATAGCCCATGACTTCTCAGGTTACTTTCTTTACAATTACATAGAAGTATTTAGCATTTGATTTCTTTTGAAAACCCCTTCTCATACAGAAATTAATATCAGGTCAGATTATGACTGGCGTTTATCTCGCCAGTATAGAGATAGCAGTAAGTGCTTCCTTTCCTCCACCTTCCCCATCATATTTTATGTCTTTCAGATGATTGTTACAACTTAAGTAAATTACCAAGGGAAAATTATGAAGTGCCAAAACGACATCTGTGGAATTTTCTGGAATTTTTATAATTTAGATTTTATCTGTGAATTGCATGATGAACAGTCTGTTTGCATCTCCCTTGTCATACTAGACTGAGCAAGAGGAAAGATCTCACAAATGCAGAAGTATCATGGGGTGCATCCATGACCCACTATTTCAGGTATTACATCATGGTATAAGGGGGACTTGACTGCCACACACACTTTTCTCAGGCCTTCAGCAGTGCTTGAGTGTTTTGGAACAACCCTTCACATGGTATTTTTCCGTGAGGTACTTTTTTTACCCCTTTTTAACCTTTTAACTTTCTACTAAAACCATGCCATTTTCTCTGTATTTTTTTTTTTCAGAGATCAGTTCACTCTAAAAATCCTCTAAATACTCGTTCTTTTCTGCACGATGCATTTATGAAATTTGGAACAGTGCATTCTCTAGATTAGCAGGAAAAGTATGTCTGTACTGCCCAGGTGACCCAGCCATCCTTCAGGCATGCAGCATTTCATTCTGTATGAAGTCTGTAGCCCCAAAGAGGGACAGAGGTGAACTGTCAGCTGCATCTTATTCTTCCTGTGGCCCAAATGACCATGACTGGAATGCCCATCTGTGCTGACTGCAAGGTTGTTTCTCTTTTTTATGGTGAAGTTTCTTCATATTGCTGTCATATTTCAAAGCCTGTGTGCTTCTACAAGCATCTGGAGAAGGAAAAACAAAGTATTGAAAACATTTTCTGAATGGACCTCAGATCCAACGTGTCTCATCTCCTGCTCAAAACGGGGTGGTTGCCAACACTGGATCAGATTTCCTTTCTGTATTGGCACTTTGAGCACCATCATTAGAAAATGAGGATAAATTTTTGAAGGCAGAAGGAAAAGGCGGGAATTGCCCCCTTAGCTGTAAGGAAATATCATCCTTTGGGTGTTACTAACTTGCTTGTGCAATCTGGTCTCATGGCTTTTCCAAGGATTTGTTTTCTATCCTCTTAGTCTTTTGTTGACTGATGGTGATATTGGTGTGTCCCTAGGAGAGCCAACCTGGTTCTGGCATTCTTGCCATCTGGCACATGATAAATAATGATGATTTCTCTTTGTCTTCCTTCACCTGCTCAAAGGCATGCATCAAATGCTCTGCATGTAATAAATGAATCTGCCACAGGGGCCTTTGGGGTGGCAATCACCCATAATCACATAGAACCTTCTTTCCCTGTCCTGCCAGGCCTGGGCAGGGTGAGGAATCATTTTCATGGCTTTCTCTATACCTTGTGGACTGGCTGGTTGAACTAGCTTAACAAACAACCTTAAAGTTCCCTGCAGCTGCTTTCCTTCTGTGCATGACCAGGGGCTTTGCATAAGTGTGCAGTCTTGTTTGGTCCTGGAGAAACTTTTAGAATTTACTAGAAATCTTCTGGACACAGTCAGTGACGGAGCTTATTCCCCTGTTCCTGCTTCCAGCTCTGAAGGAGCTCGGGACCATCTGCCTACAACAGTTGTGATAGAAAATGCTGAGGAAAAAATGGAGGCAATGCTTGGACTAGGTCTCAAACAAATACATTAGAATCATTGGGATGGAAGATAAAGCACCAATAGCAGAAAATCTACTACCCCCACTTGTTCTTGCATATAGGAAAAAGACAAGGAAAATTAAGGAGCTTTCCTATAGTTGTTGGGTTCACTTCCTTGGTCTAATTCCATGTCATAAACACCACTTGGCAGCTATCCCAAAAGGAAGAGCACAACCTTGCTTGCCAATGCCCTACTAAGAAGAACTGTCCCTTTTGGAAGCAGTGGTTTAGCTGCCCATGACATGGCCATGGTCTCTTCAGAGATTTTGTTGGTGTGGACTCCTTGACCTTCGTCTGAGTTCCAAACTCCACACAGCTTTTGCTAGGCTTAAAAGCACAGACCAGGTTTCATATAACTTGCTTCAGGTTCAGGGCTTTCTTAAAGCTTCAACAAATTGCAGTTGGTATCTCACAGACCTGTGCCAATTATTCTTACAATAATTTACAATACAATAATACACAGGGAAGAGCAGACAGAGCTTTGTTCCATTTGTCTCTTTCAATGGGACTTAAATCTGCAACTAATGGTTATAAGGTCTATGAGAATTCACAAAAACATAAATGTAAAAAATGAATTTATTTCTACTGGGAACTGAAGACAAAAATATATTACAAGTTTATTATAAATTTTATGCTCCTAAGTGTAAATTCTATTCCATGGACTACATATATCTGCATCCCATGAGCCAAATTCCTATTCACATGTTAGTGTAAGCTAAAACCCAATCCATTTATAACTTAGTAAAATTTAAAGTGTTTTATGGGTGCAAGGGTTGAATTTTTATTAATTGTAACAGAACAATAATTTCCATCATCAAGTACCTAGTAATTTTAAACTTTGATCTCATTAATAGGGTCAGATTTTGTTATTGTTGGGAAGGACTCTTTTAAAGATAGCTGCTGCAGTTTCTGAATAGAGATCATACAGGTTGGGTTAGAATATCACAATGATTTATGTGACTTTGGAGATATTTTATGACACAGTACTAAATATAAACTGCAGGTACAACAGATGGCTTTTGCCCTGCAATCCATTTATGTTTCATTCTCTAATGTGTGGTTATCACTGCATGTATACAGGATGTTTTGTCTTGCAGAACTTTTCCTAAAGGATTGCAGCAGGATTTGTGCTGTCATTTATTAAGCAGCAGCCCCAGACCACAAAGTGGTGCTACACCATGGCAGCTGCCATTCTCCACAAAAATAGCATTTTTCATGTGTCTGGCTCTTTCTCTCAGTCAGCTCTACAGCAACTTTAAATCATTCATCTCTTTCTTTCTGTTTTGAGGGGCAAATATAGCTGGAAATTGACTGAAGGATCCTTTCAGCATGTTTGGGTCTCTTACCATGTGCATTTCTAAAGTGGTTGATCGGTCTATTGGAAGGAGCTGTTGCTACATCCCTGCCTCATTAGCTTTTTAACTGACTGTGTGGTATGTGAGCCCTGCTTGAAAATAGAGGGAGGTGGTTTGCTTCTGGTTTCATCAAAAGCAGCTTTCAAGCAGCAGCATGAAGATATGGGAAATTATTTGTTAAATTAAACTAATAAGACTAAAACTGGGACCAAAG
Organism: Chloebia gouldiae; assembly: GCA_003676055.1. NCBI lineage: Eukaryota > Metazoa > Chordata > Aves > Passeriformes > Passeridae > Chloebia > Chloebia gouldiae. The sequence goes on along the minus strand of QUSF01000003.1, from coordinate 7,435,899 downwards.
ACTCCTGTCTCTCATTCCCATGTTCAGATATCTTTGGTTATTCTTTTCAAATAAGTGCTGTTCAAATCCTAGCAGGCAGATTTGGAGTTCCTAATGACATTTTGAGTGGAGCCTCCCTGTGATCCTCAGGAGAGTGCACAGCCCTGGGCCGTGTGCTGGAGGAGCATTCTCCTGTTTGTTTAGTGACAATGTCACATGCACAGCTTGTCTGGCACTGGTCATATTGTTTTTCAATTTGATGTCAGCAAATTATTTAACACTGATTGCACTAAGGGTTTTTTAGCTCCCAGAAGAGTATTTTACTGCATGTTTGATCCTCTTTTATTGCCACATTTCACACTCAACAAAAGCTTTGAACTGAGAGCCTCTGCATCCATTGGTAAGAGCCGGTTTCATTCCCTTCTTTTACACACCTGTTTTACAGCACCCAAGTGAATAATTTTAAGAATAGAGCCTGTATATCCAAATCCCTCCAAAACCTGAACTGCTCTAGATACAAATGTCATCTAAATAGCAAGTGGTTTATCTGAAGTCTGTGTTGTGTGCTCTGACACAAATGCTTGTCTGGCAGGTGTGAGCAGCACCTGCCCCTGACACCTATGCTTCACATGCACTCATGAACTCTTTGTGGTCTCCTTTTGAAAATTGTATTTCCTGTGAAAGGACTTGTCACAAGTTAAATTATCTGTGAGATCACTAACTCTTGCCTCCATCCTAGTGTTAAATTCATAACAATTTCTGTCAACCCTCAGTATCAACAAGAACGTTTAATGAAACTCGTACAGTAGTAAAACCACATCATTTTGGCACTGGTGACTATGAATTAGAATACAGCCCTGGACCATACCATTAACTTATCCACTAGAGAGTCCTACTGGGCACATCCCTACTTGTACAGCTTTTACTTTTTCTTTCTTCTTATTTTTAATCTAAAAGATTAAACTTTGGCCTGAACTGGTATTTCTGTTGACATAAAAGATGACTAAGTTTGCATCCATGACTGGAGTCTATTTCTTATAGGGTCCTTACAGATCTTACAGTAAGGCATTTTAAACTACACTTATCAAAATGAATAATTCTGTTTTGCAGGTCACAGTCCTCTTGTGGCATTTATTTTCCCTGATACTTTCATTCTGTTGTTGCGTTACTAAATCCATTGTTTAAATTTGCCCAATGTGAAAAAGAGACCTAGATGCAAATACTACCAGTATTTTAACAAAGATTTTGTTTGATTAGGGAGAAGATGAATGAATATCCAAAGGTTTGAAATATACAAGGGGTAGTTAGGAAAGCTCTATGAGTAAGTGGCCATTGTGACAAATTTACCTTCATAATTTATGAAGATGTGACAGTGGATTCTATATACCATCATTTAGGCATCTGCTTTCAGCCTTGCTCTGCTATATGTATTTAAATGCTACATCTTCACCATCAAAGTGCAAAAAAACACTGCAAAACTGGCACACAGTGCAGCAGGAGACAGCGTGTCCCTATTTTGAGCTCTTTGAATGTATCAGAGTGGAAGCTGCTGGCTCTCAGTGTAGGATGTATGATGCTACTCTGCAGAAACTAGGGGTGAACTGGTCTGGGGAGCAGGCAGGAGACAAACTTCTCTGTTTCTCCTGGATGAGATGCTGAGCAGCTGTAAACTGTGCACAGGAGCTTTGTGGTACTGTTCTGTAAGCATAAAAAAATAAAAATATAGACTTTAAATGGCCATTGAAAAACAGAGCTAAATTAAACTGCCTTCAGTCTCATCAGTGACCCTTGCTGAACTTCTAATGCTGGGGCACTCAGTGTGCACTGATTCCAGCTCAGCCTCTGGTTTCACCCAACCTGCTAATGGAAAGAGCATGTTTGTTTACTGATTATCAGGGAGATACCTGCCCTGCTTCCTGCAGTTTGGTAGTTAATGTTTAAAAACATGCTATTTTAATAATAAAATAAAATAAATAGTATCCATCAGGAATAAACATTATCCCTTAATTTCTAAAAATAATTATAATATGCATGTTAAAATTCAGAAGAGTGTGTCTCATGAATAGGAATCTAATTTCATGATTTAAATGGTGATGGTACAGCTAGAAAGCAACTCAAGTACATAATATACCAACCTAAGATTCTGAAATTTTTCTGTAATATCAATTCAGCATTAGCAACACTAAGCCACCTGCTTTTTCCTTAGTAGTGCATGAGTTATTAGGATCAATGTTTTAAATTATGTTTATGCTCTAATAGAAAGGATCTGGTTTCTTAATTTAAGAGGTGATTTAGTTACCTGCTTTGCTTGGCATATTAATTATTAAGTCACTGTCTGTGTGTCATGTAAGATTAAATCATGCTGAATTGCTTTGTAAAAAAAGCAATCAGTAAGATAGGTTTAAGGAACAGCTTGGGTGAAAGAAATTAGCATAAACTAAAGCAGATCATGACTGGGGGGCAAGAGCAGTCTTGTGGACATGGCTGAATATTTCTAGTTATAAGATTCAAAAATTTTTCTGCACTGTGCTGAAAACTTTATTTCACTTTTTATCAAGGCTCTTATTAGCGTTTCAAAAGTACTTTTTAATTTTGAATTATTTAGATTTAGGGCTTAGTGTTTAGCATGTGTCATTGTCATTTGATTTTCAAAGATAGTACTCAAAGCTACAGTTTGAATCAGACAAAATCCAAAATGCTAGGCAATTTTGAAAATGAGGCTTCATTTTTGAAACTTTACAGCATAAATTTTTTATACAGTAAACTGTGGGTTTAGGGTAGAAATTCCAGTAATCTATTTTTCTAACTCATGCATTACCTAGTCATATTAATCAAAACATGTATTTTCATGTTTAACTTTTAAGAATAAATTTACTTAAATTGATCTGGATTTTTTAAGTTACATCTAGATGAAGTGCTAACATTTGTGATTATAAAATATACAGTTAGAAATTTTGAGACTTTAATAACTTTTTATGGAAAGGAAAATTAATAATTCTGATTATTTCTGAGTGTTGTCAATGGCTTTGATACCTAGAAAAGACTTGTACTGAGAAATTTTCTTTTAGTGCTACAAGTAGAATGTTTCTGATGTAGGATATTTGTCAAGGAAAATTCATCAAGATGACGGAGTTAACTTTTGTTGACTTTATGGATTGTCAGAGCAAAGCAGATCTCTGTCAAATTTCTTGAATACCTTTGTGGCATATTGCAGGATAATATGGATAAGGAGACAGACTGCAGAACTGCAGGAGCCATTGATTTGTTGGTTCAGCCGTTCCTTGCCCTGCTTTCTCATCTCAAGAAAATGCACAATTATGTTTGACTGTTAAATATTGAATTCAAGCTCCTCTTGATAAAGCATAGCAACCAGATTTCCATCAGGAAAAAATTCAGGTTTTCCTGGACATTTTATTAGTCAAGATAAAGGCGAATGCGCTAGAACTTGATTTAAGTCTCTTAACATCTTAAGCTTGGAAAGAGTTAGGATGGTTCTGACTTGTCAAGAGATTCCAAAACTTCAGTACATGAGGACAGTTTAAATGGGATACCTCTAGAGTGTGAGATTCAGGAGCACCCTTCCTCTTCTCTCTGCTTAGAGGCAGGAATAGAGGCTTTCACATCACAGGATGTTGGACCATCTTTCAGATCAGGCGGTATCCACAGAAGAGCTCAAGATCCTGAAGCCTCCAAATGAAATCCCACCATGTTACAGGGTGGAGACTCAGAGAGAATCATCACATCACTAGTGCCAGTGCAAGTGCAAGTCGCCTGACTTGTTTCTCCACCTGTTCTTACTCTGCTCCAAGCACCCACCTGTGGATGCTGCCACGAGTGTTCAATATGTGCATTTTTTGTCTAACTTGGTTAGATCACTCCTATGTTTTTAAAGACTCAGAAATCCACGTCTGAGGTGTTCTTTGGCTATTAAGAAAATAATAGCTTCTCTTGTTGATCAGATCCTATTATTGTAGATCAGTGTTTATATTATTGGTGCAAAAATAGAAAAGACAAGGCTTATCTTGCAGAATGCAAAAGAGAAAACTGATAATGATGTATATGATTTAGACTAGGTCTTTTTTTTTTGTCTCCAAATATCTCTTTTGTCTGTGTCCAGCAGAAAGAGCAACAATAAATCTTATTTACACAACACAGAGTGTGATTTCAAAGGACAGCAGAAGTCCACCTCTATGCCATCTCAGACAAAGGCATTTGTTTGCCCTCAGTAGTTAGGTTTAGTGAAGTCATTGCTCTGCCAAACCAAAATATGATCCTGTCCAGCCCTCCCAGCAGCCTCGTGCCACTAACTTCACAGGGATGACAGGGCAGTCAGTGTCACACACAGGGGATCACAGAGCTTCAGCAACAGCAAAATAGAAAATTAGTGATCTAGAAACACCAAAACTGCTGAAGGACTCTCTAGCTTGCACTAAAACCAGTCCCAAGCTCACTGAAGGAAGAAAATGCACTGAAAACAAAATCACACTTCTTTTGTAAAAAAAAAATTGGATTATTTCTGGGGCAGCTGACAGCCCTGGGGCCCCAACACCTACAAGTGATGATCCTATTCCCTCTGATGCTTTCCTGCAGACACATGAGAATGAGGCTGCATCAAGCAGTAGCTGGATCAGTCTGGATTTATGGATTTCAGAGATTATTTGATGTAGGTGGCTGTTCATAGGAAGTGGCTGTTGTTCCCCAGGTGTACTTCAGTCCTTCAACACACAGACACCACATGTGCAAAAACAGCTTTCACCTGTGATATTTATTCTGTTTGTCTCAAAGCCCCATCCCTCCCACTGAAGGGATGCCATTAAAGGAGGGGTGATGGAGCCCTTCTGAGGTACAGCCAGCTATCATAACCACTGCTACAGCTGGGAGCTGGATCATAGAAATGAACTGTGAGCGTCCATAACCCATGTGGAAAGGCAGCAACAGACTTGAGAATTGGCTTGATATCTCCTCAGCCTCATTTCTGTATCTTTTTTCCTTTGTTCTGTCTTCTTCTTCTTCTTTCCTTTCCTCTTATCCCCAACTGAGAGCATTATCTGGAGGTGGAGAGAGGAGCTGAGCTGAGACCTGAACTACCCATGAGCAGTCCAAGTCCTGGAGCCCCACAGACCTTGTGGGAACTCAGACTCTGCCAAACTTATCATAGAAAAGGCTTACATTTCTAACAGTGATGTGTTTTGCAAAGATTCACCAATTTTTTAGTTTAAAAATTTCTACCTTATTAGCTGTACAACTTTTAAAGCTTCTACCTGTACTACTCATCTTTCTGCTCTTTTTATAGCATCCTGGCAGCCTCAAAAGCATTTACTTTGATGAGAGTTGATGAAGGTGGGGCAGTACTATGTATCCTTCAATTACAAATGGGGAGCCAAGTCAGGGATGGGCTATTGGCCCTGGGGATGCATTTGGTATCCAGGATCTCCTCAGTCCTAACCCAGCATCCTCTTCTCTGGACCATCCTCTCAGCCCTTCCTTGAAGGTTTTTGAATTCTGGGACTCTGTTGTCATAAAAAAAGGAATCCTTTCATCCATCCCTCCATCCGTCATGCATTGCTATCACGTCTAGCAGCAGATGCACACATTTGAACCACATGACAAGGAAAAAAAAAGAGGAACAAAGACCAATGTTTACATACCATGGTTTGAAATCTTTGTAGTTGGCAACCAAATCAAAGGAATGCTTATGTTTTGATGTACAGCAGTCTTAAATCATTTGTAATTTTCTATCACCTCATTTTATCAACAAATTAACATCTTGATATATAAGATCATCAGTAAATTAGCAATCAGCACCAGGACACAAATTTATTTTTAATGTGTGTACAAAACAAAGGACAATTGATAATATGTGGTGTAGCACTTTACATTTTAAAGAGAAAATTAAAATATTTATATATGTCAAGATATTTTTTAATTTATTCTGGCACCTGCAATTGGTGAATTTCTCTAGTCTTTGTGTCATTTTGATGTATGTGCCACCCAAACTCTTCTCCTTGCCAAGAGTCCTCAATTTTCATGAACAGGAGGGGAGGATGGGGAGATGTATCAAGGAAAAGGAACACATCTGCATCTTTCTCAAGGAAAATATTTCCAGTGTAATATTGAAAAAATACTAATTCCAGAGATAAATTCTCTATGTGTGTATGATGACAGTATTTCCTGTAAACAAAGTAAAGTAATAGTTTAAGCATGGATTTAAAGCTAACATCTGAAATTGCAGACCAAATCCTCCTCCCCCCAACAATCATTAATTCATTAATTCTTAAAACCATCACTGCATTGTCTTCTGGTAATTATACACACCTCATATGCCAGCTTTTTAAGACATTAATTGCATGATTAGTTTTATGATTTCTTCTGATTACCAATTAAGTTACCTTTTTCTCTCTTTTTTGTATTTCATACATACCATTAGACTTTATAGTGCTTCTTTTTTAATTTCTCACCTAGCAGGGGTTCTCACACATTCGAAGACAGCATTATCCACTCAATAAACAGAGAGAGAGTTTAATTTTCTGTGTAAAGTATTGCTATGGACTTGGAAGGATGATGTTTCAGATATTATGCTATCAAGAGTGACATTTAATTTTACAGGGGAAAAAAAAATCTTGTTTTTCCCTGTCATAACAATGTTCACAGAGCATGATTTTAAAGATGTGCAGAGACCAAATCAAGTGATTCTGTCTGTTGGTTTAGCTGAAGTTGTCACATCTTCCTTTTTTGCCCAACATGTATTGCCAGCTGGTCTTCGATTATATTAGTCTAATTTCTTGTATAGAGTTCTCTTGGTCTGTGTAGCCTCCCATACACCATAAATCAGATACAGGCACGAGGCTCTCTAAGACTCAGGGGGGAAAATATTGATCAGTGGGAGTACAAGTTTGAATAGAGCTGAATTTCCAAATCCAGTTTAACTGCATCCCAATTATCTTGTAACCTGCATCCTTCAGATGCTGAGAATTCTCAGCTTTCATTTCATTCAACACATTTGACTTTTAGCAAACTGGGCTTCTATCAGCTGCAGTGGCAATATGCTAATGCTTATACACATTAGGTGAAGATCCTGGAGGTGCTTTGGGGGATTTATAGATGAGAATATTGCACAAACCACAGAAATACAAAACCAGATGCTAAAATTGGGTTTTACTCTCTATATTGTACATACATGGACAAATGTTCATCTTGGTATGTGTTTCTTCCTGTGTGTGTACTTGTGTTCTTGGTTTATCAAATATTTGTGTGGTATTATAAATCTTCTTCATAATCTTTGCAGTGCAAAAGCAATTTCATTTAATAATCAAAACCAGACAAGATGCCTAAATGGAATTTAATTGAGAAAGTCCCTTATGTAAAGGAAATAGGGAACTGACTCAGAGACCTTCTTGAAGAGAATAATAGTCTAGAGCATATTGTGTGAGTGGTTTTAAGGCAATCTGGTATTGATTTAAATGAGTACACACTTCCAAATTCCTGACAGCTATGGCAGGTGAGAGAATAGAAAGACGTTGGGAGTTGCAGGGTAACTCTAATTGGACCAACACAGAAAATAAACTCCCAACTTTTCTGTTGATCCTTAAAATGCTTGCTTGCCAGAGCTGTACTGTGGTTCTCTAGTAGGGGGGAAAATTGTCCAGAGTGCACCATATGCTGTTCTGCAAGTACCCTGTGGACAGCAAATCAGCATTTAGAAAAGTGCAAAGTTGAAGGTGTTCCTGCAATGAGAAGGGCACCTCCAGCTCTATGAAAAATGCAATTTTTAATACATAATAGGAAAAAAACTGGATTTTCTGATGAACCTTTATTTTTCTGTTATGGTTTTTATTTTTAAGAGATGTTTTAAATCTATTTCATTTGGTCCCACTTTGTATTGTATAATACAGAAGATACCAGCCAACTCTGCCAGGCCAGAAAGCAGAGGACTCCAGGGCACTGATTGTTGCCTGACAAGGTCAGGAACAGAGTTGAAATGTCCAGAGGTTGCAATCACCTTGGTCACAACTGATAGTACCTTCAATACTTCACTAGCCAGGTGCAGTTAGCTTTGATGTCTTTAGAAGTTTTTTTTAGGCATAAATCTATCTATTGCACTCATGTTTTCTATTTAATAACCAGTATAAATTTTTTGAAATATTTTCCATTACCCAAAAAGAGGAATGTGTATTTATGCCCTGTGTTCCAGGTTGTGTCAAACTCAATAATCAAAGCATAAATATTTCCTTCTAATTGCTGGGGTTTTTTGTGGTTTTTTTTTTTTTCTTTTTTTTTTTTATAATTGCACACTTCTGCTTTTAGCCATTCATAAAAAGTGATACACAGGAGTCACTGAGATAGAACCAAATGTTGTACCTAACTTGAAAAACAAGAATTAGCAGCATAGAGATTTGTGGTTCTTTCTCTTTGATAAAAGTTACTTGACTGCTGTTTTTAAAGCAAGAAAAAATTTGAGAGATTTGGAGTAAAAGCAGAGGTGGAAAAAAGCCATACTTTAAGCTTGCTCTTGTATAAAGTTTTTATTGATGACAAGGCAAGAAGGATTCTCTTGAAAACACACTCAACATTTTTCCCAAAAGACGTTTAGAAATTCTTTTTTTTTTTTTTAATTCTGTTTCTTCTTTCCACAAGTGTCCAAATTGTCATTTGTCTTTCTGAAGGCTAAGTCCATGACATATCATGCTTTCTCTGTAGGAAGACAGTGCCTACAGGTTAGCCTTCCTTCTCTTCCGGCACTCTGAGAACTCTTGCCTCCATTCCTAGAGCAAGAATTTTAGAAGTCAATAGATCTACTTTATTTATAGCATGTCAGGATTCGAATCTAGTATTATAGGTTCAAATGCTGATCCCTCTTAAAAATTTACAGCACTGCATGGAGATATGTTCCTGGGTATTGTGGACAATCTCCAAATAAAAACTGAAAAACACCAAAACCCAATAAACAAATAAATCAATACAATAAATATATTTATATATTGAATAGTGTATATTTATATAGTCCTATACTGCTTATGATTTTATATATCATTTTATTGTTAAGTCTATTTGCAGGTACAGCTCCTTGTAAGGGGAAGAGGAGCAGACGCTGGTCTCTTTGTGGTGACAGTGACAAGGCCTGAGGGAATGGCCTGAAGTTGTGTCAGGGGAGGTTTAGGTTGGATATCAGGGAAAGGTTTTTCACCCAGAGGGTGTTTGGGTACTGAACAGGCACCCCAGAGAAGTGATCACAGCACCAGCCTGACAGAGCTCAAGGAGCCTTTGGACAACGCTCTCAGGCACAGGGTGTGACTCTTGGGGTGCCCTGTGCAGGGCCAGGAGCTGGATTCAATGATCCTTGTGGATTCCTTCCAATCTATGATTCTGTTATAATACTGCTGTGCTGAAAGTGTTTAGTGCTGAGAAAATTACTTATTGCCCTCAGAGAATGCTATGAGTTTCAGAAGTTTTGTTGATACATCTGAGAAGGTGCTTTCAGAGCAATATAGCACACCCTTGAAACTAGAATGTACAGCCAAGCAGTGTGAAAATGCTGAAGTATGAATAAATGAACCAGTAACAATTACAGTTTGGGCAGACTGGTGTAGCCCAAAACTTTAACAGAACAGTCATTTGAACAATATGTTTTCATCCTCTTGCACTTCCTTCATTGTGGGTTTAGTTTTCCCCAAATGCATGAATTGCTGAAAGTGTCACCAGAGGCTTTTCCCTTCCTGAGGTCATTTGCAGTTGCACGTTGTGTAAAGCCAGGCAACAAATATGTTAGTCCTTTTCAAACTGAACTGCAGCTCCAGAATTTCAGTTTGCCCATCATTAATGTTCATTCAAATCCATGTTTAAATTGGGAACAAAACTATCTCCAGTTTACAGAAATGTAGCCATCCATAGCAGCCCAAATGGATTAGGATTGCTGCATCAGAGAAGTCCATTAATGTAGTGTAAAGTACAGATACTGTATAAGCCATTTCAAAAAGTACAGCTGCCTCTGATCAACCCAAAAAAATCCTCTTATTTGTGAAAATACAATGTAAAAATGCACAGCAGGCTACAGGCCAAATATGTCAAGTATGTATTTTTTAGAAGTTGAGTTTAACCCATATGAGTCATCATTCATTCACTCCTAAATTTCTATTATTCTTGATATCATCCCAATTTAAATGGATGCTGAAGGCCACAATGGATGTTTCATCCATTTCTCTTCCTTGAAGCATCCAAGGAACTTGATGTACATTTTTTTGCTGGCTGGCCCTGCATTCACATACTGACCTCCTGTCCATTAATTGCAAACAAGCATGGCATGCGGGGGGCCAAGTCCAGGCACTGGAAACAGGACTCAGAGAGCCAGGCAATCCTGGAGTATATTATGCTGTTGTTATAAGGGAATGTCAGAACTAGAATGCCAATATGACATTTCTCATTTCTTCAGCCATGAGAAGGGATAAAATAAACACCTTCCTTGCTCTTGCAATGTTCTCCTTCTATCTGCTGCAATGTTTGTTTGCTGCAAGGAATGGACCACTGAGGAAGTCATCCCAGCCCAGGCTGCATGGGTCTGCTGAAAAGGTTTTTCCTCAATGGATTTCCTCCATTTTTCACACTCATCAGAGGATGAAATCCTAACCAGTGCTGAGGAGTAGGGGGGTGGATGGGCAGGACCTAAAGGCAGCTAAATATACAGCAACACCTGATTTCTTCTGTGTTAACATCCAAACCTAAACCCCCTGATTGTTCAAGTGTCAGTAAAGAGAGTTTATTGATGTTATCAGTCAGAGTGGAAGGACATCATTGCATGGCATAAAACACTGTATTCTACATCCTCTGTGGAAGCTGTGAACAGGAGAAATACAGTTCTCATCAGGTACTCTGGAGAGGAAAGCAGGAGGATTCAGATTTAGAAAACACAGGGACAGCTTTCAAAGGGGCAGGACTGAAATGCCACACTAAGCTGCTCTGGCTGGACATCTCATTTGAGATCTTTTGTCCCTTACCTCCTTTTCCAGTAAAATTATCCTGAAAATTTGTTTCTGAAGACAGGATATCTATTTATAGGCAAAGTTGTTGCTTTTTTACATTTTGCAGGAGCAATCTTTGATATCAAAATTTGTTTGATATGGAAATACTGTATACTTGCTGTTTTTTAGCCCACCTACATGCACACCAAGTTTCTGAATTACCAGTAAAAATCTTTGTTTGAGCTTTTGTGCACAAACAAGCTCAGCTTTTTAGTATGCACCTCCTTAAGCAATTTCTTTGAAACCAGCATCCTTGGGTTTCAGTTTTTTGCCTATAAATAGCCTTGCTTTGTAGAATGTAGTTTATTGCAGGCTCTTTTAAATGCATTTCTAAGGGGAAATATGTGGGAAAATTTTAATAAGTTGTCCTTATTAAAAATGAATTATATACATCAAAATTATAGTTGTTTGCAATAACACAACATTCTTCTTTATCTTGCGCTATCAGCACAATCAGTGGAAAACATAAAAGGAGATATCTCATACACATTTGAAATTACAATTACAATATCAGGGGAGGGGCTCTTTTAAGTCAGAAATTTTTTTCCTGAGAACAAGGCTAATTTTCTTAAGGACTTGCATTTCCTACAGACTCCTGGCTCCAGCACATAACTCTGAATCAGCTTTGGAGCAGAAGGCTGCGGGAGGAGGAAGTCCTGCCTCGCACATTGGGAGATACCAAATGCTCACATTTAAAGATACAGTAGAAACTAAAAACAAAACAAAACCAATAATAAAAAATAATAATTATATCATTAAATATAATTAATATAATTATATTTAATTAATTATATTAAATAATAATTATATAATCATCTTTGCATCAATTTTGAGACACAAAACACATTTTCCTACTAAAATTAGCTTTTTTAGTTTTCTCTTAAAATGCTATGCTGACCCCTGGGACTATTAAAATAATTCTTTGTGAGGATAGTTATGTTTTGCTTCAGTGAATCAGCAATACATTTTCCAGGACACTTCAGTGGACCCATTCGACTTGTTTGACTTTCTCATAAAAATTATTTAAAGTTATATACTGTTGCTTGGATAAGATCTGAAAATTCAAGTGATGTGACAGCTGGGTTGTACCTTCATAATAAACTAATTCTTTAGTGATCTGGTATTATTGTAGCAAAAATCAAATTTTTGGACTATTATCATTCAATTCACTTTTTTTTTCATGATACCAATGATAGTCAATAACTGACAGACTCAGTAGCAACACTAAAATTTAAAGTTCATCTCTGTCTTTGGATGCATGTTTGAGTTGTACATGGACATCTCAGAAGTTGGCTTTAATGTAATGTTACCTTCTTAGAGCCTTACTAATTTTTTTTGCTTTAATGTTTTTCTCATCCTAGATTGTCATTAAAATATTTCAACTTCCCAGCAGTATTGGATGAGTAAGCCTATGATCTAGTGTTGATAGACACATCAAAGTTAATCACAGACTTAATTTAAAAGAGATAACCCAGAAAGCATAACCAATAAATAAAAAGCAAGGTGTGCACCCATTTTGGACCAAAATCCTAAATCCATTATCATATTTATACTCAAGACCAGGCTGATATGTGGTCCCCATAAAATGACGTTTTCTTTTTAATTTTAGGACTGACAGAAGTAGAGGTTGGTTTTTAGTCATGCACAAGTCTTTCTTTAAGCTGGCTGTCCCCACCAGTCCTGAGGGCTTAATAGAAAATTATGACAACTGCACTTGCTAATGAATTCACTTGAATCTGAAGCAGTGGAGCACATGAGCTCAAAAATGTGCAATTCTACTGAGTATTTGCTCTTTTTTTTGTTGTTTTTTTTTTTAATCTGTTTTTTAAGTCTTTCTGCTTTTGGAAGCAGAACAGAGGATACATTTGTATGCTGTGTGTTTTCTCTGGAAGATAAAAGGTACTTTTGATGGAGGTACAGGCAGTCTCCATTCATGGTAACTTTCAGGATATGGTGAAAAGATGCCACATACAAGCATATTGAAATTTCTTTCTTAGTTATTTTGTTTATAGCTTATACCTTGGACAAAATTACAAACCATTAAAGTTTCTTAGCACTTGTTAGAAATTTCAACTGCAAACTAATAATCAGACAGTACCTAACGTACTCTCTGCTTCTGGCTGAATTTTCTTAGGAAAATTACAACAAAAACAACTGAGTCCTTTATGAAATTGCACTGTTGAAAACTGAACCAAAGCCAGTATGAAAAAGTTATGGTGCTTTTTCTTCTTTTAACTGTCCCAGTGATTCATCCCTTTTACCTTTGTTTGATGCTGATGGGTAGGGGAAGCCATGTGACAAGGATTTATCTTTTTCCCTTTTTTTATGGAAATCCAGGAAATCCTTTCCAAAGTAGTTATAAATCTGTGTATATCTGTGGTTTGCACATGCCCTGAAGAAGCTGGTGGCATTTTAACATCTGAATTCACCAGGCAATACATCCCATCTTTGGTCAGGTTAGACAAAAAGCTTGTTGAGAGCTTGTGGACCTTGATCCTGCATGATCAGGGTGAGAAATATAAGAAGTATTTTGTAAAGAAATAAAGGAAGTTTCTATAATACAGACCTGGTTATTGCATCAGCAATTCCACAGGACACAGCAGTCAAGAAGGTTTTGGAAAGGTGTCAGGGATGACGTCTTGTAACAAGAAATGTACCAAGGCCACCAGGGGTAATACATGCCTTGGTCTGCAGGAGAATTGGCCAGGAAAGATACAACCAATACTACCATGGAGAGAAACTTTGATACTGGGACAGGGTAGGTGATGAACAGAGGGTCTGGGAAAAAGATGGGTTCAGGTTTGCAAGACATTATGTAGAGTACCTTCCTTCACAGTGAGTTCTGACATCTCTGGTTTTCATTTGAGAGACTCCCTGCATCAGCAGAGCAACGTGGAACTGATGATAACACAGCGACCCTCCTCAGGAAAGTGCTGAAGTCACCATCTCTGGAGGTATTTAAAAGATGTGTTGAAGTGGAATTCAGACATGTTTTAGTATTGGATTCCAAAGTGCTGGACTCAATGATCTTAGAAGTATTTTCCAACCTAAAGGACTCCATGATTTTTTGATTCTGTACTTGATTCCAGTAGCCTAAATGACATAGGTCTGGATGATGGATATTAAGTCAAGTGACAAGCTATATTGCAATCTGTATGAAGGCAAAGACTTAAACTATAAAGAGGAAAGTACATTTTTCTAAGAATCAAAATCTTGTGGATATAATTTTTTATTCCAAAAAGAATATTTTCTTTGGGAAAGAACGCAAAGTTAAGCCCTCAAAATTTAATGCTTGACTTACATTTTTTTGTACATCCTTAATTTGTTTCATTTTTCCATGTCTGTTAAGCTAGCTTGTTTAATTACAGAATCATGCTTCATTCATATGCAGGAAGAGTCAGGTCTGTCAGTGAACTAGGACTTTGCAGTAAAGCAAATGATTAAGAGTCCCCCACCTCCTTTCTTAAGTCAGAAAGTATAGAATGAATGAGAGAGGATAGTCTCTTGGTTAAAACAGCAAAATTCATTTTGTTTTCACCAGAGAGACTTTTATGACAGTGGGCAATTTTCTTACACCGGTTTTCTCAATTCTTTCTCATTTTCTAGATGTACAAGAGCTTCCATATAGGGCTTGACCCAAGATTTTGGTGAGCACTGACATAACAAATGTATGAACTGAAGAGTGTATGTGAATATATGAAATACTAAAAAATATAGAGACAGCTCAGACTGTACCCAAAATTAATGAGTACCTTTTGACATAAATCTCTCAGTGCTTCAAATCCACTTTGTACAGAGAGAATAATACCCACATGTACTAGCAGGATATGAAATTCATTAAAATTATGTAGTGTTTGTATACTGGGAAAATGAGTACCAAAGAAAGAAATGAAAGTATTGAAAATTATTAATCTATCCTCAAAACTGACATCTGTCATCACAGAGGGCATTGTGTAATGTGAGGTATGTTAGGCCAATGGCCAAATGCAAATATAAGTGCAAAAAATACTATGCCCTGAACAAAGAGGAGAACTTATAAAGCACCATTTCAAAATACATGTAGAGGGCAAGATAGATTTGATGAGGCAAGCATAATCCTGTCTTTTCCTGACACTGAGTGCTTTGTTTTCCAAACTTAGTCTAGTAATTAAAGAAAAGCTAGTCTAAATGGAGGTGAACCTAATGGGAAGAAATTACAATGTCTGTCTCAATTTAGAAGGTTGAATGATTTCTTTATTATAACTGTGCTAAAATACATTAATATACTATATAAAGGAAGATACTAGAACTACATACTACCTTCTCTATGTCTAACACAACTTGTGACCCTCTCTTGAGAGTCCAGTCACAGGTGGATTGGATTGGCCATCAGGATCAATCCTCACCAGAATCCAATCAAGCACTCACTCCAGGTAAACAATTTTCTAAACACATTCCACATGAGAAAAACAAGGAGTAGAAATAGAAATTGTTTTCTCTTCCATTTCTCTCTGTGCACCTCTATGAAAAATCCTGAGAGAGGGAGAAATGTGCTGTCACAAAAAGCTTCCCAGGATTCCTTGGTCCAAGCAAGAGCAGCAGGTAAATCTTAAAAAAAACCCTCATTCCTTGGCATACAAATTGATTCAACCTTCACCCCAGATCCAGGATGCAGAGCCCAGATTTCCCTCCCCATCACAGCACTTCACCCATGTGCTTGGCTCCCCTGGGTGTGTGTTGACCCGACTGTGTCTGTTTTGGGAAATCCATAGAAAAGACTCCAACATCCATGTGAGCAGAGCTGGAACTCTGTCTCCAGGGGCTGACAAAACTATTGAGCTACAGCAGGATGCTCACTACCCTCTGTCCAAATGAATATTTAATTGGGCCATACAAAGTGGAGGAGTTCCATCAGAATGGAACAAGAGGAGTTTCCATGAGATGCTCCAGCTCTGGAGGCTTCACCTGTCTGGTGGGAGGGATCCCTGAGGTGGGGGGGATGTGTTTGATCAAGGCAGGGATATCTTGCATCGTTTGAAGCATCTGACATCATATGGTCAGATGCTTCAAACCCTGAGCCAGTGGAGGAAAAGGGGCACTATCATCTTGCCCTTGGAGAAGACCAGACCTCCTCTGCTCACCTGAAGAATCGGTGTGGCTACCTGAGCCCTGAATGCAGGTAAGTTCCTCTGTGCAAATGAGGAAGGCTGAAGTCATCTTCTACTGGCCAGGCTGGGCAGGTCCAGTGATGTGGTAGTTGTGAAGCCTTTTTCTTACCCCAAAATGCCTAATTCAGAGCTTGGCAGGATGGTATCTAGGAGGCAATTGCTGCAGTGAATTTATCAAATGCTCTTGGGCTACTTTAGCCCAAGGGGAAAAAAAGGATATTTAGGGATGGCAAGATGTAATCCACACATTCTTAGGTAGCATCTGCAGGGAAATCTGCATAATCTCAGAGGAAAGTTTTTCATTAATGTAAAATACAAGGTTGCTCCTGAGAAACCTTTTCTGAAGTGTGTTTAAACTATGCACTTCAAAGCATGCTGTTGCTTCTGTGAGCCCTGGCTTCACAAGAAACTTTGCCATAGATACAAAGAAGGAGAAAATCTCCAAAGTAATGTATGGAAATAAGAGGAAAGGCTGTTTTCTCCTTTTGCCTGAATGCACCAGATTTTGACACAAGAAAGGAAACAGCATACAGAAATTCAAAGCTCCCAGTTGCAGCCCTTTTACAGTAATAATAAAATATGGGGTTTGGCCAAAACTCAACTTTCTCCATTATTTCTGTCTGCTGCTTTCTTGCTTATGACCTGCCCAGCTTGTATCCCAGAGCATCATTTGTGTCTGTGCTTTAAATGCCATAGTTACACCCCTCTCAAGCTGAGTACTAACAGTAGGTGGAGATAAAATCCAGTTGTTCTGTAGTGATTCCAAACAATCTGAAGCCAGTCTGACTTGCTATTAATTTTAATTAAGTCTTGCAATAAAAACCAACAGAAAAGTGAAAACCATGAGCAAAAATAAATGTATAGGTCATGCCTTTAGTTCCTTTTATGCAGTAATCTGATAGCTTGTTTTGGCATCACAGGTGGAACACATAGACCTAAGTTTAGTCTCTGCTGTTTGTTTTTTCTCTTAAAACCCATGCCTTCTGCTATTCCTTTCCCTAAGTTAAAGAAAATTATAATAAAAGGGAGATGATTCTGAGACCAATTCAAGCATCAGAATACAAGCTGATTAAAAAAAAAAAAAATCTGTCAGGTTATTCAAGATATTCAAGTTGGTGCATCTTATTTTTTAAAGGAAAGGCAATATGAAATGCTGAAATTTTGTTAATTAAGCTTCTCCCATAGCTGGATTTGAAAAGCTATCTCCGATCTACGTTTCCACAAAGGTGAAACAAAATGGTGACTGTGTTTCTTTCCAGGTTTAAACTTTGGAAAATGAAGGTCACAACCAGTTTTTTGCCCATGCAGCTACACTCAGTTTGCTCCCTGGGTAGCAGGCAGTGAATATTGACAGTTCTAGCAAGAACTCTTAATCATGCTTTTAAAGTGCTTCCATACATGTAAATCAGTAGGAAGAGCAGCATTCCACCCCTGGGAATATACCCCTGAAGAGTTTAAGTCTGACCATTTTGATGGTACCTGCTGTCCAGCTTTTCAGATAATTGCAGGTTTAATATTTAAAAATTCAACTTTAATTTATATCCTTTTCATTCACAGTCAGTCAAATCGAGATGAATATCAGGGAACAATAGTTTTGGGGTTTTTTTAAATCATAATTGTGCCATAGTTGTGCTGTGGCACTGCATGTCCTTCAGAAGCCTCCAGAAGTACACCACCATGAAAACCAGCCAGCATTACGCTGCAGGATGGCAGGAAGAATAATGTTCATTAGGGTGCAGAAAGTGCTTCTCCGGGAATAATTCTGTTTTCTGAAGGTACCTGCCCTTTTGCTTTGTGTTTTTGTTTTTATGCCGTTTGTCATACACAGCCTTTATCCTGTCCTCTTTTTCATTCTTATGAAATATCTGATGATATGCACAGCTTGGTTTACCCCTAGATCTTCAGCTTCAGAAGGAAGCTCTAAATAGAAGTAAAGATATAAGGGAAAAAAAGGGATGAAATCTCTTGGCATACAGCAGACTGCAGAATATCATATGGAGATGCCTGTAGGTTCTGAAACTTATTTACTGCTCCCAGTAGCCTCTCCCAATTCACAATTTCTTATCCCATGGCAGATTGGTCAGACGTGTTACCAAAGAGTATACTAAGATGACAAAATGTTAGTTAATGCAAAGCTATTAAATAAAAGGTTCTGTCTTTCATATCATTAGTTAGATGAAGTCAATTTTCAGAGGAAAGCACCAGAATGCCAGGAATCACAGTGAACTTTAGAGAAGGTGCAATTACCTCTCATGTGAAAGTCAAGTCACATATGTTTCACCAGTGTTTTTTAAATCTCATGCAAGATAATTGCTACTGCTGGAAAATATCTGTCTTTCTGTGCTGCATATCATATTCATCCAACTTATAGGACTTCTTTCATTAATAGATACATTAAAATAGCACCCCACTCATGTTCTAAAGCAGCACTCAAATCTTAGCAATTACTGAATTTTTAATTACGTGATTTTGTTATTTCTTCACTGTCTTTAAGTTCTTTGCTTATGCTACTGAAGACTAGGAGAAAAAATAAACTTTGAATGAAAGAGCACATGGATCTTGTGTGTAGATATTTCTGTGCCTGCCTTTCATTTAAAGAAACTGAATTTTAAATGAACAAAAATAAATTTCAAGAGACATCCACATCTCACCAACACTTGGCTTCTAGAAATTTAGGGTATGATTCACCATAGTCCAAAATCCTGATAATGAAATACATTTCTTCCACAAATGTTTTCTATATTGCATCATTTGGTAGCACATTTTGATAGCAGAACCCCACACTACAACCTACCAGAGCTCTTTAGTGCCCCTGTGGACCAGAAAGGAACCTGGTTTAAAGTGAATTCACTTGATCTTGGTTGTCTGATAGTGTTATCAATTTTCTAGGATTGAGTGTGTGTGTATAGATATATATACTATTGAGTATATGGATTTAGTATATATGTATTTTCTAGCAGTGAGTGTGTATATATATATATATATATAGTTTATAGCAAACAATGATAATTCATAATGCTTCTCTCACATGAGTGAAAATTTTGTGCACCTTATGTTTTGTCTCCTTAGGAAAATACCTTTATATTCCCACCAAGATTTTATATCTTATTTATTTTATATGTTTGAAACAGCATGAGCCACTCAAGAATGCTTGAGCTCAGTTTTACATGGTCTCGAGTTGATTTCCACTTGCATTCAGGCAAATTCAGCTAAACCAGAAAACATTTAGAAGAGCATTTTGTGTTCAACACAACGATGTCATTAACTTGATTTCCTCAGCCTGGATCTGTGCAGTGAGGCACAGAGGTTCACCTTGGCTTTCTAGGGGATATCTCACAAAGCAGGGGCTGTGCTTTTGCCTGGGCTCTGGTCCCACACAGAGGGCATTGAGCACCGAAACTCTGTCACTTTGGCGAGGAATTTTTTCCCTCCTACATTTGTTTTGCTGATAGTAATTTCAGTGTGTGCTGCCACTGTGTACCTACCTCTGCCCTGGGCCGTGGATGTGTTTATAAATGGAAAGATTTCAGACATGATAAACTGCATTTTAACAGTAATTAGAGCATATGGTGACATTGACTGTCATTAGAAACAACTCTATTGCAAAGATTTCAGTTTACCAGTAATGGAAATATGACATTTATGCAGGCTTTGTGTTGTTTGAAGCTACTGCCCATTGTAGCTGAATTGCTGTGTGGCTCCACTCAGCCATTCTCTTTCACAGAGGTTTTTCTTGAGCAGGCAGTCATTTCTTTTCTTTTTCTTTTGTTTGTTTGTTTGTTGGTTTGTAAAAGGCCCAGTGAGTTGTGTAGCTTTCCCTGGGAAGCAAAAAGGCTTGCAAAGACTTATTCCTCTCTGACATTTCAAATGTATGTGGTTGTGGTTAAACATTCAGTTACATGGCAACTTTTCTAATGAAGTACCTTGCTTAAAAATGAACTCTAAAATGCCAGCAGCTATTTTATGATCAAATTCCCTGGTGAAGTATGTGCAACTTGCTGACTTCAGTGGAAGCAACATACATCTGAGGGCAAAATTTGTCTCATGGATTGACTGATTGTCAGCTGTTTGGTGCTACGTGCCAGCTATTCAGAGGCACTTAGCTCCCAGCAACTCTTGCAATGAGACCTCAGGCTGAATTTTCACAGGCTTTTTGTGAATCTCACATACAATGTGTAAATAAAAATGGGCCTGAGTCCTTATGTTCAATGGGAAGTAATTTATTCTCAGGAGCAGTCCCAATGTGTATCCAGATCCTGTTGAGATGATTAAGTACTTATTAACATGAGCAAGGGTTACAGATTACAGCATTCTGTTGACTATTTAAAAAATCACGAGGCATGATTCATGTTGAAATCAATGGGCAGAGGCTGGAGGAGCAGGAAGAACTCATCAGAGACTACACTGGGATCTCTGGGAGCTTGTGTTGGTCGAGCTTGAGGTGGGGTTTTTAAATTGCATCTTTGGTTTTGTGGGTGCCACTTTACACTTGCAACTACTCATGCCCATCATTTTGAACTGAAAAGGTATCTCACTTTCACTCAGCTTTTTCTCGCGGGTGGTTCATCTCACACACAGAAGTAGAGTGCAATTTAAGAGTAAATCTAAGGAAGAATATTGTTTTCCAAGCAGACTGTCTTGTAAAAACCAATACTTTTCTCTATACTTTCCCACTATAAGCAAGATATTAATATTTTCTTTCCTCAGGTTTACATTTTACAGGCTACTTAGAACTGGTTTTCAGCTGCATATCAGGGTCACAGTTTTTGCTACATTTCATCAGGGGTTTGAGGAGTAAGAGAACCCATGACTGGGGAAGCAAAGTTGTGTTCACCCCCACCAAGCACTGGTGATGCTCTTCAAGGCAGAGCCCAAATCCTGAGCTGCCTTCAGATTTAGACTAAGGACAGTACTCAGGCTCTGAGATATGAGCTGCTTTATCAAGTGTTTCTGCATAGATTGAAATGTTTAACAGTTTTTAGAATAGAACCTTTTACATTACAGGCATCCAACTATCAGTCCCACCACCCAAACAGAATGACAGGGCATTTTTTGACATTCTGGGCTCATAAATTAATTGACTTCCTTGATGGTGAATTATTTTTATTTTGAGTTTGATAGAAAACCAGCACACATTGAGGGTTAGTTTCATTTTGAGTTTAATCATCATTCATTTATCAAATGAGGTGTCACTTTGTGTTGGTTGATGGAGTCACACAGATCTGTGGGCCCAGACAGTTTTACTCTGGAAGCTGCTCAGACCAGAGAGGTTTTTTTTTCCCCACAGCAGAATTCATTCACACACTCTTATGAACAATTTCATCAGTAATCTAAGAAAAAAACATACTGTTCCTTATTTTGAACTAGCAATAATATAATCAAAGCTGCTGAACATGACATCTGGGAGCTTGAAAGTTTTGGAATTATCTGAAGAATGTGGTTGTTTGTGCACACAGAATATAATGACAAATGTGGATTATATCCCATGACTTCAGGCAAAATATCTCAAACTGAGAAGCCATGTGACATTTGTATGTCTTTTCACCATGTCATATATATATATATATATATATTCATTGTAAAGAAAGCCAGAGATCTACAGATCTCATGTTATACAACCACTGACAATAAATATCATATCAGTCCCATGTGAATATAGCTCAGTCTATACTGGTAAAAAAAGCCAAATATTTTGAAATTCAAAAGATTATCATGTGATTGTTAGAAAACTTAAGTCAGCCCATTACACACATAGAGTCAGGGAGAAAGGTGTATAGATCTGGGCAACAGCTGAGCACATTATTCCAGAGTTTAATCATAACAAAAGAGGCCATCATGAAACCTTAGAGACCTAACTTCAAAACAAAATTATTAATAGCCAAGGGGGTAAAAAGCTCTAGTCAAATTCGGAATCCAGTTCTAAATAGGATCTCCACTTCAAGATGAATAATAGATGGAGTCCAACTGTTATGTGGTTGAGCACAAATTAGTGATTCATTGATTGTAATCAAAAGCAGCTGCTTGTAATCAAAGCATAGGTTTTGATAGGTCATTATCAAATGATATGCTAATTTTCTATGTATATAAAGAGCAGAGATGGAGCTTTTCAAGAAAGGTCTTGATCATGCAAAGAGATTTTTTGAGACGTTTACCTTGGTGTTTTCTTTCTTACCTGTCCTTTTTCTCAGTCAGTATTTTCTGTCTCCATAATTAGTTTCAGTTTTGCAGCAGCTTATTGGAAATGTCACCGACAGCTGGTTTGATGCAGCACAGCACAATAATGCATTTATTGGAGGAAAGCAGGTCTTAGCCCTTCCTTTTATCGTTATTAACTTGCAATGAATACTCCTTCCTATGGACATAAATTTGTGAGTCCAAATTTAGCTAAGTGCTTTGGCAAGTATTTTTCAAATTCATCTGTTTCAATTTAGAAGCCTTCAGTAAACTGGTAGCAGTTAGCCAGCAATAATTACTGGATGAGAATTACAGCTATCTAGAAACTGAAAATCAGGTAACTATTCAAGTTCTTTAGTTTATACACACATTTGGAAATACTTTGCCCTCAGGTCTCATAGTCCTGAAGTTAACTGGGAAAAAGCTCCATGCAAAATTAGTTTCCCACATATTTAATCACAAAACATGTTTGAGGTCCAAAATCTCCTTGACGTCCCTCCTTTTTCAAGAGACACTCTTTTGCCAGTTCCCTGCTAGGAAGGGTTCCTAGTGTCAGGTAGGTGTCTGGCTATCTCCCTTCTTGCTCTGCAGCACCCTTTTTTGAGCCAGGAGCTTCATCTCTGGATTTGAGCTCCCACCGTGGAACTGAAACATAGGAGGTTTGAAGGCCAAAAGAGACAGTTGCAATTCCCTAGTCTGAATTCAAAGCACAATAGCCAATTCAATGGAAATTAAGCCAAGCTCAGTGTTCCTCTAAAGGAGACCATAACTGTCCCTTTTTACCATGTTTCATTTGCCATTGATCTTGGTGTTTGCAATCTGTAGTTATTGTTCCTCCCTACCTGCTTTTAGGTGCTCAAGAGGAGTTTTCCATATCAATACAACAAGATTTTTCCATTTCAATACAGGCAGAAAGTAACTTTATTTTAGCCTCAAACCTTGATGCTACAAGCCATTCTTTATGTCATTTCCAGACAGTCTTTTTGTGGATGCTATTTAAATTGATTTGGAATCTAAAACTACTATACCTCTGTCACAAAACTGTCAATCTCAGCTAGTGACCACAGGATAAGGATTAGATTAATATGAAGATGATGGCAAACAGACAGCTGTCAGACATTCTCTGGCCTCTCAGACAACTTTATAAAGTGTGCTACTTGTCACTTGCAGAAGCACTGAGAACCTGGCACATTAAATTGGGCTTTTGAACCACAGTTTTTTGTAACCTAGTGTGTTTTGGGACTTCTTTTATTGAAGGGTTTCTGATATCAAGACATGGCTGCAACAGGAGGAGTAAGGAGGGAATCCCAGCACTCTTGTACTGGTGGGTAATTACAGCTGACCATGTGCATGTCTGACCTCTGAGACCAGATTTGCAGAATTAGGAGTTGAAACTTTCTGAAGAGGGAGGTTCTGCCCTTCTAATTGTGGGATTTTGCATCCAGGATGTTGAAAGACCTGTCCTGTAATCACAAAGGGGATCAGTGCCTCGGGCATTGGTACTGTCATGTGAGGAGGACACCAGCATCCCACATCACTACAGGGATCCACTGTCCCTTCCCAGCCCCTCTGTGGAGGACTATCAGCATGTCTTACTTGTGGGCAAACAGCTCTCTGCTTCTCTAACTAATCCCAATAATTTAATGATTATTTCTAGCTTATCCTCAGTTTTCCCCTTCAAACAGTCCTAGTCTTGGAACCATTTTCACTCATCAGTATGTGCTTATAAAGCAAACACAGTCCAGATTATGCCATGGTTTCTGAATGGAAAATCATAGCAAAACAGAGGATTCTTTTCTCATTGATCATGGGTTTTGTGAGTAAGATGGAAAATGTGGACAAAACCAGAGAAAAATTACCACAGGCTGGGTGGAGTAATGGGTTTTTTGCATTTTCCCTCTTGAAAATGGGAAATAATTTTCTTCAGTGAGGCAATTTAAGGTATCTTGTAATTAAATTGTGAAGGTATTAAAACAATCACAACACTTATATAATTTCTGAATTTGGTCTAAAATATTTATAAATGTAAATGGACAGAAAACATTATTGTTACAAAAATAAGTAAAATCTCAAAGAACTAATTGTCTTTTTCTTTTTGCTGACCATATTCTCAGTCTTTATCAGGAATATGACATGAGCTGAAGGACAGTTATTTGTTTACATTGTTTCTATGACCTTAGAAATATCTGTATACAATTGATACTTTATTTTTTGAATGACTCTTGTGTGAGTATTTCAGTTTTGGACTATATGAATGGGGACAGTTTTTATTTAACTTAATATCTATTTTCAAAAATGAGCCAATAAACACATAAAAATATTTTTTCATTATAATTTTTTGAAGGGGAAAATGTTCAGTGTAGTTTTTCTCTATTCTTAAACTCATCTTCCCAATATTTCTCACTTTTTACTCACTCATGTTAAGTTAGGGGCCTGATTGTCTAACTGGGAAAATTAGATGGTCTAGTTCCTTCCACCTTATACTTCAGAGGTTAATACATAGAAAATGGAACCACCATTTAGTCAAATTTTTTAAAAGTTGTTTTAAAAATTAAAAATTTAATTTTGTTAATCCAGAGTCCAGGGGACAGGCCAAGTGTGGCAGAGGGATGGAGACAGAGGATGAAGCCCTCGCTGCTGAGATGTGAGGAACAAATCTGACACAGTAGAAACAGTGTCCTCCAACTTTCACCTCAGCAGGTGTCACATA
The DNA here is from genome assembly GCA_003676055.1 of Chloebia gouldiae. Taxonomy (NCBI): domain Eukaryota; kingdom Metazoa; phylum Chordata; class Aves; order Passeriformes; family Passeridae; genus Chloebia; species Chloebia gouldiae. Next base: position 7,410,877 of record QUSF01000003.1, on the reverse strand, counting down.
CTGAATTTTCCCCTTCTGGATGATCAGTGCTGTGCCATGGTCCAAGTGGGTCGAAGAACCCAAGTCCTTTGATTATCTCTGGCAGTGGTTGCCTTAGCTGGCTTTGCCTGTAGGACAAAAATGTACTCACAATAAAGAATAAATAAGAAACATGAATTCAATTTTAAAATAACATTACCTTTCTTTCTTACAAAGGTTTTCTTTAGGGAAAAAAATTAAAAAGAAGAAGATAAATGATACCATCTCTCTTATTTTTCCAGCCTCAGCCTCAAGCCTTTATAATTGCTGGAGCGAAGGTAAACAGCAAGCCAAACCAAGCCAGGCATTTGGCTCCCTGTTCTGCTGACTGATGTATTGTTATTTGAAGTGCTACATACCTCATTATCTGCAGTTAATAAAGTAGTATTGTGGGCAGATCTGCAGTGCTCTCAGATCTAAGGAGCAGGTTAAAAAGTGGACTAGCACCTAAAGGTTGTGAAGCAGAGAAAATAATCTGTGAAATTCATAGTGAATAACAATGCATGTCTTCCATCATTGTGTTGCCCCCTGTTTTCTGCTTTTCACCACAGCCAAAACAGCCCTTTCTCTTTTTTTTTTTTCTCTATACATATTCACCTTGGCACATTTCTTCATCTACTTGTGGGACTGTATTCAAATTTTCACACTGGGACCACAAGGCTAAAGTATCATTTTCATTCTCTGGATGAAAATGTCTTTGCAATAAACAGGGCAGGTAAGATTTGCACCTAACTTCAAAGACAGAGTAAAACATTTTTTTATCAATCTGGAATTTGATAAAAAGTATGCTACAGGACATGTCTTTTCGTTAGTTTTTAGAGAAATCAAAACTTTAATGATTTTCATGCAAGATTTCAAGTAAAGGGATTTCATGAAAAGGCTGCAATATGAGTTTCAGAGCTTTCCACATCTTAAAAACAAATGGTTTTAAAGAGTAGAACAAACAAATAAGCCCAAGATAACTTTAGTTCATAGGATTCCATGTCTGCTGCTGCTGTGGCCAACAGTAATTATCAGAAGACCAATAACAAGGTTGAGCGTGCTGGAAGATGTTTTATTTCTCTCCTTGACCACTTTCCTTATAAACCTTCCTCTCTGCTTGTTATGTGCTTTTACACCTTCTGCACTCACAGAGGTGCAGAGTGGGACTGGGACAGTCCTACAGCAGATGTCAGAAGCACTGAGATGATCACGAGCTCTGTCCCCAGGCAGCACAGCGACCCTCAGGCTCTGACATCCTCTCTACCAGGCTCATGAGTGCTCATTAGCACAGCGGATGAGGAGAGCTTTGCCTCCAGTTTTACTCCAGCCCCTTTGAGGGGAGCATTTGCCCATCCCACACACCCTGCACATTCACTGAGTAGTGAAATCCAGGCATTTTCAGACTTTGGACCACCAAAATATGTCTTAAAGAAACAAGTTTATAGGTGTTACAAGCAATTCAAGTAATGGTTTGTAGCTCACCAAAAATGTTTTAGGCATCCAGGTCATAAAGTTTGAAGCCACCAGCTTGATACAGAAGTTTTAAATGGACAAAGGGGATAATAGAAGAAAAGAGGAGGATCTGTGAAACAAATAGATAAAAATGCTCTCAACCATTTCTTTATTTACAGAATATGAGTTTTGGCTAGCTATCTTGAGCCTTGTTTCTCCTACAGGCTTCCTTTATGGAGAAAAAGAATGGGTAAGGCATAGGCAATCAATTAAACAGAACTAAAGTTGTTGACAAAAAATCCTAATGTGCATTTGATTATTCAGCTTCGATGAAACAAATATTTCAGACAGCATTCAAGCTTCCATTGTTTTTATGGCCAGTATGTTTGCTGTCATGAACTCAATCACAGCACAATAGGAGGTGAGACTAAATGGTTTGACACATAACAAGTAATCATGATAAAAGAATTGACACTCTATGCAGTGCAGAGGCTGTTACATTTTTAAATGCAAAGTTAATTTCGAGATTGATTGAAGTCTTCTGCCTTTCTTCTAGCAGTGGAATTAGTGTATTATTGTGGGCCTTCTGCAGCTCTTTGTCTAGTGTGTGGCATCTGCAGTGAGTTCAGCAGTGTTTAAAAATGCATTTAGATTTGAGCTTTAGAATAACCTTTGTGAGTACTTTTCCCCCTTGAAACTTCACAATGAATTTGATATGGGAGACGGAGGAGGAAAAGGAGGAGGAGCAGGCATTAGAGCTTCACAGGATACTGAAGGATTCTGTTTACCCGAGCCCAGGTAAATTGCTGGAGATTTAGCACACAGCTCATGCCATTTGTCTGAGCATGACCTTGAGAGGACACCTTCTTTCTGGTTTGAGGGGGGTAATTTTGTTTCATGCACTTGTCAATCTTGCAGCTGTTTCTCCAAAAGCAAGCAAGCATGCTGAACGAAATGTGTGACAGCACTGAGAGGTGGCCCTCCAAAGTGTAAGGGTTGATTATTAATTAAGCTGAGACTGCATCCAAAGCTGCAATGCTACAGTACAAAGTTATTTCTGTTGTTTTTTGGGGGATTTGTGTCTGCTGGGCTAGCACAGTTCAGATCTTGCACACAGGATTATTTGCAAACAAAAGCAATCATCTATATGTGACACTCTACGCTGTGTTTGCAAGTCCTCTTGCTAAAGGCAGTGGTGAATCCATGCTTGATGAAGGTCTCTGCTGGAACAGATCTGTGCTAATCAAGATGATTTTTTTTGTCTCTTGGGTAATTCCTATGGTCTTAACTAAATCAGACTTTAGGGCACTTCTAATTGCTTCCCTCGCACTGATTTACAGCTGCAAATGGAAATGGTCTGCTCTAATTCCTCTGTTGAGCATCAACAGGTTGTGAAGTGTTTGTGTGAGAGAGGGAGGTGGCATTGTCTGGGTGGTTGGTGCTGGCAGGAGATTAGCTGGAGGGAAGTCCCCACCAGTGTCCTTGGTATGCAAATGCTCTTGTTCATTACCTTAACTCTAGCCTTGCAATTAAAAATAAGAAGAAAGAGACTGGCAATAAATAACGCAATGTCTAAAATTGTGAGTTAGAATACACCCTAAATCTGCTAACCTTACTAATGAAAACGCAGATTAGCCAAAGTCTGCTAACATTTATTCATGCTGGGAGAACAATTTCTCTGCATTTCAATAGTTTTCCCAAACTGAATGTATTTCCTTGTGCTTCAATTGGCATATAACAGAGCTACATGCAGAATGAAGATCTTACCACTTCAATGATGTGACCAACAGAAGTTATTCTTTAAGATCTGTTTAACTTAATTTTACCACAAGTCCTGAGAAACAATCACTGGGAAGCTGAGAGTTGAACCCTGGGAAGGCTCATGGCAGATTAGGAAACCACCAGATCTTATTGCAAGGAGTGCTTCTGCTAGTAACTAAGATTTTTGTTGGAGTGATGCACGGTCAGGTGCTGTTCACATTACTTCAGTTTGCCAGGAAGGCAGGACATAGGTGGGGACATTTACTGTGGAACAAGTGCATGGCAGCATGGAGTGTTGGGAAGTGACCTGAGGTCCCAGCCAGGCACTTCTGGATGTTTTACCCAAACGAAATTATAATAAAAAATAAAATAAATGCAGTTATAAAACAGTTGGAATGTTACTTTCCAAGCTTAGTAAAAAAAAATGGAATTAATACTTAGGTTTATGCAGCACATGTGGTATACTTCACAGGACTAGTTAAACATTTTGTTTTAAGCTGTTCTAGAGAATGGTTTTAAAAGTTTTCTAATGGAAGACAATTTCAAAGAATTTTTTGAATTCAGTTTTGTTTTTTTTTTTAAATAAACTTTGGAATTTTGAGATGCACACTTGGATATATTTTCATAACAGCATGATTTTTTTTTTCTGAAATTTTATAATAATTCTCATCTAGAACTTAAAAATTGCCAAAACAGCAGTGAATCACTGTACCTTATTTGAATGATGTGCTTACTGTGATTCAAATAATTTATTAAAATTTGCTGTAGGGCAAAATGCAGATTATTGTGTTTGAGTTAATGAATACAATTTGGGTTTTGAAACCCCTTAATTATTCACCAGGCAGAAAAGACAGTTTCCAGCTCAGTTCTGCTGGTTTGTGTGTCATGTAGCAGAGAATCAAGTACTGAAAAGAGTTAAAGCAATTTAGGTCTCTATCTTCTTTCTCACTAATGGCATCTTCACTGCAAATCAAGCCTGAACACCATGTGAGTCACCCTACTCCTAAATTTTCTTTACAAATTCAGTAATGCTGAAGTGAAACCTGTAACTTTCTAGCAACCATAATGGGAGTAGTACTTCACCCCAACTAACCAGGCCAGTGAAGCGTTGTTGTAATCACTATCTTATGCATAGTTCAGCACTAATAATCTCAATTACATATAGATAACACTTTTGTCTTCATAAAGACAGCTCTAAGTCTTCAAAAACTTGCAATCTGTATTTACTAGTTTTAAGCTGTATTATTTTTTGCTTCTGAATTACTTTTATAAAATTATCTCTCCCCATAAAAACTGCTTTCTGTGTTCATTGAACAGTGAACAGCAATATGTTTTCATTTGAAAAGTCTTAGCATTTCAGATTAAAATAGATTCATTAATTACTCTTTTCCCCCAAATTAATTTAATTTACCTGCCTCTATATAGGCCTCTGTCTTTATTTTATCACTTGGATTTAATTCTAAGGACTAAAATATAGGCAAAATATTCAAGACATTTAATGCATAGGGAGAAATGGCAGTGCTGTCTACCATTGCAATTGCCTAAAATGCCCAGATTGGAAAGATCATCTGGTCTCTCCTTCCATGAGAAAGGGAACCCAGATGAGATTATCTGGCCTCCTGTCCAACCACATATTGAAAACCTCCAGTGATGGAGACTCCACCATGCCCCTGGGGAGTTAGTGATTGTTCTTACTGTAAACAATTTCTTTCTTATATTGACATGAAACCTTTCCCCTGGGACTTGTACCCATTTTCATTTGCCTTCTCCATGTGGCCCCTTGTGAAGAAAAAGCCTCCATCCTCTTTCTTTCTGCCCCTTAAGTGCTGGAATACTGTGACAGGGTGCTCCCTCAGCCTTCTCTTTTCCAGGGACAAAAGAAATATCTCCTTAAATCTTTCCATTAGGGAAGGTTCTCCAGCCCTTTGATCACCTTTGTGGTCTTCCTTTTTGCTGTCTCCAGTCTATCTGTGTCTTTCTTGAATTGTGGTGACCAGAGCTGGCTGTGCTCCGGGTGCAGCCTGTCAGGCACTGAGCAGAGTGGGATGGTCACAGCTCTTCTCCCTGTTGGTACTGCCCCGGGGATGCAGCTCAGATCTGCTTTGCCTTTGCTGCTGCAGAGGTGCCCTGCTGATCCTGGCTGGGGTGTGACCCACCAGGATCTGCAGCCCCTGCAGCAAGGCTGCTCCCCAGAGCAGAGCCTGGTGTGTGCTGGGCTCGTCAGTGATGTCAGCCCAAGTGCAAGACTTGGCACTTGCCTTTGTTAAACTTCATGTTGTTCTCCCTCGCCCCCTCTCCCAGCCCTGTCCAGGGCTGTCTGTAACATGGGGCACCCTTCTGCCATGTTCATCTCACCACCTGGGCTTGTGTCACCAGCAAAATTGGTGCTTTCAGTCCCATTGGTGCTTTTCAGTTGTCTTGGTTTGAAAAGACAGGAGTCTGTGAAGGAAGGCAAAAGCCTCCTGTGAAATGGAAAAGGTAAACCCCCTCCATCTGAATTACCACAATTTAAAAAAAAAAGGCTCTCAGGCAAAGATATGGGAATGGGAATAACAGTTCTTTACTAGGAGAAAAACTAAATAAAAAGAATAATAAGAAAAATGTAATCAGTACAAACAAAACTAGTGATGGAGTCAGACACCTGGCACCCTGAGGAGTCAGGGTGTTGGTAGCAGTCCAGTTAAATGGGGGCTGCTCCTCCTGGAGTGGCAGATGAAATGCTGCTGCAGTGGTGATCTGTAGAAGGGTGGAGTTTTCTCTGGAGGTCTGGAAGTAGCTGGGCCTGGTCTTCCTCTGGGAATCCAGCAGAGAAGAGAGCTGCTTCTCTGGGAATCCAGCAAAGGGGCTGCCCAGTGTCCCAAAAAGTGCTGATTTTATGCAGGTAAGAATGCTTGGCTCCTCCCTCTGGGTGGAGCATCTCACAATGGGATGATGTAACTTTACCAGTCATGCAGTCAGTCATTCAATAGCCCATTAACAGAAGATATCTCCCCAGAGGGAGACATTGTTCTTGGAAGAGATAAGAAAACTGCCCAACTTCCAACAGATGGAAATAGAATACACGCTTATCTCAAAAGCCAGGACATCAGTTTACTTAGGAAGATGTAGAACAGCATGGGGCACAATATCAGTCCCAGGAAACCCCTTTTGGGACCAGTTGATACTTTCCAAGAATGCAATTAATTTGGTAGGTTACAGAAGAGTTACCCCAACTGAGCAAACCAAAAGCATGCTCAGTTACTTCACAGCGGTCATTTCCTCAAGTATTTTGACTTCATGGATAATGCAGGTTAGCTTCTCTCACTTTGCCCCCAAGGCTTGGTGCAAAAACTACACAGTGAAGGTAAAATATTCAGCAGTTGCTCATTCAGAAAGCACCAGCTGAGGACTTTGTGAAAAAGGGGTCTGTGATCATGTAATTAAAAACAGGAGCAAAATACATATTTATGAGCTGGATGGATTTTGGTGTTTCCTAATTTTTGAGCACTTGTCACTGTAATCTTAATATTTAAAACATTTCTCCTGCGTGTGTAGCATGTCAGTCAGTGTGGGCAACAGAAGGCATGACTGGCTGCCAAAGCTGCTGCTTCGAAGAGCTTACCTGGCTTTTAGGCACCAAGTAACAACCAAAACTGCCTTTTTGTCTCTCCAATAGAAGAGTCAGTCCATGTGGACTATCCTTCCTGATAGAAGGCACAGGGAAGAGTTTTGTGGATTATTTACCCCATGATCCAACTCACAGAAAGAATTCTGTCTCTTCCCACTGTCATGCAAGTTATCTTACATCTTACAGATGTACAGATGCACATCTTACAGATGTAACTGATGTTAAGAATTCAAGAATAATAATTGAAAAGGACTACCTAAAGCAATTAAAAAGGAAATTTGGGGTGCATTTTAAAAAGCATTTTAAAAAGCATTTAAAAAGGAAATTTATTTTAATTAATAAACTGAATGGCTTTAAATATCCTGTAAATATCACCTTAGATCTTAATCACTCCAGCTTCCTTTATTTATGCTTGCACATTCTCTGCACAGTTGTTATTTCGGTTGTAGTAAAGGCAAAGTACTGGAAACAGAAAAAACATGCAAATAAAAATCCTGCACGTCCTTCAGAAACTGTCTGTGCAGCCTGTAATTTCTAGGGCAAAGGTTTGATGTCTGATGCTTCTAGAGAAGTTTGAAACCGAAACAAACCCTGGCTCCTGTGGAGAAGAAAATGTGTTGAGGAAGTTTGTCCTTTTTAATCAGAGCACCTAAGAGAAAGTGTTAGATCTAAAATATAAAGGTTTTGTCAGAACAGGCTTCTATTAAAAAATCAAGACAGAGAATTTTTTCTGAATTTTAAAAATAAGATTTACATGGAAAAATAAGATTTTCAAGGTCTCTCTTTCAATTCTACCATCCTGGACAGAGCAGTAAGGAGATTAACTGTTTAACTGAAGATAAGAGAAATGAAGAATCACAATACATACCAACATAAATAACTTTTTTAAAGTATTCTTATAAAAAAAAATTGTTGATAGATAATTTTATTACATTTTCACTTGGAAACAGGACCTGTTCTAGTCTCTCTGGTTGTTATGGTACTTTCAGTATCTCCATTCCTCTGTAAAACTCTAGAAAACAAATTAATGAAAAATTGTCTATAACTGCTAGAGGTGGGCCTCCAAACAGAGCATCCCAAAATCAACTTCCTATTACATCATTGGTTTATTGTGTTGAAATAAACATCACAAGGGCTTTTTCAGAGGATTAAATGTTTGTAAACAAGGACAATTTCAAGGTAAAATCTTATAAAATATATCAGAACTTTCCCATGTACAAGTGCTTGTGAGTGCATACCATGAGTGTAAATACATATATAAAACCTTCTGGGGGGATACGATCACATTAACACACTTAAATCCTAGAGATGAACACATGCCAGTGTTGCAAATTTATCTAAAGGAGAAAATTTATATTATTGTGACAACCTCCACCAAAAGAAGAATTAAAGTCAGAGGCAGTAGCCAGTTACAAGGGACTTTTCCATCAGATTCACTAAGTGTCAGGTATGGCTGTGCCTAAGACAATATTATGCATTTTTTAATGTTTGGATTACATATGACATTGTATAGAAACATGGAGCGGGGAGGAGGAAGAAAAAATAATTAACACCTGTGTTCGAATGTTTGGTTTCAATCTTTGACCTTCCTTGAACTCATGGCTGCTGAGAGTTTGTAATTTTGTCAGCAGTTTCATTCTTTTATGCCTAAAGGTAGGCAATTATATTTTGTATTTGAGTTTCAAATATCCTCTGAAAATCAAGTGATTTATTTAAGTGCTTTGCTGTGAACGTAGCCCAATTCTGTACTCAGGCTGGAATATGTTGGCTACTATTCTTCAAAAGTTTGTCTCAGAATTAATAGGCATATGCAAACAGGCATGTTTTGATCTGCTCAGGTTTTGTGTTCCTGCTTCTTTTAATAGGTACTCAAACATCCCATACAACCTTTTGTCCATCTCCTTCTCCACAGGAGTATATTTATAAATGGTTTCACCTTTAATATGGCCCTGCTTTCCTATTTTAGAGAACAGAAATGACTTATCAGCCTGGTAGCAGATCCCTATTTTGTCTGCCTCCCATAATCCATCAGGAGAGGGTTAAGAAAAGGACCAGTTATCTCATAGCAGTCAAATTCTTTGTACATCATTGAGTTTTACATTGAACATCTCTGTGTGCTGTCAGCTGCAGAGAAAGAAGATTACACTGTGTGTCTGCTACATGAATACCCTGTAAATACTGCTTTGGTGCAAAAGGCAGATTTCTAATCAGCTATGAAATAAACAGAAACTGCTGGTCATTTTAGCATTCAAATAGCCAAATTTGGTTGCTTTAATGCACAACAGCAATTTACTTCATGTGTTAACAGAAAGCTAATAGCACAACACCCAAAATATCCAAAAGAGTAAAACAAACCCTACAAATGAGAGAGGTTATGAAAATCTTTAAGAGTAGTCCTTCATACGGGGCTGCTCACCACCATTTAAAGTGCAAACAGTTCTTTTTTGAATCTATAAATGGTTTTGAATCACTGACCCCCAAGCTGGGAATGCATACAGTAACCATTCTTGAATGCATGTTGTCACCCAAAGCATGTCTGTGTACAGGAATATGTGAGGCTCTAGTACATTCCAGAAGAGAAAAAAATCTGAATTAGAGTGATGGAGGTTTCTTGTAGGGTGCTCCTTTATCTTTTTAGAAATGACAAGCATCTTTATGAAGTGATACAACACTCACAGAGTCACAGCAAATGCGCAGATTGCTCATTCTGCTGCTGGTGGGGATTGTAATAGTATAGCCTGCATGGGGCTTTGTTTTCACAGCCAGACACAGAAACAAATTCAAACTTCATAATTAGGGCATAACCCAAATCCCAGGCTCTTAAAAACCTCTATTTAACTCTGCTGTTTATTATGTTTCCCCAAGGACTCAATACTGATCGATAGCTCAAATTTGAATGCTGGCCATGGGGGCCTTTTTATAATGGCCCTTGTAAAGTCCATAGTGCAGCAAACAACCTTAGTACCACAGATCATCACTTCAGGAATTCCTACATTTAGAATGTGCCCCTTTCCTATGGCACTTGGAAGTATTATGATTTAAAAATTGGTGTAGACCCTTAGTAAGAGGCTGGACTATTTTAAATGTCAGAGAGAAAATATCAACTCCTATATAGAGTGATCAGGTTTGGTAAGTGAAAATGATATAGCAGAGAGACAGCCATCATAAGAGGTTTAATACAAAGCCATCTCAGTTTAATACAAAGAAAATTCTGCACATCACTAGTTATTCTTTGACAGTTTTTTTGTTATTTCTTCCATTTTCATTTCAATGCAGGGAGAGTCTTCAAATTTTTAAGATATGTTGGTTGTCCTCCATTTCTTATGCAACACTGGAAGCATCACAAAGATCTGCTTACAAATGGGAATGCTGTTCTGCCTAGTAAATGCAGTGCTCTATTTTGGGGCAAAGGATTTCATTGAGTTCCCAGCTATGTTAGTGACCTGCTTGTGACCACATGACAAGGATGCAGCTGCATCCTTGGTGAAAACAATAGGTCTAAGTCAGTGTCTTTACATTAAATTGGTGAAAAATGCAGCTTAGTTATTGTGGTTTCAATTCAGATCCACATTCTTTAAAGAATGAAAATTGCAAAGGTTAGTGACTCTGAAGGATAACTATATTTTTCTTAGGTATGCAGTCTCTCCTGCTGTTGCTGATTAGAATTCTACATGTACTTTCAAAATTGTACTCAAATCTTGAGCATGGCATTTTATTCCAGCTTAGCCTATAAGGAAAAAAAAATGGCTTTGAACTCTTAACTAGGATATTTTAAGAGGAAAAGGAGGAAAATAATCTTTTATTTTTGATATCTGGCATTCTTTCCTTTTTTTTGTCCGAGCTTTGAATTACTGTTGTTGGGTTGGGTTTTTTTATTTCCCTTTTAATGAAACTGTTGGGGCGGGGGTGGGGGGGGGGGGGGAAGGGAGTTCTTTCTAGTACATGACATAAAAGAAATAATAAGTGAAACAGAATATAGCTGGAAGAAATGAAAATCTTTTTGTCTTAGATTTCTCTGGCTTCAGCTTTCCATCAGGGCAAGTCTCTAACTTAGCCTGGGCAATAGAAGTCACATTAGAATTTGCTTTTCCTAAATCCATTTGTGAAAACACTTGTTTCTTCAACTGGTATAAAATTTAACTACCCATTTTTCTTCTATACCCATTAATTTTTTTTTCTTATTGAGCTATTTGTTAGGGACTGAGGTTTTAGATTTGCCAGTCAAGCCTTCTCTCAGACAAAGAAATAAAATGACAATAAAGATCAGGGGTTTCATGTGAAAATAATTTACAATTTACACACGCTTAAATTTATTTTTTCTTTTCAGGTTAATAAAAAACCATAGCTTTTAAATAATACATAACCTCTGATCATGGGACTGACTGCAATCTATGCTGGCTTCAGGCTTGGAGTCAACTGCAGGTCTGGAGCCTTGTTTTGTATTTTCAAAGCAGTAAGCGTCCCATTTTCCACAGTAGCATATAGAAACACTGGCTCCTCAGCTTTGGTCTGTTCAACCACAGATAAGCAAGTCATTCCAACTTTAACTAATAAGAACTTGAATTGTTGCCAAAAGATGTGTTAAAAGTACAATAGCAAGTCTAAAAATCAAAATACATCATTCGTTCCCTCTGGAACGGATTCCTGATGCTCAAAGGCTTCATTTCAATCCCAAAGCAAATATGAGCAACTTTGAATAGCTCTGTACCATCTTTTGAAGTTATTTTTCTTTAAAAAAAGGGAGGAAACTTTTCTTACTATATTGTATCCTCAAATCTTATTAATCAATAAAGCCTTAAAGTGGCAAGTCAGTCACATCCTCCTGCTAGGCTAAATGATGGTTTAAACCTTTTCTAAAAATTGCTTCCTTTTCTCCTCTCTTCTCCATCATAACATTTGTTTTGTTACAGGCTGCAAATGTGCTTTTCTGACTGCACTTTGTCACCCACAGATTCCACAGTGGGTGGAGAGCTGGGGATTTGTGTTCTGTTTTCATGCAGAGCTGTGCATTAAAAAAATGTGCTGCTGCTGTTGTATTGGGAGCGGAACATCTTACACAAACAGAAAAATTAAAGTCTTTCCACTCTAAATAAAACTAAATAAACCAACTTGATTACTTTCTATTCAGAAAATTGAAATACAAAAGAAAACAAAGAGAAGAAAAAAAAGACAAAAAATATTAAATCTCTGGTGGTACTTACGCATGTATATTTGGTTATGGTTCCATTTATCATAAACTAAAGTCCTGTGCTTTTAATGAGGAGACAAGAGGCATCAGTTGTGCCCCTTGTTATTTGTTCAACTTTTCATTATGACTAATTCTGACCTGTATAATGAAATCAGATTATGTGTGAAAAATGAAGCAGTGCTGTACTGAAATGCAGTGTGAAGGTCAAATGTGGATTTGTAGCTGTGGGAAACAACTGTAGCTGAGAGACAACTCTTTTTCAAATAGACTGAGCAAAACATTTCTGATTCTGAAATACAATTCAAGAGGGAGATAAAAGGAACAAGGAAAGAGAGGTATGGCTTGAACACCCAAAAAGAGAAGAAACTGAAAAATGTCATTTCCTAAGACAACCTATGACACAGAACTTGATTCCAGTCACTAACTCATCTTCTGTTTTGTTTTGTGTACACAGGGAATTACAATACTCATCAAGGGTCTGGGTCAGGCCCCTAGTGCTGTGAATGAAAACACATCCACTGCCTGTAGTGGTAGCTCATCATTCAGGGCTTCCAGAGGTTCATGCTTATTTATAAGCAGATTGTTCCTGGATTCATTTGTATTATTTAAAGGTGAAAAATGTCACACTGATGCTTAGGAAATGAAATTATATGACAATATTTGCTCTGCATTTAAATGTTTAAATTCTGTGTGGTGCACTTTAAGTGAAACACAGACATTCTGAGAATGATTATGGCACTAATCAAATGCTCTCCATATGGTTGGTATGGATTTAATACATATAAAATAAAATTTTGAGAATTTTCTTTTTCTTTCTTTTCCAAAATTTTAGCTTTGCAAAAGGGCAAGAAACATTAAAAAAAATCACAATTTAATGTTGTTGAGTGTAATTGAAAAGAACAAAGTCAATAAAGAACAAAATGTATTTATAAATAACTATTTAAGGATGAAAATGTTTAAAATATGCAAGTGTTACCAAGAATTATCTAGCTTGCTGTACAAATAGTCACCCTCTGGGAGATTGATGCTTCTATTAAAAAAAAACCCACATTCTAAATGCACTCTCAACAAATACTGCAAATTTAGAGAAAAGAATTACCGAGTTCAGAAATTATTCCAAAAGCAAGACTTGAACTGAAAACTCTGGGTCTGGGAACATGTCCTGCAGACCATGAGGAACAAGGTCTCAAAATCAAAATAACTCACATCCCTCTGCCTGCCAAGGCTTTGCTGCTCTGCCCCAGCTGCCTCCCTTCCTCCAAGTGTGACTCATTACAGGCTTATATTGGGATACCCCAGTATCAGTGGAGCATAAATCCCACAAAAGGTCAAAGTTTCCTCTCTTTTCCATCGAAGTTGGAAAAATATGACTCTTAGAAGGGGATTTCCATTCTGGTAAGTCATCAATGACTGAAGTGTTTTATTTTACCAGTGTTGATGTCTCAATTTATTTCATATTTTCATAGACTATCTTAACTGCTTCCCTTGCACTCCAACAAACTCATCTTTTTTTCATTCATTAGGGGTTTATTATGTTTTGCAGAAGCAGGTATGAGAGTACAAGATGATTTCCTATTTAGTGGTGTGTGTTGTTAAACCAATACTGACTTTCAGTATGGAATTAGTTTTTGTCTCTCCAGCTGTAATATTAGTTTAATTTGTGAGGGACTTTGACATCTTTTAGATGATATGCAATGTATAAAATTGAGTTTTATTATGCAGATAAGCAGAAGAGACCCTAAAAATGCTTTCACACAATCCCACATGGCTTCATGTGTTAATATGAGGAACTTGTAAATTGTCAGCACTAACAAAATATTTTGCTGAGCTGCCTCTTTAGGCCAGTTGTGCATTACTGAGATTTTTGGTCTATAATACAATTCAATGTAAAGAAATATCTATGACACTAGATATTACTGCAGCAGTGACATTTCTTTATTGAAATTCTTGGTTTAAAGAAGATGTTCCTGATTTTAATCTGAAATAAGATCAAAATTTTAAAATGTAATAGGGAAATAATTGCTACTCTTGATCGTGTTTCTGTCCTCAGAGTAAATCAAAACACAGTTTACTAGAAAGAGGAATATCATGGATTTGAGGGTATTTGGAGCTTTTCCAATTTTTTAATTAAAGTATAGGGAGTCACACTTAAAGCTTCAGGAAACAGTGGGAGAAGAGGATCACGGGCTGCTCCATCCACACAGCTTACACCTCTTCATGGAGGAAGGCTGCTTTCCAGCAAAGACTTCGCTTATGCAAAATCTTGCCTTTCCCTGATCAGAGTTCCTCAGTTTGGTCTGAAATAGAAGACTTTATCAGGATATCTGATTAATTTTATATCATAATGTCTGAGGCAGCTGTAGACTTCAGTTAGATGTCACTTCCCCAAGTTTACCCAAAACTGAATAGCAACTTCTCTAGCAACTAATCCTTTATTATATTAGCTCAAAATGAAACACTGCTGAAGAAGGTATCTGAAATTTGCCTCACTCTGGCAAAGTAACAATTAGCTGGTTTATTTGTTTGCAGGCTGTGTTGTGTTGTACGCTTTACCAAAAAGATGAATGACAAGTTGGAGGTCTTCATCTTGGCTCTGATCTCTCCAAAAAGGTTCTTTCCCTTTCCAGTGGCAGAAATCAGGGCACCAGATCTCAGGTGTCAGGTGAAGCAGGGGTCAGGGGCTGCAAACAGAGGACTGCTGCAAGGGTAGGGAAGGAGAGATGCTTGTGAAGAGGAGGAGACCTGCCTCCTGCAAGGATCTGAGCTATAGAGGTTTGCCCATGTATCCAGAGCTGGGTGTCAGGGCTGGGCTGGCCCAGTAAGGCCCTGAAAGTCACCCTTTACAAAAATCTTAGTGTCCCCATTGCTGAGTGTTCACTACACGATGAGTATAGTGCATTGGGGGTTAGTATTTTGTGCTGTCATAAAAATCAGCCTTGAAGAGTTGGAACCTTTTGCTGTCTCTGCTCGTCCTGGTGAACAGGTGGTCCCTTTCCTCACAAGGCTCTGGCTGCCCAGGTATCCATCACATTCACCTTCAGGGTGAATTTCAAGTCTAAGCTACCTAGCTCAGAGGTGCAGCCATCTGCCTTTTGCAGCGAGCTGTGATGAGCTGCCTCTGGGCAGCCTCCTTCACATATTCCCTTGTGGATTTGATTCTGGTTCCATGTCCCAGGTCAGCTGGCAGAGGCTCCAGCCCAAAAAGGCACAGGGGTGTCACAGAAGCTCAGGGCTGTTGTAACAGCAGCAAATTAGAGGCTGATGATGTGTTTGAGATTGAGGTGGTCCCCACTAGGGCTGACTCTGAACTTAACATCTCATGGGGCTTTCTCAAGTGTAATGGAATGCATTTCTGTCAGTACTCAGATTATTTCTTTTACAAGAACTGACTGAGAACCCCATGAAAATGGGTCCCTTTGGCCAGAAAGCAGCCCAGTTGTCTCCATTTTATTGATTCATTCTCAACAGTGCAAGGCCTAGAGTCACCGAGTCTTGGCAGTGCTTGCAGAGGCTGACTCCTATGGTCCCTGGCAGCTCTAAAAAGTGAAGTTTGTATGGCCCAACTAATCCAGCATTTTGGGGATTTTGTAACTTCAGGTCCACAGCTCTGTGGAAGCCTCTGGGACTGAAAGTTGCTAATGTTTCATGAAATACTGGAGTATAATACTTTGCAAAGCCCTAGTCCAGTGCTTCTTGTACCGTGGCCATAACAGAGCAGTGTTGGGGAGGAAGAGGATTGTAGGGTGAAGGCTCTGTTTTACTGAATGCAGAGTCCTTACCTCACAGAATTCATCTATTCCCGTAAGTCAGCAACCAGCAAAATGCTTCTCCATTTTTTTTTCATCAGGCATCAGTTGGTGTTTAAATGATTATAAGCATGTTATGAAAATTGATCTGTGCTCAACTTGCTTTATAGTTGGAACTAAATCAGTATTGATTTTATATTTTTGTATTAAATTATATATCACAGCTTTAAAGTGCCAAATGTATGAATAAATAGAAACCAATTTTAAAGCAGTTTGTGGCACATGTTCTTCCAGAAGGTGGCAGTTGGGGAGCTCATACTACTGCATGGTACTTTCAGACTACTACAGTGTGAACCCTTTGTGTAGGGGAAATAAGATTATGACAGAGCAGAAAAGGGACTCCTCTACTCACCACCACTCACATGTTTGAATTGGGAGTGGCATCAGAATCTTGTTCTGAACTCTTCTAATGGTATGAATGCTTTTTTCCACAAGAAAAAAAAATCAGACTATTTGAGATATCCATGTGTATTTATTTAAGATATCTATATATATTTATTTTTCTATGCATATATATATATATATATATATATATAAATATAAATGAAAAAAGCAAAAAGTCTGCAGAGGGAAGAGATGGGAAACCAAGACAAAGCAGAGTGGGGTAGGTCTAAGTGGCTGAAATCCAGAGAGGAGGCTGATGTGGCAGTTAGGTTTGAAATACCTCAGTGCAAAGCTATTGAACTTGTGCCACAGAGCAGAAATATGCCCAGGGATCAAAAATTATCAGAACAAACTGGGAAATAAACAGGGGAAGAGAGGGAGACTGTGGTGGTGATAGAAGCAAATTCCCGCACAATTTTTAAAATTAGAGGGTATTTTAGACTAATTTTTGAAACTATAGGAGAGTTTGTTTGAAGTGATGACTTGGTGTGTGTGAGAAGGTGGGTAGGAGCTCCCAAAAGTGATAAGCTGGAGCCTGCTGAGGTCAGAAAGAATTTTGCAGCTGTTGCAGGCAGTTTGGTGATAATATATTGGCATACTTTGGCTTTTCCTTCTCCTGAGCATTATTTTGAGTGAGCCATGAAACATTTTCAGCTTGACAAGAATGGGTGCTCTTTCCTGGAGCAACAGCTGATCACATTTTTGCAAGAACACCATTCAAATAATTGGAAAATGGAGTTTTTCCTTTTGGGGAGGAGGGGGCACAAGAGGGGGAAATTTGACTAAAGGGAGGTATTTAATTCTAAATAAAACCAAAAAGGTTGTTATTTCCAAAAGAATGAACTGTATATTTAGGAATTTAGGTTCAACTTTGTCTCTTCTAGGTTAGTTTTCTTTAACACTTTAAAATACAAACAATTTAGAATTTACCTGTTTCACAAGTAATTATGAAAGGTCCAACAGATTAGTCTGTGTTTTGCATTAAAAGGAGAAAAATGCATTTCAATGGACATTTCTTGGTCCTAGTAGCTGGAAATATGAAATACTAAGTTTTGACAGAAATTTCTCATTAACTAAAAATGTTGTACATTTATGTACCCTGGAAATTAGAAAAATTGTCTTGTTTGTGATGAGCAGCTTTGATGTTACTGGACTATTAAGGTAAATTTTGAGAACAGACTTTACAAACCAAACTTTATTAGCAGACCTGCCAAATCAGCAGCACTAGTTTCAAATTCTGGTTGCATTTGTGCTCCCTCTTTATTAAGAACAATTCTAATTAATGGTTTCTGTGAGAGACTCTTCATTTTAGCTTTAAACCTTCATGGGAATCTCCAGAAGAGAGCAACTGATCTCAGTTCTATGAAATTTAATTGGCTTTAACACGGTTCCTGCTAATAAAATAGAAAAGTAATGTATCAGTAGGTGTCCTCCCTTGTTGCTTTCTCCTATTACAGCAATCCCACATTGCACTGTGAGAGCAATTTGATTCACAAGTAAATCAGGAACACTTTCTTAAAGGGCAGTTTGTGAGGCACAGCACTGCTGCAGAAAGTAGCTTTGATTAGTGAGTAGTTGACATCCATCCCTGAAAAACCTCGTGTTAGAGAGAGCATTTTACAGTATTTCAGGTGGAGAAATTAAAAGGCTATTGATCTCTTGTTTGTTAGTGATCTTATTACACTTTTGCTACCCTGGCTGCCTAATACCCTGTCAAAATTCACCCTTGGCTGCCTGTCATACAGCTGCATGCTTTCCAGCATCAGCCCTGTAGGATAATACAACATTTTTTTACTTTCTGTCTTAAACTGTTATGAAATCTTGTCCTGTGATATTTACACTTATCTAGAAGCAGTTGCATATCAGCACTTAGTGAGAGATTCCCTAGACACACTTGAGTTGTACAAATGTTAAGGCCCCACACTTACAATAAATATTCCAACACTCATACAGTATTAATAATACAAATTCATAATATTTATAATATATCCCAGGGGAGATGAAGGGAGGTTCGCTTGAGTGCATTGCACATCATATCAAAAAGATTTGGAAACAGCTGCTTTTTTTCCCTAGCTCGTGGCTGCTGAGGGATGCTGCTGCTCTTGGAGACAGTGCTGCCTGACATCAGGTAATAGATGTGCTGCTGGAGAGCTGCAGCATCCCACGGGCCACGGGGAGCCTCGTGGCACAGCCCTTCGGTGTGGTACAGCACGAGCACAGGTCATTAACACTGCAGGAACAGCAGCTGCAGGAAAGGCAGTACAGCCAGAGCCAAACCTGATGATGATTTTGCCACTGAAAATTCACTGGGAGGAAGCGGTGAGTGAGTCACACCTGTTGGAAAGCACTGTGTCATTTTGATTTCCCCAAGATAAATTGCACATTGATCAATGACAAATCAGTCACTTCTGAGAGCAAAATCTCAGTGACCAGATGCTGCATTTTTATCCAGAGTTCTATTGCATGAGTCCAAATGTCAGCTCTGCTGCCTTTCTATTTTAAAATAGTAAAGATAGGGTATCCAGGGAAAAGCCCCATCAAGCAGTTAAGATTAGGGTTTATGGGAAAGATCTTAAATGGAGTTAGGGATTCAATCTTTTGAAAATCCTGTCTTAAGACTACATGAGGTTTCAGCTTCCAAAGGACAATATGTTCATAAACATTCAGAGCATCTGCTGGGTGACCCAGGAGAAGACAGTGGTCTCTATAAGCACAAGTACAGTCCAAATTCATGTGGTTTACCATTTTAAAATACTTTCCCTTTTCAGTTTGCAAGAAGGGGTTTTGTTCAGGATAGCAATATTAATTCTGGCTTTCTCTAACTTTTGACTAAAAAAGTCTCATTCAAAATGTTTTATTCAAAAATATTTTAAAATAAAAGTGTTCTGCTAACTCAAATCAGGTTGCTTGCATGCTAGTTCTTAGCCTTGATGTAGACTGAACTCAAGCATGTCTTATTAAGCCCACCTGCAGGCAGTTTTAGATATTTTTAGCTTTTTCTTTTTCCTGTTGAGTACTTCATCTTCCTCCTAATCTCCCCATAATGTGCTTTCTAAGAAAATGGGGCCTAGGTTAAGGTTTTATTTTATTTGATTAGGCTGCAGCAGCTGAGGGGCTTTGATTTGGTAGATTTTAACCAAAGATGCATCTTTGAATAACACAGTCTGTGATATTTAATTACTTATAATAATTGTAAACAATAGGACACCTATAAGTAACTGCAGGTCTTGGGATATCAATGAAATGGTAATTTTATTAGTATATCACTGTGTATAAGCAGCAGAGGTAAGAACTAAACCAGTGCCTTTATTGTGCCTTGTGACTGTGCTCATATGAGGTGCATCACAGAGATGCAGTACTATACTGTATTAAAATTACATTTGCATTTTGGTAGAGATTTAATGTATATAAAATATAATTCTATGTAGCTTGATGATGTGTAACTATTTTTCATGTAACTCAGGAGCAGAGTGGATAGATTTAGGTGTTGCTGTTGAGAGGATGTAGATTTCTTTGGGAGTCACAAAATACAGCCATTTTTCCAAAATATCAGTGAGTCTACAGCTGCCATCTGAATTGATTGAAGCTGACCAGAGGGGTTATGTTTGTTTAATTTGGTGCAAAGATCCTGCAAACTTCTGTTTACCCATCCTCCTAAAACTGAGCATAAACATGTATCAGTGTTTATAAACTGTGTATAAATTTTTTAAAAGGGGATAAAGCATATAAACATGGTCATTTTCCATTCTCTGAATGGATGAGACCTGATTCACTTATCCAATTCATTTTTTAGAGAGACTTTGGGCAGGGGGAAGGAAAGGGGGAAAATAGTTTCCACTGGTGAAGACAAGGATGCTGATGCTGTTTTTACTCTATTGTAGAGTGGGTAAAGCTCCATTTCTGCTGTGTTTGGAGGACAGGTTTCGGAGAAAAGGGATGAGCATTCTTTTTAACCAGACCATTATGCACAGTAGTCCACAAGTGTGGAGGCTGGGAACCTCCCCTGGAAGTCCACTGTCCAAATCCCATAAGCAGGGGTGCAGCAGATCCTACTCCTGTAAGCAGAAATTGGGCTGTTCTTTTTGACTGTGCTGGTGGGGGGTGGGAAATAAAGGTGGTGAGAACATTAAAAATAAAAATACAAACTGAACTGTAGAAAGATGATGTTTGTAGCACCTACTATATGCATATGTATGTGTGCCATCACAGGTCACCAAATAATTATTTAAAGAGGGAGTTGTAAAGGAAAAACCCGTACCTGGATTTTATCGTAGTGATGGTCCTGGAAATGCCTTTATATCTCTTCAGATTTATCACTGGGAAAGTCCCTTTGCTCTCATTTTGTGCTAGTCTTGGGGCTCAGCTCTTAATGCAGCCCTATAAAAACACAAACCTGTAATACATGCCTGATTTCAGCTGTAAGAAGGCTTTTGTTCCTACAGTGGCCTCCCTTTGCTGAAAGTCTGCTTTGCCAGAGCTTTCTCAGTGTGTAATTACTTGAGGATCTATAGGTAAGACTTTTCAGTACTTAAATAACTACTATATGAAAACTCCATGGTGAGGCCTTTCATAAATCAGTGGAGGCTTTGGTGCAATTGATTTGATGATGCAGTTCACTGTGGGAGCTGTGAATGATGGAGTCTAATGAAGAATATTGAAAGAGTTGCAGAACTTCCTCTTGCTCTGTGTACTTTTTGTTTTGAGGCTGATGCTTGAATGGTACAAACAGTCAAGTTATTAAATCCCACACCTTTCATTTTTATTTACAATACATATTTCTTTACTTCAAAACACATTTCTTCATTTCAAAACACAATATCGACACATTTGTCCATATTTTTTCTTTTGGCAGTGCAAAAATGATGATTTCTGACTAACCATTACATGCTTTTCTTTAATTTTTTTTTCTCATGCATTTATTGCAAAAAATATGCAAAAATTCAGTGTAGATCTTTGTTGTACTAAGGGTGTTCATAAAAGAACATACTGCTCAGAGATGCTTTGGCTGCTGTTACTTATTCGTTTCCCTTTCCTCTTCCTTCTCTTGCAAGGAGGTCTTGGGGCTTGCCTGAGTTTTGCATTGCACTTTGAGGGTAACATTTAAGCCCTGTAGTGGATGGATTGCAGCAGAATGGCAAACAGCAAACACTTTCCTATATGGAATTTTAGCATGAAATTCTCTGAAGGCCTCCGGATTTTCTCTGTTTAGAGAGAGAAAGCACAGAGTTATTCAAGATTGGGCCAGTTTTCCCACAATATATCAGTGAAGCCCTTTCTGTGAAGGACAGAGCTCAGCAAGGCTTTCCTTTAGTGAATATGGTTCTTTTTGATGTCTGTCAGTCTTTTTGGAATTATATGTCTAGATTTAAGTAAAACATATAGTAATGTTAACTTGTATTTCTTCCTTTAGTCAAAAGGCTCATATTTCTTTCAATCCTTCCTTTGTTGTTTTTGTGTGCGTTTTTGTTTTTTTTTTTTAAGATAGAAGAAAAGACTAAGGCAGTCTTATTCTAATTTGGCTGAAGAAATCTTTAGATAGTGTTAAGATTCTGGCACAAAGGCAAATGCCATTGCACTCATACTGCTTTTATACAGCAATCACGTTGTACCAGAAATAATAATCTCTTGGTAAGCTAATTTCAAAATGATGATAATGACATTGATCTCCTTTCTAAAGTGCTTTGAGATTTACTGATGAATGTCTCAATGCAAGAAATAGATATAAATTATCATCAAAAGCATTCATGTACAGAAATTCCAAGGAAAATTATCAGAAAATTTAGGTTCCAAAGTTTAATACTGCTATGGAAATAATGCCTTCTGCCATTACCATCACTGAAGAGTGAAAATGAAGATGAAAATATGCAAGGCCAGCAAAGTAACCCTATGTGTGAGCCCCCCCTGCTGCCTCTGGCTGCCATTACCTGGCAAGCCCCTTCCCATGATCACTCCAGAGCTCATTTAGGAGCTTCAAGGAGAAGCAAAGGAACACAGTAGGTGGAATGAGAATCAAATGAATTCAAGAGAGAAGTCAAACTAGGAAACGGTATTTTTTTTATTCCTTCAACCAAAACTCTAAAATACATTTCCAAGAAAGGAAGTGTTCGAAAAACTTTATTAAAGCTAATAATATTGGGTTTTTTCAAAGGTGTAACTGTTATTTTCAGAATTTAATCAAATGTAAAATAGTATTAAAATTATACAGGATCCTTTGAATTATAGAAATGTTGACCAAAAATTTTTATTTCTTAGTCTTTAAAAGTAACCTCTTCTCTGCTAGAACTTTTAAATGTTTCTGATAGAAGCAATTTGGAAATGCAAGTGTAAGGATTTATAGCGCTGTAGCCTTGCAGCTTCTTTGTTCATTTTCACCTGCTCAGCAGGAGAGGAGAGTGGAGGGAGTGCTCCAGCAGGAAGTGTAGCACATTATACCTTTTGTGCAAAAGTATCAATATCGAGGCAAGGCAGCAAAGGATCAGGTCCCCTGAAAAGACACTGCACCAAAAGTTCTCCTTCGAGCAGGGGATGGGTTGCCCATGGAAATTTTCCTTCAGACTGGATTTAAAATTTGGAATCTGTGGCTGGAAATAAGACCATGACACATGCTGCAGTTCTGTTCTGGATGTGCTGTTTTATAACTGATGCCAGTATGAGCCACAGTACAAGTGTAAATGCTCTGTTCTGGTAATTCTGTGGAATTGATATTTGTAGTTTTGCTTTCCTGGTTTATTTCCCAATATATGCTGGGGAAAAATAATTTCTCATAAAGGAAATTGGGAGGAATCCTACATATAAATACATCTCTGTGTGTGTCTGTCTGCTCTGGTATCTAACATCTGTCCTCTGATTTGGCATGAATGAACTCCTGTAGAAAAGCTAGAAATGAACAAACAATACTTGGATGGGCAAAGAATAATGGAAAACCAGTGGAAGGAGAAAAATACAGAGCTAGGTTGCCCACTGCTGCAACTAATGAGCTGCAGTGCTAACAGTGTAGAGATAATGATGGCTGATTTGGGGAGGAAGATGAAACTGGGAAGAAGTTACAAGAACTGAAGCAAAGTGCAGTGCTTAATGCCAGCAGCCTGAAGGTTTCTTTTCTGGAAAACTTACTCTGAACTGCTGTGTCATTCCCTGAAAGCTGGAGACTTTACGAGGATTTTAGAGACTTTGGGATTCACTGAGAGAGCTGTGGGAGAGCAAGGTAAAGCTTTTTCAGGGATTATCTTTAAAATAATAATTTTTCAAAAGAGTTTTGTAAGGTTATGTTCTCAGAGGGACTATATAGAGATTGAAGACAAAACATATGCTGTTAAACTATGAAAGTGATTATATTGTACCCACCTAAAATAACCCTGGAAATGCTATTTTGGAGTAGACTTTGCATTTGCTTTTAAAGAAATGTGTAGGTTTGCTCTAAATTGTTAAATAGGTGCTATATACTAGCCTGAAAGCTGCTGAACTTCACCAGTGTGTGAAGGTGTGGGATGCTTACATGGCCTCCAAGATGAAAAGGACATTAAAAGGGTTTTCTCTGAAAGTCATTGTTGATATTGCCAAGAGTTTTGTGGGCTTTGGCTTAGACTAAGCTGCTGCTTATAAAAGAAAATGATGGCCATTTCTTGGCAAAATTTAGCATTCCTGTTTTTGGGAACCCCTTCATGGCTTCACTAACCTGGCTACAGAGAATGAAGCTAAGGTTCTATAATCTCCTTTAGATGTATGTGCTGAAAGCCTTGAAATTCTTATGCTGTGGAACACGTGGCAATATAGTGTCAAACTGGTTTATGTAAAACTTTTAGCAATTTGGGAATCCATCACTACTGCTTAAGAAAACTCCTTGAAGGCTACCGTTGACCTTGGATTTATAACTGTCATGTTTTTGACATTCTCTTTCTTATTAAAGGTGTATATTCACTTTGCACTGTCTTCATCACAAATACAAGATGAGATTGATGAGACCCATCTATTAATTCCAACTTTTTCATGACACATCTTGCACATCTCCTGTCCCATCTCTAGCCTGTGCTTTTCATATTAAGTAATAATGTGAACTTGCATAAAAGCAGTCAACTTGCAGAGATACAAGGGGAACTTGGTCTTTCCAGATAATAGAGTTTAACCTTTTGATTTCTTAATGTGATTCCTTTCAGGGATGCAAAGTGGTGATATTTCTATTTGACACACAGAAGGTCATTAGAACTTAAACTCCTGAACAGGAAACAACACAAAAAAGGGAAACAATCTAAAGACCATAAAAAAACAATACTGCAGTCAAAAAAAGGCAGGATATCATCCTTATTTTAGACAAATTCTGAAATAAAAACCATAATTTATTGACATTCTTAATCACATTGCAGAATGTGAAGGACACTTCTGAGCTATGTTTAGCAAAGGATTATGGTTACGGTTGCTCTGGTTTATTCAATCAGCCCTTTTTCCTTCCTGACCTGTCAATAAACACTTTGTTGCAAAAGCTGATGGAAAGTGAACACTGTGCTGTTAGTGAGCTGGACGTTCCAGTAGTGGCACAACCCAACAGACTGCTGGGCAAATAAAAAGCTGGGTTTAGGAACATGTTCTTTGCCTTCCTCTTGGGTGACATAAGGAAATCTTGGCTGAACTGAGCACAAAGAATGTGAGTGTAGGGAAATTGCTTTTATGTCAGCTCAGCTCACCTATTGTCATTTTTCTGCAAAGAGTTAAACAAGGCCTTTAGAGGAGGGGAAAGGGGAAATGGAAGGGAAATAAAGTACAGCCTGGAAGAGGTCCCTGATGATACCTGGGTGCTTTTTATTTGGGAAGGCCTCTAGCCTGGCTCTATCCAGCCTGACAATAATCTATAATCTGCCTTCATCTATATCCATGTAAAATCATGTAAATATGGTGTGGCATGAGAGTGGGGGAACTGCCAGTCCTTACTGAAAGGGACCCCGAGAGAGAGTCTGTTGCAGCTTTGCATCTCACAGATAGAAAATTGTATGAAGGGGCAGGCAAGGTCAAACTTGCACAGACACCTGTATTTATTTACTCCCTTTATTACAGTAAATGCTGTTCTGATAAATGTGGTAGGGTTCTTTTTTTTTTATTCATCAAAGAAGTTTCTAAAATGTGTAGGGCTTATAGCCCTGCTCTGACACCCAGACTAGCCATGGGTTGTGAAAACCCAGGTGATTAAGTGAGGACACTTAAATTACTGTGGCACTTATGCTATATTTAATTTTAGGGAATCTCACTCAATGATTTGTAATTTTTTTAAAGAAAAAGGTATGTCGTCCTCCCTCTGGCTCAACTACCACCTAAACAAAACAAAAATGATTAATTCTACAAATTATTTTTATAAAATAGGAAGAAAAGAGAAAAAATACATAAAGAAAATATTATCTAAAGAGAATATATATATAAATAGAAAATTATATCCATTAAGGATGTAATACCATAGCACTAATCCTGCCATTGGACATTGGGGCAGAACATAGAGCCTGTGTCTGTTCAGAACCACAGGATAAAAGTTGAAAAGTATCATGAGTTTTTTTATTTACAGCTTGCACATAAGAGATTTATTTTTTTTCTTCCCCCCAATTTGGACTCTTTATCTCAGGGCTTTTGGCTTTGGTGAGCCAGCCAAGCTCTGCCTGAGCTGAATGCTGGGTGTTGCATGTGTGCATAAGCACGCAGCAAAAGCTTAGTTATTGTCTATATTATCTCTGTGCACTGGGCTGTGATTTTTCATTTCAGAGCTCTGTCACAAATTGGTGTGCTTGAACTGGTGACACAAAGGAAAGGATTTGGACATATATTGGCATGAGTTTCATTAGCCACTGCACTGCCCTGGTCTGAGCTGGTTTTACAGATAAATCCTGTATTCTTGCCCCAGAAGTAAGCAACAGAATAATTCTTCAGGGGTGTATTTTGTGTAATCCCCATATGGGAACAGTCACATCTTATTTCATTTTACAACAGCCGTTTTGTTCTGCTAAATGCTTTCTTTTCCAGAGAGGTGTGAGGGGTGAAAATAGCTTTTCTTTGGTTTTTAACCTATGCTACATGGCTATGTCAAGTTATAGAAACATTCAATACATTTGCAAACCACAAACCATGTGCTGGTTTATCTGCAACTTCACTAGCCATTGTTTTGGTGCTTTTCAGTTTCCTTAATTTCAGTAAAAGAGAAAGGCTCCTCATATCTTGTAGGATTTTTGGGGGTGGGCTAAGTGAAAGGTTGATGTCATGGAGAAGGTTTGCCAACATGGGGCAGGTCAGGCTAGCTGAGCCTCCTGATAGACAAAGAACAGAAAAGGCATCATGACATTATTGTTATGCCTGCCCGAATCTGAAGTGTTTTGGATGTTCATCACATTTCATCCCTCAGCTATTTTTATTCTCTGGCCATTACAATTCTTTTTTAGCACAAAGGCTGTATTTACTGTGTTTATGCAGCTATGAACACACTTCCAGAGACAGCACAAACTGGGAGCTCTGAGGCTGTGTTTCTGCGGATGTCGCTCTTGGCATCAAAGGCAGCGTGAGCTGTTCCCGCTTTTCTCCTCTTCAACTCCATCTGTTTATTCCATTTAGCTCCAACTGCTCACTCCAGGGGTGGCTCCTCGGTTGTGCCATTGCCACTTTTTGCAGGGCTATAAATGAGCTGGCTGACCTCAGCTGTATTAAAACTATACTCACTCCATTCTTGTAGTTCTTTAACAGGATTAGTTGCAAGTTCAGTTTCTTGATGTAGTTCTTCACAAGGTCACAAAGACAAACATCTGCAGGACTGAGGGACAAAGGCAGAAAGAGCCACATTGTTCTGTTTTTGCCTCCCAGAAATGTGTCCTGAAACTGTGACGTGAAGCCCAGTTAAGTGTCAGAACCAAGTTTGTCATTGTGATCTTTGTGCCCCAGGCCTTTGCTTCCCTTATTAGGATGATTAGGAATAACTATGGGACAAAACTCTGCGTTCTTAACACCTCAGAACTGCAGAGAAGATGAATGGGCATTTAAGGATGGAGCTTGCTTTATTGTTAGCTTTGGTTTTTAAACTGTCTTCTACCCTCCTGTGCAATACATTCTAATTCCTCTTTATTTATATCCAGTACTTTGTGAAATTGCCTTTATCATCTGATTGTTATCCCTTTCCCAGCCATGCAGGAACAAATTTTGGCTTTCTTTGCTGGCTCACCTTTTAACTTCTCTTGTTCCTGTGTTGTTTGCCTTTTTCACACTGAATGCTGATGAGGTACTATTTGGTCTGTCTTCAGCAGTCATTTTCTGGGTAATTTCTTTAAGCAGCAGACACTAATTCCTCCCACTCTTTAAAGTGCCATATGGGATCAGATTACCAGATTAAACATGAATCCATTTTTGGATGGCATTTATGTCCCATGCTAGTTCTATTAAAATTATTGACTATCTGGCCAAAAGTACTGCCATCTCAAGACTTACAGGCAGCTATTTTTGGGCCAGAACAAGAAGTGAAAAGGGCCATTTTGAAATGTTGTTTCTAACATCTTTATCTCAAAGTTTGCACTTATGCAAACATTGCTAAGTGTTTTCCATTTGTTCATGTTAACAGGAACTGCTACAAACACAAAAATATATTTTTAGCAGTTATCCTCCTATGAGGCATTTTCAATCCCAGTGACACATGCAATAATTTCAAAAGATCACATGGGGGGGCCTCAGCAAGAGGATGTGGCCCTAGAGATTACCATCATCACTGAGATAGTAAAGTTGCACACATTTTAGGAGCAGATGATAGTTTACAGACTGTATTTGATAGCCTTAAGAGAACTAAATATTTGTCAAAAGAGCTGGTATGAGGAACATGTTTAAAGGAGTAACACTCTTCTCCTGCATGACGATTTCTCATGCATTACTATATAGTGAGTGGACTGGACTGGATAGTCAGGCAGGAACAGCCTGGTAGTAATGGGGTACTTTGTGTTATTCTCTCTTGAAAATTTTCTATTTGCTGAGGCTGGGTAATGCAAGGCTCAACAGCATGGGTTTTACTCCATAAAGGAAGAACACACTGTGTTTAGTCTGTGGCTGAAAGGTGGCTGACTGATTTCCATACCCTACTGATTGCTCTCCTCTCCCTGCCCAACAGGTGTTATGGTGCAGTGTGTGGGAATTCCTTCACACTGGAGGCTTCTTGGAGACAGGGGACTAGTCCATCAGCCAAAATGGCATAAACAAGATTTAAAATCATTAGCATGGCTTCTGCCATTATGCTCTGAGCAGATATTGTAAACTTGCAGGATTTGATTCATCATTTGCATTGGTGCAAAATTGGCCGTGACTGCCAAAAAACAATTGACTGTTCCTTCCCAGCTGTTTTCTAATTACATTAGAATACTGTGGTGTCTAATGCAGCTGCTCAGCCATGGTGTGGACCTGCCTTCTCCCACAGGGACCTTTCCAGAGCAGCAACACTTGCTTTGAGATGGTATCTGCAGCAGAGGTGGCTGCTACACAGGTAGCAGTGACACTCCAGTCATCGCCAATTCATTTCTTTCCTGGGAAGGTATCCCACAGGACATATGACTGCTGAAAAGTCAGAGTTTAGAAGAATAATGCTAAAAACATCAAGTCATCTCACATCATGCTGGCACGCAGCCCAGAAGCTTGTAAAAATGCAACTTCATCAGACAAAAAGGAGTTACCGGAAAAGGAACAGAACAGAGAAGAAAATACCTTCCAGCTCTAACTTGTGATGTTCCTGTGCTTCATAAGCTATGTGCAGCTTTTGTTACCCTGTCTCCAGCTGGATGTGACAGAACTGGAAGAGCTGTAGAGAAGGTGCTAGCCTGAACAGGGGAATTGAGCAGTTTCTGTACAGGTAGAGTCTGAATGCACCAAATCCCTTCATCCTGTGGAAAAAGGAGTCTCATGATGTGCATAATGCTGTGAACAGCAAAGATGTAAAGGTGTGTACAAAATTATACATGATCTAGAGGATATAGGGATGAGTTGATCATCCCCTGCTACCACAGAATAAGAAGCAGGGGGCACCATGAAATTGCTAGGCAGCAGGAAAGCACTTTTAATGCCTAATGCAAAATAAATTGAGGATTTCATTGATACAGGATGCTTTGGGTACCACATGTTTAAAGATCTTTAAGAAAAGATTGGACAAATTCAAGACAGAAAGATGCAGTAAAGGTTGATAAATACAATGGTCTGGTTACCACTTCCAGCTCAGGAAAACACAAAATCTTTAACTGACGGAAACTAGAAGTATATGTTAGGGGAATATCATCTGTCAGCTTTGGGCTAAATGAGGAGATTAGTAAAAGAATCCTTTTTTTTCAGATATCTTCAATTGCCTGGATATTTTACATGCTTTCTTTCATGAGAATGAACCAGCCTGGCTAAGCCAGGAAAATAGTATTAGTATTATTTTAGTACCTTACCCATCTTTCCGAAGGGAAGAAGTTCCCATCCCACTCTACTTTCAGTGTGTACTCTGCTGGTACCTCCAGAAACACAAACTTGTTCTCCCTCTCCCCATCTTTCTGGCTTCCCAGACAGTTGTTTTGGGGACTTTTTTCTTTTTTTGGTCCATCACACTCCCTTGCTTTCTGTATGTTAAGCTGAGGAGTCTTGGAGGAGGACTGGAAGCAGGAAGAGGCATATCCTCAGGCTAGTGCTAAAAAGCAGTTAAACTGGCTCAAGTAACAGCCACAGAGGGGTACAGCTCTAAAACTGGTCATCGGTGAGGGACAATTTACTTGTTCAGTAGCCCAGGTGCCTTTGGCCTAAGGCAAAGAAGAAATGAGAAATATCCTTACAGTGTCGTCTGGATTATTTTTTTTTTTTTTTTGTGTGTGTGTGGTTTTCACAGGCAAAGACAGACTAAAAGCATGTCCAGGAGATTTTTTTTTTTCTGTGGGGAGTGTTTTGTTATGACCAGAGTCTCTATTTATGTAGCAAAGAAGTTATCATCTTTTTATGCTTGAAATGATAATGAGGCAAATTAAGTGTAAACCAAAAAGATGAGATTGTCTGAGTCACAAGATGGTCTAAAACAAGAAGCAGACTGCCTTCATTGCACTAATGAGTTGATGTCCAGCTAGGATGATATTGCCTCTTTTACTGCTAAGGAAGATTTTAAAGGAGATTAGTAGAGAATATTAATACATAGTATTTTATACATAAAGTATAAAATGTTTATGACACTGCCTGTTACCATCCACCTGTGTTGTTTTAGCATAGATGGGAAAGAGCAAATACAAAACAATACAAAAATAATGCAAAAATAATTCCTTGGTAGCAACTAAACTAGGTCTAAACATATGTGTTACATCTCTTGCTATGTACTGAATCAAATGAAGATACCAAACAGGCAGCCTAAAGATTGCTCATGCACATTTTTTCTTTTTCATGTTTGCAAGTAACATATATAAGAAACATCAGATCTCTTCTTATTTGAGGAACATGGATTCAAAGCTTAACAACATTTAAAAAATTACAGGGCATGACTTAAAGAATTCTAGATATGTTTAATGGTGATGGAAAGAGTAACCTGAGTTAGCTTTGCTGAAAGTGTTCATTATCCTCTGGGTTATATTGACAAAGATGACTCATACAACATACTAAAAATAATTTTAAATGGAAGGTGTGTGTTTGGTTTTCTTCCTGTCCTACAGAGATTATTGCAGAGGATGACACTGGCTGTCTTGTGAGACAACAAAATAATAGAGGCAGGTAGAATGGCCTGACTTAGCTCATCATTTCAACCGAAGTGATTAAACAGTTTAGAATTAAGAATTATTTTTTCCCCCTCTTTATATATATATATAAATACCCTGGAGCCCCTTCTCAGAATTGTGCTTCAGTGCCTTCTAAATGGTGTAAGGAGAGATGGTTCCTGCTCTTTGTGATTCCTGAGGCTCACTGGCTAAACATGGCCACCTGCTAAATGTTGGGGCTGCAGGCTGACAGACTCACCAGGCCATAGAGGTAGAAGTCTTATTCAAACCTCATTTTTGAGACCACACAAATGAGGACAGCTGCAGCTACTGACACCTCGAAACATGACTCTGTAAATACTAAATATTGCCACAAAAATGGCAAGGAGGTTGCTGGCATCCTTTTAAAGAGCTGCTGTTTGGTACAGAAGGGTTAAAAAGGAAAAATGCTGCGCACAGAGACTTTGGATAACACAATACAGTTTGCATCTGAGCTTCTTTGTGCCAAGTTTCCAACTCTGCAAAAGTTTTGTACATCCATTTAGAGTTGTTATCACTGATAATGATGATGACCTTGTTTCTCTAATAATGGAAGGTCCTTTGATGTTCTTCCTTACTGATGAGAAGCAAAGTGAGGTTTTGACTCTGGGATTTCACCTGGTGAGGCTGAACTGTAAAGGACAGTTACACCCTATAGGATCCCAAGAGGACACACTACACACATGAATTATATCTAAATTTTCCAGCCCAGACATTTTACCTACTTGAAACAAGACCTGAACCTGACTGATAAATTCACAGTATAATTTCTATTTATTTTTCTGTGCAAGAGAACTGTGAATTGTGAGTAGTGTTATCCTACCTTCCAGACAAAGAATTCAGTGGAAACAGCAGGTGTGCACCTAACATTTCACCTAACATTTTTCTAAAATTATTTAAACTATCAAACAAGAGAGAACTATAATTCAGATATGTTGGTGGTGTGGTGTTAGAAATATATTGTAGATTTTTTTCACTTGTAAATTCATCAGGATAAGGGAAAAATTGCAAGCAATCTTTGATATTTAATTGTTATTATAGTGCATTATTATTATTAGAGTTTCAAAGGTACACTTTGTAAGATGGGGAATTAGCTGTTCTCTGTCCCAGGTAACTGTATGTGGTCCCACACAGCAACTGGAACTTACAGGTGACACTGAGCAGGAGATGTGCGAGAGGGACATATCTGGATGTCATTTTAAAGCCTCTTTACTTTCTACTATGTCTTGCAGATGAGGTAGACAGCATCATCCTTTAGAGAAAATTGCTATAATAAGTAAAGTGTCTGGGAGCAGAAGTAGGATCTTGTGCAGATACTTTGGAAGGGATTTGGGAGAAAACAGAGTGAGTGCAAAGAGCCTGCTTTTAGCAGAGTAGGGAGGATGGGAGCAGCCACAAAGCACTCAAAGGTCCACAATAGCATCAAGCACTGATGAAATTTTTCTCACTATATTGTGATTCAGAATCATCCTTGAGCAGTAAAATTCTGGTATAATCTGTAAGATTATTTGCAGAAAAACTGTGTTGATGAATTCTCCCTATTATCCTGCATGCTCTTCATAATTTTACAGACAGTGTAAGACATAGTAACAGCATGAACCCTAGGGTATACTGAACAACAGCAAGTACAAGTTGAGACAATATGCAAGCACCTTGCAAAAAACCAAAAAAGTATTTGTAATTTTAAAATCCTAGAGTCAAAATGTAGGTGTTAAGTCAGAATAGCACATATTTGCAAAATTCATAGTCTGATGAGTTTTAAGTGAAAAATGTTCTCACCTTATGTATGTCCATGTGCATTTAAGTAACAGCTACAATTCCCATTGGTGCCCAGACCTGTTATGGAGATGCCTTTCATTTCTCTTTGTTGTGTTTGGATGGTTTTATGGTGTTTGTCAGTAGCACTGAAAATGTTTATCTTTCAGGGCTGTATCAATAGATATTAGATTCCTGTTCACTGCTAGGAATATGGAAATGTGCAACTCCCTAGATCACACATCGTTGTTTAAAGAGAGCCCTGGTTTGGGGTACCTCTGGTTTTACCCCTCAAATGGCACACCATTTTTTCTTCTAAAACCACTTGTTTTTAGAAGGTGTCTAGCCCAAATACATGAAAACCAACACCTTTTGTAGTATCTTTTAATTATTTTCTTTTATCATTTTGGGCACACAGGAGGAATTATTCCAAAGAACAATTTTGAAGACTAGGATGAAAGCCTAGCCTTCAGATATTAAAGAAATTAAAAGCCAAGAATGAGCTGGCTTTTGCTTGCTGTAGCAAGTGTTAAGTTTGCCAGTGGAACTGTATGAATACAGAACACTTCTCTTTAGGCTCATGACTGCTAAAAGTATATATGGCTCTGCAGAGCAATGTTGGGTATCAATATTGTATGCCTTTTCACTTTTTGTTAGAGAATGGATAATTTAGGTCTAACTTGAAAGAGCACTTGGCGCCAATGATTCTGATAATTGAAATGTATGAGAATTCTGTTTAAATACAAATCTAATCAGGATATCACTGGTAGCCCAAGTGAAATTCAGAGTACTCTAATACTTTGATCTATGAAGGTCTTTTCTAACAGGAAGGGGAATTAGTCTTGGTGGCTAAACAAACCAAGTTTGCTTTCTTTTATTTTCCTTTGCCTCTGACGTTTGTTTCTGTTTGAAGATCACTCCAATTTTATTCATTTTCATTTTCTCCCTTTGTGTTCTTTTCAAATGCCCCCTCTCCTGACTCTTCTGTGTGATTACTCAGATCCCTTCTTTTCCACAGCAGTGACCTGATACTGCAGTCTCACTGCTGTCTTGCAATGAAAAAACCTCAGCAGTAACATTATTTTAGAATAATAGAAGGTAGTTGCTTTATTGTATTGAGCAGTTCTATCTTTGCAAGGAGTGCAGTCTCAGCAGCTCTGGGTCTGGCCTCTATGGTAGATTATTATCTGAGCAGTTCCTTTTTGGGGGAGAGTACCAGGATGCCAGTCCCTGGCTGACTGAAACAGATGACCTCTTAATTCACCATATCCACAAGGAAATCAGCTGAGATTTCTTGGCAGTCTGTTCTTTGGTTTTCATTGCCTCCATGTGATTAATGTGTCCCTGCATCATTTTTTAGAAGTCTTTTCTCATCATTGTGTTTCTTTTGTCACAGGCTCCATCACACCACTCTTCACTAAAATACCCTACATTTGTTAATGACATCTCTAACTTGATGCTTCTATCGCTTTTATAACAAAAAGGCTTTCCACTTCTGCTAGTAATTCCCATTTATGGGAAGAGAAGGATAATTCAATGGCTGTGGTACTTTCCATTATTCAGAATGACATAAAATTACTTCTTTTCAGTGCAGCTTGCTCTCTTTGACCCAAATTTACAAGGCCTCAATTTTGCCAAAGTCTCTGTGTTTGCTACTTACTCTTGACTGACAACTTCTTATCAACCTAGACCTTCTGAAGGATATTCAATAAAAAAGGACAAACTACAAATAAGAATGCATATTTCCTTGCCTTCTGTGTCAGACTGGGTATATGTGGACAATCCACTGCTATGTTAGACATAAGCAGTTTAGTTCAGAATTAAGTAATAGGGGTGTAAGTGGAAATCAGGTTATTTGATTCTCATCTTAGAGTTGTAAATTATTATTATTATTACTGTGCAACCTTTCTTCTCTTCTGCCTGTTGTACTGTTAGATTTGAAGAGTTTCTCAGTGAACCAAGCCAGAGAATTTAGCCTTATATGGAAATGTTAGTTTTATTTACAGGGCTTCAGATCTTTCATGTAGCTATACAACATCAGTTTGGTGGCACCAGATTAAATTCTTGCCTTATAGAACCATTTTAAGTGAGAAGATAAGAAAATTGTTACTCGCTCATACACAGTTTGAATTTTGCTCCTAGCTTTTTAGCTTTTTTTTTTTTTAAAGTTTATGTCAAGGTTTCCTAGTTCCTCAGCCATCTAAGATAAGTATTGAAGAGGAGCTGTACTAAGGAAGGTGAGTGATTTGGACCTAGATTTTTTTTCCTTCTTTTCCTTTTACCATTTGTTGCCCATAACTATGCTGTA
Organism: Chloebia gouldiae; assembly: GCA_003676055.1. Classification (NCBI taxonomy): domain Eukaryota; kingdom Metazoa; phylum Chordata; class Aves; order Passeriformes; family Passeridae; genus Chloebia; species Chloebia gouldiae. The sequence continues at coordinate 7,375,884 of QUSF01000003.1, read as the reverse complement.
TTATTGTCATTCCAACAGACTTCTAGTTCTGTTTACCTGAGCTGTTGTTAACAGGTTGTTTGGTTGTTTTTTTGTTTGTTTTTTTTTTTTTTTACTGTAGGATTTATGGCATTGTTTGACTACTGCCATTTTAATGTCTGTGTCTATAGGGTCTTAATCACACTGAAATCTCTGGATCTCTTAGATTTACCAAGAGTTCTCCAAGGAAATCAGAATTGCAAAAGCTGAAGAAAGCCCTGGAGGCTTTCCAACTTAATTAGGAGTGAACTCCTTCCCTGTAAATGAAGTGGTTCTTTAAAATGACTTAGAGTCTCCATTGGCATCTTCTGACAGTGCTATGATGAAGTACAAACTATTATTAGAATGATGTTCCCCTCTTGTGACACTCTCTTTCTCTCATCTGTCTTATGGAAATAGCCATATTTTGTGAGTACCCATAGTATTATTTTCCTTGTACTGAGACAATAAAAAAAAAAAAGGAAAAAAAGAAGTTATATATTTTGTAAATAGTGCAAAGTACCAGATCTCTGTAGCATTACAATCTGGACTTTTGTATTTTTGAATACAACATTGTGAATGTGAAACAATCATGGATGAAAAAGCTTTTTAATGAATGGATGAGATTAAATGATTTATAATAGACTTAACCTTACAAAGGGCCATTGTCTTGCTATATTTCACATTTAAATGATGCTGCTATAAAAAGCAAATCATACATCCTAATATTTACTGTTTTATTAAACATCTTTTCCTGCAAAGAAGATGTGATTTTGTGCATTGGTCAGGTATTCCTAGGGGCCACAAAATTGTGAAAATAGGTTAACTGAGCAACACCATATTTCAAGTAATGGCAGATAAGCTTGAGACAAGCTGTTCATATTCTTCAAAATTTGCTCTAAACCCTTTTCTTTATGGAAGATTTCTCTATGCATCTTCCTCCCATGTCATTTCATAAGCAAAATATTGCCTAACCTTCTATTTATATACCATGTATCACACATAGTAGCACCGAAACACAGTTTTTCTTCTTCATTCCAAAAAGTAAGAGTTCCATTCCAAATAAGCCACATACAGCTCACCAGAGTAAACATGGAATATCTGCACGAAGGTGGCTGAAGTAGCCTGGATTTACACTGGTGTTGGGGGTCTTGCTTCTAATAGGTGACTCATAGGAGTCATTAAAGAGCAAAATGTTTTGTATGTTAATCAAATCACCACAGTGAAGTTTGGTAAATATTTTAAGTTGAAGTTCTACTGAGGAAGGAAAAAACCAAGGGAAATTTCAGAAGAAATTTCTAACACAGCTGCAGGATGTATGGAAAAGCAGATGCAAGGCTCACACAAATGTTTTTGTTTTCCTATAGTTATTCCAGGTATTTGACTAGCATGATTGACAAAAATCAGCTCTGAAGATTTTTTCCATGCTTTTCTTCATCTATTTCAGCAATAGGAGAGAAGATCCAGAAAAGGGAGAATGTGCAAGTTGCTGCTATCGGATGGTGCTAACTGAAGGCACAGGTCATTTTGCAGGGTAGATTGTTATCCAGTTTTGTAATTACAATAACTCCCTTTCTGGGTATTCTATGTTCTCTTCTGCAGTGCCATTATAGATATTTTTATTCACTGCATAATTCAGTGATGCCCAGCTGCAAAAATCAAGGGGACCTCCATCCAAAATTTGGGCCCAGTGTACCAGCATGGTTGTTCTGCAGTTGAGCTAGTAATCTGCTAATGAGTCTTTTCTAATTATTGATCCTTTTCTTGACTCAAAGCTGTTTGGAAACTAACATTAAGCAGAGGTTTAAGTGCAGAATATAAAGGAATCTTATGATCTGCTTCTGAAATAACACCAAATTATACATGAAGCTCATCTGTTCTTTCACTGCCGTTGTGCAGAAAAGGAGAAATTACTTGCTTATTTCTGGACAAGGGTGTTTTAATAAAAAAAAAAAAAATGAAACGGGGTGGGTTTAGCCATTACTGCTTTGATTGCTGCTGGCTCATTAGCATTGGCCACGCTCCTTCAGATTAGCAGTAATTAAACTGTGAAATCAGACCGATTGCCTTAAGCTGAGACACCATACCAGGCTGTCAAGAGAAATCACAGGGGATAAATCAAGGGCCCTGTGCATCTCAGATCACCCTTGGCATGGGTGAGAGTGTGAGAAGTGGAATAATGAGGACATTCAGTTTTTTGTATCTGGTGAACTCTCGGCAGACAAGCTTTGGAAGCGTTGTCATGACAATGACAACAGCAAGGATAAACTCTTACTCCCACTAGCTGTGGTTAATGAAGATGATAATGAAAAATTATGCCAACATTACTGCAATTTTTTTATTCCGACTGGCACTTGTAACCTTACGCCTAATGACACAACACAATAGTGACAGTAATTGTGCATTGATAAATGGGGTAAAGATGCCGAAAAAATGTCTGACTCGAAGATATACAAGTTTAGTTAGCTGAGTAATTTCTTTCAATAAGCATTTGCTTTGTTCTTTGAACTCTCACTAGGTGGTTTTGGACTGTGCATGCTAAAAAACATCTCTAATCACTTTTCATTGTTTACTAAAGAATAGACCCAGCAATTAAGGCAAAGAGTGCCTGTGTTTTATTTCTTCTGAGCAGAACAAACGCGATCAAGATAAATAACAGTAATAAAACAACAATACTTTTTACAAATTCTGAATGGGTTTACAAATTCAGTGTTTGTTTAACTGCTGGTTTCTGGGACACCCAGTTTGTCCCACTCCAAGTGTAAAGCTTTGGTGGATAAATCTCCAATTACATTATGTAATGGCTGTCTCACCCCCACATTGCCCCTACCTAAATGCCACCATTTATTCAGATTGCATTAGCACTTACGTAAGTGTCTCTTTCAACCACAGATCCTAAATCCTGCCACATGGGGGAGAATGGATAGATAGATAGATAGACAGACAGACTGACTGACAGTATGTTTTAAGAATATAGTTAAACCATTAGTTAAACTTTCTTCTGACCTATCCCAGCTATCTGCATCCTTTTTCCTTCTTGCATTAAACCTGTGATCAGTCATGCTGACCCAGTCCAGGATGCTAAGTGGACAAAAATCTGCTGACTTCATATTCTTTATAGTCTCTGGGTTCAGCTCCCTGATCCAGATGAGGGCCAGAGATGTAGCAAAAGAAGCAGCAAGAGCATGTATGCCAAAGTGGCAGTGGCAGCCAGCCTAACCAAAACCTTCCCATCCTTGAAGCATGAGGGCTGTCCATGACATTGTGGAAGGATCTGCACTACAAACCCTCACTGCTTTCCAGTTAAGCACTGTGAGACCATAAGCCTGAAGAGGTTTATGGAAGCTGTTCAAAAAGCGCTCACAGTGAGAATAGAGGCAGCCATCAGAGCTTTTGCAAGCACATCTCACAGGGATTCCCAAAGGGCTGCATGGCACCTCAGGAATCCCTCCTGCTCCCCAGGCCACCCACTTCCCACTGCTGAAACCTTGATGTTCTTTCAACAAGCAAGCGTGATACGGACAATAAAGAATAGCAAACTCTTTCAATTTACGTAGTGGATTCCAACTCTGCTGCAATCCAGCATCCACACTCCCACTTTAGAAGCCACACCACTTGGCTTTAAAGAATAGCCCAATTGAATGTGTGAGTATGCTGCAGCACAATAACCTCTCTGGGATTAGACAAATAAATGCAAATGAATCATTTAATGCAAACAAATCACTTAAAGGAGTAAGTGTTGTTTTATTTACCCCAAAACTACCTAAAATAATAGCTCTTTTGATAGCTTTAGTAAAGTGTTTGGGTTTTTTTTTCTATGTAAAGTTCTACTGTTGCTCACCAGTGGCCTCATTCCATCAAAGCTTTAGAAATCTAGATTGTCGGATGTGGGATTTTTTTGTTCAATCACTGTTTGTTTTGTTTTGTTTGGTTTTAAGAAAAAAGATTAATCACAGAGCATTTGGAGGTGTATCAGATATATGAGGGTTTCTCCTTGACTAAGTGGTATTTGTCTTTTCAGTTCTTGAAAGGCAGTATTAAGACAGCACAGTAGTGTTTGTGATTCATGGTTGCAATTCTCTTTTTATTGCTGAACACCAGCAGTGAATAGGAACTGCAGAAGGACACGTTTCCAATTACTCTATCTCAGAGTTCTCCATTGCTTCTTAACAGAGATGTCTCTATCTCTGCAAGTGAGTGTAATACAAAAGTTTATACAAAAATAAATGTGTGTGTGTATATATATATACACACATACACCGAAGAAAGATTTCTTTGCTCTTTCAGCTGTTCTGTCTTAAAGTTGATTCAGTGTCTGCTGTTTTGTTGCCAATCTTGTCACTAGAAGAATAGAGAGGATTTAACCATTAAAGAAGCAATGTCCAAAGAATACTGACTGTTTTTTGGGAAGAGATGGCCTGACTCTTGAATCCAAAGTGGTGGAATCCTTGCACAGAATGACAGAAGTGGCTTAGCCATGCAAGATCATAATTCCCTCAGCATGCAATAGGTTCAAGTAGGAAATTTAGAAACTGAGTACTGCTTCCTGAAGAGAAACGTTTTCCTGGAATGTGGTCTTTGGTCTTTTGTGAGTTTGGGCCCTAATACTTGTAGTGGGATGAACGAAATCTTGTTACCTGTGCAGGTGCAGAGGTTGATGCATCTCAAATGGAATCTTTGGTCCTTCAACATTTACTTGATTATTTCTTCATAAAATGGGGTGCTGATGGAGGGGAAGAACAAAAGTCTCAATTACATTTCCCTTGAGTATCTTTAACCTTTATCAGTACCAGTTTTAGGAGAGAATTTTTTAAAAAGTGAGACAGGAAAAACATCAAAATACTCTGCCTAAACATTAATACAGGGCACAGCTCCCAAATTGACAGAGAAATCAGAGCAAGGGAGAAGTCAGGGAAAAAAGATCAAAAGCAGACACAGTCTCTGAAGAAAGGAGAATAACAGTACAGAGCACTATGCACTGAGTGAGTTTAATTTCAAGCATTTTAAAAGGAAACTCCATTTACTTTAGAGACTGACAAAAGTTTATACATTCATGAATGAGCTCTTTATGTATTTAAGAGGGATGACAGCAGACAAAGGGAATATCTGATGAATGTTAAGGCAAGATTCTGAAAGTCAGAGATCATTGAGAGAGGACAGAAGGTTTTGGCTTTTTCTTACAAATAACTGCATCTGTTTGGCACTTTGTGTTTCCATTCTGTGTGCTAGAATTGTGAGAGAACTAGAAAAGGTATTTGGGAGCTGAGTGAGGAACTTAAAAATATAAAATGTTTAGGAAAGCTATGCCTCACATCCTTTCATAACTTGCTTTTCATCTTGCCCTATAATGGAGTACCCTGGCTAAAATTAGCAGCTAGCAGAGACAGGACAGTTGTAGAGATATTATACTGTGACTTGAATTCATTGAGAACAAGTGAGAGAGAAAACTGAAGTCGTTTTTATAAATTTTGGGGTTATGTATTTTGTTATTAAGGCTTTTGATGGTGATTATTTCAACTCTGCCCTGTGTCAACAGAAAAAGACTGGACACCTGTACTTCAAGGACATCCATTTGCAGACTGATATCTCAGCAGTTTGAAGGAGCTGTCTGAGATATGGGCCCAGGTTTTAGTTTGTCCTTCTGTCCAGGGGCAGTAACTTTGGCAGAAAGATGGGAAAAATAACTGAGAGCAGTAACATCTAAACCACCTCAGCAAAATTTGCTGAAATTCATCTGCTACAACATATCTTTTATGTTAAATCAGCAAATCTTGAGGTTTCAAAGTTCTTAATTATTTATGATGGAGTTTAACTTGCGTAAGACTAGGAGACCATACACCAAGTACTGCAGGTAGATTTTTAATATGATGACCAGTAAAGGTATTCAGATCCTCTCTTGCCAAAGTATTTACTTCTTATTTTAAAATATTCATGATGACCTCAGGTATACGGAAGACAGAGTTGCTGGTGAAGTATGTTAATGAAGCATCATGGCATTGATGGGAGCAGCTTACCAGACTTCAGGCAGCAGGTGTAGAGATCTCTAGGTCTGTAGAGTAGCCTGAGAACCAAAACTAAAAAGGAGCCACCAGATGATATAAATCAGTGATTACTCTACATCACACTGCACCAGTTCCAAATTACTAACAGTTAGATAATATTCCTGGTGGGACTGCTGTCAGCAGACCTTGTGCCAGGTTAAGTAACATTTGCCCTGCCCAAGTTTTACTGCCATTGTTTCCACACAGGCCTTTTGTTCCAACCCACTTCTTGTTCTCACCATGTAATCATTGAGTCACTGCACAGGGACGTTCTAGTCCCTCTTGAAATGCAAAGTCAATGCAAGTCACTCCATAGAGTAAAGCATCCTCTGGATGTTACACTGTCTTCTTTAGTAAACTGAGTTGGTGTCTTTTTTTCTTTGTTTTTTCCTGTCTTGAGCTGGCAAAAGGTATCAAAATACAGGATACCTCTGAAATTAGGAAGGTATGATTATCATAGCCTTCTGCTTTCTGTGGTGTGCCCTGTGCCTATTGCCAGGGTAGATAGTCCCATTTCCCTTTGTGAGCCCATACAGCAGGGGGCTGGCAGAAGTTATCACACAGCAAGAAAGGTGCTGAGGTTGTAAACAGCATAACACAACATGTGGAGGAGGAGCCATATCAGCAAGCTCCTAGCAGTCATCCAACTGGAAATCATGAATACAGAGAATCACAGAATAAACCGAGTTGGAATGCACTCACAAGAATCACCAAGTCCAACTCCTGGCCCTGCACAGGACCATTCCCAAGAGTCACACCATGTCCCCAAGAGTACTGTCCAAATGCTCCTTGAGCTCTGTCCGCCTTGGTTCTGTGAACACTTCCTGGGGAGCTTTTTTCTAATATCCAACAAAAACCTCCCCTGACACAACTTCAGGCTTGGGTCCTGTCACTGGCCACCACAGAGATCAGTGTTTGTCCCTTCTCTTAACTTCACAAGGAAGCTGGAAGTGCAGTGAGGTCTCCCTTCAGTCTCCTCCAGGCCACTCTTCATATGGCTTCCCCTCCAGACCCACACCAACTTAGACCTTAGCTGGGAGCATGAAATAAGCCCGTGCTTGTTCATGGCATGGCAAAGGGAGGGATGGCAGCAGAGGAGGATTGTCCTGTGCACACTGTGGGAATAGCGCTCTGGGCCTCAGTGTGTTTATCAGCCAGCGATCACAGGGATGATCACGCAAACACAGGCATGAGGGCTCCCCGCCACGGCTGCTGTGCCTCCCCAGGTACACAGCCCCTGTTGCTGGGGCAGACCAAGTCCTGTGCCTCCTGCTGCGGCTGGGGTGGCTCAGGATCGCCCTGACGGTGCCCAGCGCCGCTGCCAGCGTGGCACCCCTGAGCCCAGACGCAGCGGGCAGGAGGAGCTCACGGCTGGCCGCCACGGAGCCGGCGAGCGGTGGCCAAGCTGGCAGCGGTGCAGGACGTCAGCGCCGTGCCCGAGGCTCGTGGCGCCGTGTAAAAGCCTCCTGCACATTTACACATTTGGCAGTGGCTGTGCAGAGTGTGGCTGTGGCACCAGGGCACGAGCTGCCTTGGCCTTGTCCCGTGTTGGGCTCGTGCCCGCTGTCTGTGCTGACTTTGGACACTGGAGAGCAAACACAGTAATTTTCAGTGAGAATTAGGCCTTGCTTAGATTTCAAAGCTTTTAATCACAAAGTAAAAAGGCAGTGTGGTAGCACTTAGGGGTGACTGTTTTGGTAGAAAGTTTTGGACAAGAATTGTGTACTCGTTCCTCTGTGATTCCTGCTTACCCTCCATTTTCATCCATATGACTCACTCCTTATTATGCCTAGCATTTAGAAGCCTGACTCGATGTTTTATGATTATATAGCAATTCTTGCTATTTAAGGTGTATTTAGTATTCAGATTTCAATGTTAATTTAACTTTCCAGCACTCTCCATCATGAAACTTGCATGACCCTTGTCAACTTTTATATCAAAACTTCTGTATTGGTGGATATAACACTTTGGAAAAAAACAAGAAATCATGATGAAAATTATAGTTCATTATTTTCATATTCATTGACCCCAGTGATAATGCCTTTACAAAAATAATTTATTGTTTTCCTTATCTCAAATTTCTTCCTCTTTTGTCTTGCAGATATAGTTGCATAGAGATATTATAATGACGTATTTTTATTTCACATTCCAGAAAAAATCTTAGATTTTTAATTGTTCTAAACACTGAAGGATTGAAATTGTGAATCAATTGAATCAGTGACAGCTTTGCGGTTAACTTCACACATCAGGATTTTGTCTAACTGTTCCTAATGCATTTGGTTCAGAGTTTTCTATATTATTTACTTTTACCTATTTAGAAATACCACCAAACAAAAAAAAATATTAGAAAGGGAAACTTAGTTCATAAATTACCCTTGAGAAAGAAAAGTACCAATATAAAAAACGTGTTGTCTCTGTTTTTTCTCCTCTACTGGAACTGCCCCTTCCTTCAAGTAGAACTCAGCTGGTTTAGTGGTGGTTTCCAACCAGTCCACTGTACAACAGAACACACAACTCTGCCCACTGGTAGCCAACACTTCATTTAAAAAGTTGTCTGTATCTGCCCCATGGGACTTTTTGTGTAGCCAGAACTGAGCAACTGCATGGAAGGTTAGGTCCCTTGGGAATGTTTTACTCAGCTTTAGCTGTTTTGTCTGTTGTAATGTCTTTCTGGAGTTCTGCCCCAAAGCTAAAGTCTCAGACTGGGAGTTTCTTTTGGCAAGGATTTCCCTACTTTCTAAAGAGGGCAGCATGTTGCCTAAAATAGTCACTTTCTAACACTAATAATAGTTACTTATCAGATGTCAGGGGAAAAGAAATGTAATTGCAGAATTGGTCAGTTGATCATGTTGGCAGAAAATAATCAAAACTACACATTGCCTTGTAGCTTTCTACCTCTGAATTAATCACTGCTGGCTCCCTTTACAGTCAGTGGAGAGAAACGGGCATTTTTCAGATGTGATTCTTCTGGCCTATTTTAGATATCTAGTTTAGGACAAGATGAACTACAGCCTAGAAGTGTCTATTTCTCATTGCTGATTATAAAAGGAGTCTAGACATCTCCGAGAGAAGTAGGCAGCCAGATTGCAGATGTTTTTATTTGTCATTGTGTGTCTTCATGTGGCATGGGTGACTAAAAAGGCTTCTAAGCTCTATTTTGTTAGAATTATTCCAGTACAGTAAATTTAAGCTTCACTACTGAAAATGAGAGATCTTTTTATAGGTTATTATTTTGTAGATGGCAATTAACCACTCAGAAGAGCTGCTAGCTTTGACACGCACATGCTCAGCCACTTCATGCTTTAATGTTAAATTATATTTGACATTTAATTTAAGCTCATATTGCCTTCATTCAAAAATAAACCCTACTGCATTAGTAGTGAGAAGGTGGAGGGATAATTTTTCTCCCCAAATTCACACTCAGTGAAATCTAAACTGATTTTTCACGCTTAGTTTTTCAAGTATATTATGTGCATTCTTCTGAATAAGACTGTGCAATTGCTTCTCAGATGTGAGGGAAAGAAATCGATGCATCTTTTTTAGTGAGCAATTACAACATAAAAGTGTATTTTTAATAGGTGCTTTGAAGGCTGCACACACTGTGAGGTTTGTTGCCCCCTTGAACCAATTGTAATCAGAAGTGACATATACCATTATTTGCTGGGCAAAGTAGCACTGTTTTTGTGGTTGTACCAGTGCATAATGTGATATCTTTAGTCTTATATATTAAACAGGATGAAGACTTAGCTGACTGACACAAATGTAATGCCAGGACACAGGAGGAGCTACTGCCTGGTGTCCTGGCAGTGATATTTACCCTCCCTGAGTGGCAGTGGAGAGCTGTCCCACCAGATCTCTGCTACAAGGACCTGAAAGGATGCCAAAGGGAAATGGCTTCTTCCTCAGGCCTGAGCCATAACTTAGGGCTTTCCTTTTCAGAATCTATGTCAGTCCTTGGGTCCTTCCAAAGTCCTTCCTCTTGCCCTTAGAAAAGGCAAATCATGCTTAATATCAATCTACCTTTAACTTCATAGCTATTGCATGTCACAAAACATGCTGCTATTCCTGGCAAAGAAGCAAAATCTCTCTCCTCTGGGGCACTGCAACACCTCTGGATGAAGTTTGAAGTTGGTATCCTGAATGCTGGTGTCTGTGAAAGACCCCATGGGTTGCTTAGAAGCACTGTTTATTGAGCCAAATTAGAACTAGAGCTGCTACATTCTTTTCCTCATTTAGCTCTTCAGCCCATCTTGGCTGCTTCAAGCTCTCTATGCATCCCATGACCAAGACCTGCTGAGAAATGGTAGTGGTGAAATTCTTCCAGTGAAGTTTGCAGTCATGGATGTGGATGGTGATTATTTGAGGGAACTGGTCATCTCTGAGAATAGCTTTATGCAAATCACAGAGTCACAGAATTTCCTGAGCTGGAAAGAACCAACAAGGATCACCCAGTCCAACTCCTGGCCCTACACATGACAGCCCCAGAGTCACACTTTGTTCCTGAGAGCATTGTCCAAATGCTCCTTGAGGTCTGTCAGCCTTGGTGCCATGACCACTGCCCTGGGGAGCCTATTCCTGTTCCCAACCCTGACACAACTTCAGGACATTCCCTCAGATTCTGTTACTGTTCATCACAGAGAAGAGATCAGTGCCTGCCCCTCTGCTTCTCCTCATGAGAAAGCTGAAGACTACAGTGAGGTCTCCCCTCAGTCCCCTCTACTCCAGGCTGAACAAGCCAAGCCATCTCAGCTACTCCTCACGTGGCTTCCCCTATAGATCCTTCAGCATCTTCCTGGCTCTCCTTTGGGTGATCTCAAACACCTTTATAGATGAGGTGCCCAAAACTGCCCCCAGCACTGGAGGTGAGGCCGCCCCAGCCCAGAGCAGAGCAGGACAATCCCCTTCCTCACCCACCTGGAGATGCTGGGCCTGGTGCACCTAATTGTTTTCAATGATCAGGAGTCACTACTGCACAAAAACAAAACAAACAAAAACCAAAATTAGGCCCTCCCAACATCAAATAAGCCAGTCCAACTACAGCTCTTCAGCACATTTTTCTTTGCTGTTAAATTGAGTGATTTATGCACCTTGCAATAGACATAGGCATTATGGGATATAGTCTTTCTCAGATGCAATTCATTATTAATCTTGATGGGATTATGCTTCAAAGACTACTAAATGCACATCTTCAAAGTACTTAATTACTCCCTATTATTACTTTTGACAATAAAATAAATAAATTCTTAATAGTTAAATATAGTTAAATTCTACATGCTAAACTCAAATTAATTTTTTCACTGTGCCAACCAAACAGACCACTAAATAAAATCAAACAAAACACCGAAACAAAAATACCAAAACCCAAACCCTCCACTCAGAACCTAAATGGTTTAATATATTGTGATTGACAAAAAATCATAAAACTAGGCTGAAGACATTTGAAATTGCATTTTTTCATTTTAAATGTATGCAGCATCAAAAGTATGATTACAGGAAGAGAAGAATAAATATTTAACATCAAACAAATTTCTTTATTAATGTAATTATATGGTATAAAATGCATTTCCTAATATTGCTTTAAATAAATTTTAAAAATTCATATTGCAAAGCTAGCACTATCAACAACAGAATCTAGATAATAGGTAAATAGCTCTTTGGGTGGCACTTCCTTTAAAAACAGCAGTGAAAGCCAAAATTTCCATTTGTCTCTGTTTTCTAATGCAAATTCTTCATAAGCTTTGCACAGAATAAACATGTTCAAGCTGTGCCCTGGCTGCACGGAGTTGTGCGGCAGGGAGACGTTTTCTGATGTTGGTGCTAATTGCATCGGAGCTGGACTCTTCCTGGGGGTCCACCAGGTCACTGCACAGAGTCACACAGAGGGAGAGGGGAGAATATCTTGGACAAATGGTGCAGAACACTGCAGCAGATAGACCTGCCAGATGCTCAGGTTATCCCCGGCAGCCCCGGGCTGTGGTACGTGTCAGCCGCCCGCGCCGTGGGGCCTCCACACCTGCCTCATGCACCTCCTGCCCACCTCTCTGGGCCTGGTGGCACCCTCCTTTCCTCAGCCCTTGGGGTCTGAGATGAGGAGCAAAGCATAAAAGAAACACATCTGCTTCCTGAAACAACAGTGTTAGGGCTCAGGGTTTGTGCTACCCCAGCTCAAATGCTGACTGATCCTGTCCTTCTTTGTGAAAAGCTGAAACAGGCTCCACCGCTCTGTCAGTGCACAGTCTGGCCCTGTATTTTGCAGGTTGTTCAGAAATTGAGTGATCTTTAGCCTTTTAGCAAGTTTCCACATGTTCTTTAACTCTACACGCCCTGTTAGGGGGGCTTCAAGGAGTGACATCTGACAGCAGGGATTTATACCCGGTATATAAACTCTGTCAGGAGGCTCCTCTCTGTTGGGATATCTGCCATCCAGAATCATGGCCCAGCTCAGTTCTTTCAGATCTTCTCTACTAACAGAGACCTTAAAAGTTCAGCTTTTCCTTTGTGCCTGGGACTATGTTTGCTCTGTGGTGCCTTTAACAAAAGACATGTATTCTGTTGGCAGGGATGGGGGTGCTGTTCCAATTTGTCCCTTTTTCTCCCCCCTTCAGTTAATTCAGTGGACTCTGTAGATCTGACAGAGTGCTTGGAGTTCACACCTCTTCCCAGCACCACCATCTTCTCTCTGGCTAGGAGGCAGTCATTTGGAAAGGCATTACCTTAAACCTCATGGGGAGACACCCATATTGAGCTACTGCCATTGGCATTCAGGCCAGGTACCTGAAGCAGATTGCACCAGTCCCACCTTCAGCCCTCCCAATTTCTTCTCCCACACACACCCCAACCCCACTCTAGCAAAAAATGCAGTTGATTATATTGATGATTTGCCCCTTGGCTGCCTGGGCACATAAAAACATCTTTCTTGGACCATGGAAGTCTGTGTCCAGCTGCAGCCAACAGCAGGATGGAATAGGGCCAGTGACATTTTGCTGATGTATTTCCCCATCTTCTGGTGATTTGTGGTCCAGGGACTTCCTGCATCAGAGATGGTATTTTTGTGTTTAACTTTAGGGCTGTGTCTTTTTCAGGACTGGTCAGTGAGATTTTCAGATAAAAGCCCACATTTGTAACTGTGGCAATCATGTTGGGCAGCAAGGCTTGTATTTAAGTGTTAAAATAGGCATAATTGTCCAAGTGTTCATTACCCCATGTCTAAAGTTAGATGAGTTGTGTGGTCCCACCAGCTCTTTAAATCAGAAATCAGGTACATTTGGGTGAGTTTTGGTTCTGAGAACAGACTGCTGAGATTGGATAGTTTGAGTATGGCATGAGGCTTTGGTCAGTTTACACAGGTTTTATCTGAGCCAAGTGACTTAAGATGTTTTAGTAAAGATATCAATCCAAATGATCTAGGAGCTCCTGTGCCAAGGCTGAATGAAGTATTTAAAATTTTCATAGATTCCTGGTAGAAGATATTTACAGTGGCTGAAGTCACTGTAAACCAGAATATGTCCAAGTGTGCCTGGTATAGAGGACGTTTGGGGTTTTTTTTAAAAAGTCTTGTCTTTCTACTTTGCAAAATTTAAGAAAACGTATTTTTTTTTACATTTATTTTTTATTTTTAAATTGTTTAGCTGCAGTGTATATATATATATATATATATATATAAAATTTGGTCTGATCTACCAGCTTTTGCTTTATACTGTAAATGATTCCTGGGAGGGAAGCTCATCATAATGCAAACATTGAAACTGGACTATTTGTCAGAGCATCTAAGATTTTTCATTTTATAATGTAGAGAGAATATAACTGAGGTGTCAAAAGCAAACAGGAAAAAAAAAATCTTTGTAAAAGAGCTTCAGTAAAAGTTTTGCATTTATTTAGGCAAATGGAAATGTGCACAATGACTGCATAGAACTGAACAGCTCTTGGACACAGCGTTGTTAACAAGTTTGAAAAAAACTGCATCATTAGGGAGACAAGAAGTAGGGGAAAGCAGGATCTAGCCTTCTCATTTCTGGATATTCATGGCTTGTATAAATGTCAGAGGCCAAATAACTGACTTTTATTGGTAATAGCCTGGACTGTATTACAATGTGTATACGTAGTTGTTACTGCAATATATCAGCACGCTGCCACATTGGGTCAGAGCTGGTTATGTGGATTATAATGGGGTAATATGCAGGCTCAGGAGTTCTCTTTGGATAGGACCCTTTGTGCCCTTTTCTTGTAAAATATACAGGTATATGTAGTCAACTGCTATAATGAGGAACCTTAAAACATCTAATCCAGCAGGAAATGTAGCATCTTCTGTTCAATCATACAACCACTATTCAACAAATAGAAATTGAAGGGACTTTTTTCCTAGTCAAAATTTCTTTTGTAATACGTGCCTCATCTACAGCATGTACTGGTGAGTCAACAGTGGAAGAATTTTGTGCAGCTTATCTAAAATCATGTCATATTGTGCTCTGTGCTGTAGTTTTCTGCTATTTCAAAGATCAGGGTAATTAAGATTGCTCACCTGTGATTAAGATTGCTCCTCTCCGCTGTTAAAGACAGCCTATTCCATTATGCTGAGGTTTGTCTGTACTGATTCTTCCCACATTTACATTTTCAGTACCCACATTTCTGATGGAGAAGTGCACATACACTTCTTAGTGCTTCAAAACCTATGGTTCCTGTGCAGTTATTAGTATTTTAGCACCACATAATGTCTTTGATTTTTTACTTCTAAGATCTTCTAATGTCCAGTGCCAGGTAGCTTTGCCTGCTGGAACTCATGATCTTTCCTAGAAATGCTCAAAACCCAGGCTCTCTCTTTGCCCCTTAGTGTTTCATACTTTTGGAGTATAGGAGCTGAACGCTTTCGTTTTAAAGATGCCTCATTCAAAATGAGGAAGCTTTCTCATAGAATTCATATACAGAGCTCCATTGTCAGAAACACAATTCCTGCACTCTCCAGGGAAGGGAAAGTCCCCCCACAGTTGCATGGGATGTGGGACTGTCAGTGCATTGGACCTGTGGGCACTGTCCCTTGAAGTAACCTTTGGGCTTAGAGTTCAATATCACACCCTATGCAGAAGAGAAGAGGAAGGAAGACTACATAGAGGCTATTAAATGGTGAGAATTCCTCCATTTCTGTTAATCTTCATATCTATCGAACTGAGGTTAGATCCAGCAGACCCAACGGACAGAAGATTATACCTGAAAGAATCTGAGAAGCAAGTTAGTTTATGATAAAGCAATTTTTTCTCCAATGCTAAACCACACTCATTTCCTCTACCAGAATTAAGGAAAATTTTACTGCTCCTGGTCTAGAGCAATCTAGACTTCTCTTTTCTAATTATATATGTTCTAAGTACACTGTATCCATACAGTTTAAAATTAAGACAGATTTTAAATCCAAAAATAAAGATGAGGTTTTTGAATAGTCTCAGAAAAGAACAAGTTATTTTCAGAACTCATTCAACTTTTATGATCACTTCCATGTAATAAATTAAAGTTCTCCTAAAAATACTGATGTACCATTACCTAATTAAACTATTTCACGCAGTACAACCTCAGAAGCCTGGATGCTTCTAGATTCAATCTCTAGTAAATGTACTTTCCCACTGATAGAGCAGGGAGTTCAGAAAACACCTGATTTCAAAAAGGGCTGCAACTGAAATTATACTGTGTCTCATGTTAATAAGATCATTCAGTATGGATGGAAATAGAAAAGGTCAGCTCAAAAAGAGGAAATTTTTCTTCTCGCCACAGGCCTTTATTTGCATTCCAATTGAACCTATTTTGAAGATCTTTTTCTGTGAATCTAATGAACTCTTGTACAGACCTGTGCAGAAGTGTGGACTTCAGAAATGCCCAGAGGGCTCAGTGGAATGAGAACATCTTTCCTGGACTAGACAGAGGAGACTCAGTATCTGATTACATGCCACAAATTCCCATTGTGGCATTGTCCCAATAAATTCCCAGTTTAACTAGCACTTGGAATCAGGTTTTTCTGTGATCTCGTGGGCTGTTCTGAGAAAGGATGGATATGGGACAAAAATTCTCCCAGAAAATAAATCAGCTGCACTTCGATGTAGTTCTTATCTGTCTGATTTCTGCTAAACCTTGCCTTCTCTTGGTCACAGACTCTATAAAGGAGGTGTGAAGGCATCATAGAAAGGCCTCAGTGGTACCACCAGGCTGGCAAGGTCACTTGCAGGTGTCACAGCACAGTCCTGTGCTCAGGTGGGCCATCACCCTAAGTGAGCTTCCACAGCCAGGGGCACGATGTAGCCCCTCTAGCCTCTTCTGTTCTGCCCAGGAGAGAACAGGTCTGGCTCTTGGCACCTGCATGCCTCAAAGAGAGGGAGTACCTCCTAATCACAACCTGCAAGGGTAGTGCTACTGCAGTTCCTTTAATTTGAACCTATATTGTGTTTATAAGTAGTCAATGGTATGCAAGGATTAATGCTTAAAGCAGCATATGCTAGCTGATTGTTAGGAGTAGTGCTATTAAAAAGTGATAGTGCTCCAGCTATAAATGGATGCTATTTAATGGATAGTATTAGTAGCAGAGCTGTTCAGCTGAAGCCATGGCTAAAGGGACTCTGGTTTAATAACTTTCTAATTACATCTGTATAAGCTGGGTCACTTAGCAGCAAACTGACAGGTTTACATTTCCTTATATACTAGGTATTGCTCTGTGTATTAGCCCTACACTAGAATTGCAAATAGAAAATAATTGGGTTGCTTTTTTTAGCCTCCCCAAATGGTTTAAATTAGTGGCAGTGCAGATCAACACAATGCCTTCATGTGTGTGATTTTAACCTTCATTGATTTTTGCAGTTCCAGGGCAGCATGACATTGGCTAGAGAGCCATGCTGATGGGGTGGCTGCCGAGCTGAAAGGAGGTTTAGGCAGTATAAAATTAGTTCCTGGTATTCAAGAGCACACATCACAGAAAACCAAAGACTCAGTTCTTCAAATCCTACGTCTTGGGTGCTATTCCTCAGGGCAGAGAAATTTAGTGTCATTCTGTTTATGAACGGCTGGCAGTAGCTTTGCTCCAAGGTTTGAAATCCCTGAAGGAAATCTGATGCCTGGCCGAGATGCATCAGGGAAGTTTTCAGCTGGGATAAGCAGGAAGGCTGCAGTGGCTGTAAACAAACAGGCTCGTGTAGATTGTACCAACCATCTTCCACATATAGGGCACTTTAAATTGTATTAATTGGAGTCGTGCCTGTTACCATGACAGCTAGGTGCTGCAATTACCTCACACCTCGAGGAATTTCATGCTCAGTACAGCATTCAGAGTCTACTTCCTGCTATTTTGTTTTTATTTTGCTACTTTTTTTGTACTTTGGAGAAGTATTGTAGAAAGCAGAGCAGACATGTGCTTTGAAAGAAGCATGTTTATACTCCCAGGGCACTATAAACCCTGTTTAGCCATGTCCTGAGGAACAGTGAAACAGAATGATCTCAGTGGGGATCAAAATGCAGTGACTGAGGCTGAATTATCCCTTGTAACAGTCCAGGATGGCCAGGAGTTGTGAGAAGAGCTTCTCAGTGAGAGGGACATGCTGCACTGCAAAATGAATTTGACAAAAAGATTTACAGGGTGAAAGCCACAACATCCCCTCATCCAGAGGGATTAGCCCAAAGTCTAACTGTGAGCTTCTGCATAATCTAGGCATTTCAGCTTCAGGGTAAGGCCACAGCAAAAAAAAAAAAAAAAATATATATATATATTTAGAAAGAATGTCCTTTTCCATTGGGATGCTTTTGAATTGGAAATCTGGTTGCAGTGACCAGGTGTGTTGGGCACTGGGGTATCAGAGCAGGGCAGGGACCACAGTGTTGCAAACCCAGAGACAGAAGGTTAGGAGAGGGAAGGAGGCTCACTCACAGTGCTTGAGAAAATACATCTGTTAATCCCTTCTTTAAGGTGTTAAGCAGGCTCAGCTGTCATGCAAGCCTTGTGCTGGTGATTCACTACAGCATATTTCCACAAGTAGCCAATTTGAAGCTCACTTACTGTACAGTATCACTTTGAAGAATGTTGTAAACAAAGAGGTATAGGCTAAGCAACATCCTCTGGGCAAACATGAACCCTTTCGACTGAAGCTGGAGATTCAAGCATTTACACCCAACCAGCAACAGTTCACAGATCAGGTTTCCAACCTGCCATAGCAGCAGTGCTGTTTTATTTGAGTCTGTCAGCATTTTCACATCATAAACCTCCATGATGCAGTATATCCCAGCTGTTTCTAATCCCTAAGAACTGAGACTTGGCATATAAATTGCTAACCCATATATTAATTTGAGTAGAAGAGGATAAAGCTATGTCTAAGTTATACAACAAATTATATTGATTTTTATTTCAGCTACACACACACTGTCTGCCAAAGTCCTGTAAAATATGTTTTTTACTGCAAGGAATTGCATGTTCATTATGTTTTACATGAATTGATGTATTTTATATTATTTCAAGTGCTTTTGAAATAGCCATTTTGTTTACATTAAATAAATTTTAGCTAATATTCTGTTTTGTACATCATTACTCACTAATACTAGAATGGCAGCCATGAACCAAATGTAGACTCTTTGGCTTTGGTCTTGTTCTTAATTTACATAAAGGTTTGCTAAAACTTTATTTTGAATCTGAAAACCATGTATCACAGTATTTGCTGACAAAAATGCACATGTCAGTGAGAGCCAAAAGATTATTATTATTGTTCAAATGTCACAGCATTCAAATATTGGAGACGTTTCTAACAGAAATAATAAAAATACATTTTTTTAATCTTGGGTATTTACAGAACATTGGTTGTGGTTTTGACCTTAATCCAGTTGCTGGTACATGTTTATTTACCTGTATGCTGGGAGGGGATTGATTATTTCTTTTAAAAGGTGGAGAAAAAATCCCTGGCAGACAGAAAAGCACCTCCAGCAAAGAGAAATTACATACTTAGGATATGCAAAACATAAGTGTGGTCCATTCTGTATGTAATACTTCACTCACATGATAGCTTCACAAAATCAAATTTACTTCACCTGCCTTCTAATGAATTTTTCTACATTCTAAAGAGATAGTGCTATTGTAGCCAGAGTGAGTAACATTTGGTATATTAGCATATACCAGTCCAGAAGCCACTATTTTCTCATGACTAGGGAGCTTTTACAGAGATGTGAACTCAAACTTCATAATTGTTAGACAAGTCAGATTCTCTGCTGATCTAAATAAACTGAGGGCTTTCTCTTTCCCCCCTCAACCTGTAGTGCCCAGACTACCAAGAAATAACAGTTTTCAGCCAAAAAAAAATCACATGTCAAAGTCTTTGCGATGAGCTGTCAAGTAATGGGTGATCCTGAGCTGCAGGTACTGTTACTTAGCAACTTCTAAGAATGGATTAACCTTCTGTGGGCATCCCTTGCACTGCTTTTTGTACTCCTTCATATACCCAGGTGTAAGTCTCCTGCAGATCAATCAGAGATTTCCCTGAAAGAAATCCAAGTATTGCATTGCACCGCCTGTGCAGTGAGCTGGGTGCAGCTCACACAAACTGAGCAGCAGTCCCAGCACAGCACAACTGATCTGCCCATGAACAATAATGCAGATGTACCTCAAACAGCTTTTCCATGTATAGATCATTTTACAGGGCATAATCCAGGGCTTCACTACTATAATAATTCTTAGTTGAATGTGTTTCATTATATGTGGTAGTGTATTTGTCATAGCACATAAACCAGAATAGCCTGATATGTGTGCAATTACTTTTTCTATCAGATTTCCAGGCTGTGCTATGGTCAATCTCACCAACTGTTTAAAAATCCTCAGCATCAAGTCAACTCTCCTTTTCTTCTGCTGCACCACCAAAAGAGTGTACTTTGGAAAGTCATACATGGCAAACTATGTTATATAATAGAGTGCAGTGTGGAGACACCATTTGAAATTATACTTACCTGTAGGTGAGTGTAGTCTATTATTTTTTTATCTGCTCTTCTGATGTAAATATAAAATCCCCGTGAATATTAATGGTAGTTTCTTGAGAATTGTCTAAACAGGAAAGAACAGACACTACAAAAATCAATTAATTTGACATGACTGATAAAATTCCTTATGCTGTAATAATTTGTCAGAACCATTCTTTATCCCTTAGAACAAAATTACTGCTCTCACAATAGCTATACTTTTCATTATCTTTTGTGTAAATACTTCTATTCACCATGTTAACTTTCACTTAACATTATTTGAGGTCACAGAAATGGTGATTGGAAGGGACATGTGGCCTAGGACTCTAGGCCAAACTCCAGTTCAGACTGCAACTACTGCCAATGCATTCTCAGGTCAGTCCTGGTTTGGTCCTCCCAAGTGTTGAAATCACCAAGGGTGGAAATTCCACAGCCTCTTTTGGGCTGTCCTGATCTCGAAGGCCACAGCTGGTGACCACTGTCCTCATTTGTCATCTACCACTGCTGCAGAGTTTGGCTTTGCCACCTCTTTCATTAACCCTTATTTTGCTGCAGGGTTCTATAGGTTGCCCTTTTAACCCATCTTTACCAAGTGTTCAATTCATTTAGGAATACAAGCATTCCTAATGTGCTTTTTGTTCATATTGTTGTTTCTGGCCTGACTGTTCAATTGCTGTCTATGCTCTGCTCAAGCCACTAAGGGGAATTTTCTCTTGGTACAGCTTGTTCTCACAGTTTCCTCTACTACATCTTTTCTGGTGCCTGTGGGGAGCACAAGGCTAAAAGCATCTGTGCAATCAAAAGGTTCCTCCACCCTCTGATAACTGATTTCAGTAAGTGGAGATAAAGATTTCAGTGATAGCAATAGGAAAGGCTAGGCCTAGGTTGTAAATGCAAGTTAAGAAGAACACCACAGTAATATTTTGCTCATCTGTTTTGGCACAGAAACAGTCAAGAAAGATTAGGCTCAAAGGCTTCCTGCCTTATTTTTCTCCCCGCCTTTCATTAACCTGGATGGCCAGCAGGTGATAGCAATTTATGCAAATCCTTTTCTCTATACAACATTTTACCTTTTGACAATAGGCAACCAAGCAGATGACACAGCTACAGACAAGAGGGTTTTGAAGACCCAATTTAAAATCTGAGATACCATATATTTTTTCAAAAGCTTTTCTAAGGATAAGATAAGAATATAATCCCTTAGTTTGGTGAAAATATTTTAAGACTTTGTGTTTCTAAAATCCAATTTGAATTAGCCTTGAAATTTAAAGCTGTTTATGCCTACTGAACCAAAAGGCACTGTGTGATGCATATAATAGAAAGCATCATGCAGTCATTCTATTTCTCCTCCCCTTCTGACACTGGTCTATAGTATTTGCCAAGAAAATCATCCAAAGGCAAAATGTCACAACTTAAAAAAAAAAAAAAATTTAAAAGCTAGTCCCTTTGTAACAAAGGACTTACAAAGCTTCCTTTTCCTTAGGATTCTATAGTCTTACCATTTATTAGGAACTCTTGTCATCAAATATACTTAGGATAAACTTGACATTTTGGGTGAAGTTATTTCCAATATCATGTTATATAAAATGCATCTTGATGCTCAGAACAGTTTGGACAAGTCTGCTGCACCTTTGAGAATCAGCACTTTGGGAATCTGCATGCTGATGTGACTTGTGAGAGGAGGGCCCAGCATATAATAAGATGCTGACTTGCTATCACTTCAAACCACACATTATTTGAGAACCAAGAGGAAAAGGTTGGGCAAACTGCCATGGATTCCTTCACTCCCAATCAGCCTGCCAATACTTTTGCCCGAAATGGGCTTCTCTGTCAATGTTTGCCTACTTTCAGGATCTATCAATTGTTCACAATACTCCTGATACTTTAGGCACTGGAGTAAATTGTCTCTTTGTGACTTAGATTATTCTTTTAGATATAATACATCTTTAATTTCTCACCAATGTAGTCAGACTAATGGCAACACATTCATAAGCACCATTTCTGAAGTAACTTTCTTCTATGTGTTATTAATTTAAAAAAACTCTCTGTAATGACAACTAGTTATTAACCAAGCTTATATGTGAGAAATTCACCATGCAGGTTACTCATTCAGTGCATAGGTTTTGCAGATGCAGTAAATAAATGATAAAACTGACCAGGAACTGCCTAAGGAAGCCAAAGAGGATTAAGTCATGTATATTAAAGGAAAGACAAAAAATCAGGAGATCAAGATGGGAATTAAAACCTTGGAGCTTATTCTACTTGTAGATTTTTATCCACCAGACAGATTTCAAGAAAAAGAAAACAATAGTAGTTGGAGACATTGTCCATGGACAGTGCCTTATCTTCTGACTTGCAGATCACCAAGGACATGGGACTACCAGATTGAATTTCCATGCTTTGAGAAATATATTGGCATGTTTGATCTCCTGGAAGTTTGCAACTCACCAGCATGTTCTCAGACGCTTTCTTTCAAGCTTTCCTGTTGAAGTTGTTCCATTGTACATGGAGTAATTAAATGATTGGGCTAGAAGGGGCCAACATCATAAAATCAGATATCCATGGTCTGATTTGGGTTGGAAGGCACCTTAAAGATTATCTAATTCCAAACCTCCTGCCATGTGCAGGCATAGAGGGGGCACCTTCCACTAGATCAGGTTGCTCAAAGCCCCACCCAACCTCACCTTGAACATTTCCAGGTATGGGGCATCCACAGCTTCTCTGAGCAACCCATTCCAGTGTCTCATCAACCTCATCATAAAAAATTTCTTTCTTATATCATATCTAAATCTATCCTTTTTTTAATTTAAAACTGTTACCCCTTTTTCTTTTATTAAAACTTTTCTCATCTTTTTTAAATGCCTCCTTTAAGTACTGAAAGGCCACAGTAAGATCTTCCCAAAGCTTTCTATTCTCCATGCTAAAAATCCCAACTCTCTCAGGCTTTCCTCATAGGAGAGGAACTCCACCCCCCTGATCCATATGTGTCCCTTGCTAAACAAATGGATAAAACAAGATAAGGTAGGAAACTGTGGCAGTGCCTTTGACAGCCTTTATAGTGGCATTTCCCTAAGCATTTTTGTTATTTCAAAATTCATTTTAGCATGGATGACAATGTAGCCCCTATCTTTGGTGTCACCAAATCCCTTTTAAAAGTTGCAAAGATCTTCCTGGCAGAGCACAATGAACACACCTGCTACCTGCTTCCTACATTTGTAGGTGATGCTTATATTCAAGGGCCAGTACCTGCTACAGCTACTTTGGATTGAATGGCAGAGATGACCTACAAACGGGTGGCTTTACAAAAGAGATGCTTAAAGCAAATGGATAATCAACTAAGCTTTATTTACAGGGTATCAGGCCATTATATTAATGTTTTAAATATATGGCTTTTTGTCTCGTTCATCTGAGCCTGAGTGATAAAAAATCTGTAACAAGTGTAGCTGCCTAATGAAAATAATATGAATACAGAAAAAAATCTTCTTAGCTTTAAAAGTAAATGTCACGATCTATGTAAAAGTTAGTCTTTTGATACTGTTTGCAAGACCAACATCTTATTGAATTACCTTTGTGCTACTTTTCCACTCTCTAAACCTCACTTTTCAAAGCTTTGTGGCTGCACATTGCTGTGTGAATAGGCTTATGGATGCTATGAACTCTTAACAAAAAATCCATTATAATGATACTTTGCTGTTTCAGGGATATTCACTGTATAACAATCCTAATGGTTCTGGTGAAGCAATAGGTATGGAAATGCTGGGTAGAAGATAGCTTCTCCCTACTTGAGTTGCAATATGAAAGGTTCTGGCTCCGGTTATTGATGATCTAACCACCTGCAGCACTTACACTTGCTTTTTACTTTTGTCCCCAGCAGTAGTCCCATTGCATTCAGTGGGACTGCATACATGATTAGTCTGATCAAGGTCTAATTAGTGAAAGAAGTGCAGCCACTGGGGCTGCAGACAGAAGGCTGTGCCCTGAGCCTGTCTTCCAGACACATTTTTAACCCCTGTACCTTTATCCATGCACCCACACAGGCACGAGCTGCAGGCAGAATGTTATTCTGAACAAGCATTTAATCTGGATATAAAATAGTTTCATAGTTTGCATCCTCTGGAGGACCAGACAAAAACTGTCAATTTTGATTCTAGAATATTGCAGTAGCCTAATCAGGACCATTTGGTGAATGTAGAGTTCCCTTTCCAGGGGAAAGTAACGAGTGAACATTTATTTGTTCTGCTTTTGAAACAACAAGGCCTTCTTCAGGGAGCAGCTAAGGGCTCCATTTCTCCATGAAGTGATCAAAGAGCAAAGTTGCTCTGGCCCTGTGTGGAGCCACTGGAGATAAAACAAGATATGTGTCCTCAAAACACTTTAGCCCACAGCCAGGGCAGACTCATTCTTGTCCATAGCCCAGGTATCCTAGAGAAACTAGTTCCCCAGTTTAACCAGTCAGGGAAGGTGCCTCAGGTTGGATAATCTCAATCTTTCAGGACTTTTGCTGCTAAGCTCTATTGCAAATGCACAGTGAGGGTAATGATTATCTGCAATATTTAGCACTGCATGCTTTGCAGAATAAAAAGCAGTGATTGATCTTTGGGGTCCTTTTTTTTTTGTTAGAACAGTCATAGTCTGATGTGCCAAAGATGCTTTTGTTCCATTTCCTAATGTGAAAGGATATAAAAGGCATTTAAGTTCTTGGGGAATTATTAAATGAATGTTTTAAAGAATTTTTATTTCCCTGTAAAAGCTGTTACTGTTTAAAGAAATATTCCAAACTAAATTTTGATCCTCGAGCTTCAAATTATCATGCAGATGTTAAATAGTTGAAGTAGGTAAGCACTGGGAGTAAACTGGAGAACTGGCTAATGGAACAACTGGAAATAGGAGAGTTGGCTGATGAAGTCTCATAGCACAAGTGAACATTACATGGGTAACTGCACCAAGATGACTCCATAAATCATTCTGTTCATGAAAATGCTGGTGAGTCCTCAAAGCATTGTGAGCTTTTGTGGGCACTGAAAAGTCATGATAAGTGAATATTCATGATTCAGTGTTGACAGTGACTTTCTCTCCAACCTTTGAAAAATTTTACTCATTCAGTCAGGAGAAGGAATATAATACTGTGTTAATTAAATGCCCAACTAAATGACACAAATTGTGAGTATGTAATAATTAAAAGGAAAAGTTCGTATAATAGTTCAGATAAAAATTTTCAGACTCTGAATATTTGGAAAATATTTATGAATTATAAATGAACAGCTAGAAAATTAATTATTGACTTGTGAATTATTTACTAACCAGAACAGATGTTAAAGTTCTGCATTATTTATAATGATGCATTTATTTCAGTGCTGAGTATAACCTATGAAAATAATAGTGATATTAAAACTGTATTATTTAAACAGGTTGATCAGTTGTAATTATTATGCCTATTTAACTGGGGAGTCAACTAAAAAACACAGGGAGGGAGATTTTCAAAGTACCCAAGGGGTGAGGGTTCCACAAGTCTAATAAAAATTAATGAGAGTTGCACTTCTGAATCCCTTGGATGCTTATGAAAAATCTTTCATTGGGAGGTTAAATTGCATTCCCAGGAGGAGTCAAGAGCTTGAAATAGAGCCTGAGAGTTCTGATCCCAACTTAAATTTGTATTGTATCTGATGTCTCTGTTTTGGGGCTGGGTTTTTTGTCATGGTACTGGAATGTAAGGGTCATTAGATATCAGGCTTTCCTAGCTAGTTCATGCCTCTGACCCACCTGTAGGTAACAAGTCCATTGTTCAGATATTCATATGTTTGGGGTTTGCCAAGCCATTATACTCTCTTTATTTTTTTTCTTTTTGCTCAAGACTGCATTGAAGTAGGTTTTTTTGTCATTTTTTAATGAATCTAACTATTCCTTGGCAGCCATCTCATTAAACTTCAGATTTTTTGTCTTTTGGGTGGAGTTGACTTTGCACATCCATGACATAAGATCTGAGGAAGATTATAAAATTGCAGAGTTGGCACTGCAATGATACAAGGAACCATTAAGCCATCCTGAAGATCTGTTAGAATCCTCAGACACAAAATAAACACCCCCCACCAAAAGAAAAATCGTTTTTGTTCTCTTAGTGTTTTGGTTTTGGTATATTTCACAAAGACACCTTTGTTTATTCCTGCTTTGTGCCATTTGTTACAGGAATCTGTCTGAACATCTGTCTATCAGCTGTCATATTTAAATTAACTGCATTGTGTCCCTCTTGCTTATTGTTCATCCAGAGTAAAAATACTTGGAAAATACTTGCACATCTTGCTTAATTTAATTTTATTTTATCTGTGCCTGGTCATGTTTTCAAACTGGTGTTGGTAGTATCCTATCACAGTCTTGCAGTAAGCTTGGGATCTGACCTTACATTCAGTGAGTTGATGCTACTTGTGTTTGCTAGAAATCCATGCAGTCCAGAGGCAGCTCTCTTTGGTGGTCCCAAAGGGGAGTTACACTTCCTTCAAAAAGGATGTGCCAATTTCCCATACCCACCTATAACTTTTCTGCTTGGGCCACAAAGTAAAAATGTAGAAAATGGCTCTGGTAGCACAAGAAAACCTGTATATGTGATTTTTTTGTCCTTCTGTTACAATCTTCACCATTTATATGGTAACTTTTGGCTAAAAGCTTGACTGCATCTTATAAATTTTAATGACTTCAACTCTGCAACAACCTTGTGAGGGATTGAAGTTCTGCCATGTCCATTTTACAAATAAGAAAACTGAGGAACTGATAAATGTAATAACAAGAAAGATTATACCAAGTGTCATGGGAAGACATGGGAAGAAAACTAAACTAAACTCAATGCCTGCTTATCACTTTACCTTCCCAAGGTCCAAAAACATATGGAAATCTAGAGAAAAAACCACTTAGCTGACATTTTTAGCTCTGGAGGGCTTTTTATGCTGCTCTGATGAGATCTGGCTTGGACCTGAAGATGGAAATCAGACTCTTCCCGTTCATCCTTTCATCTCCATCTGACCCACTGTGTGCCAACAAAATACTTTAATTTGAAAAGGAGAGGATAATGTATGAAATTAAATCTTTTAATTGGGGGATGAGCACCTTGGAGGATTCAGAAAGGTGCTCTGATAAACTCTGTACTTAAGAAAGGTGCTGATTTTCACCCCCAATCTGGAGTAGGTGCACTGGTACCAACCCCAGCTGTGGATTGATTGGTCCAGCTGTGTGATGGTTTTATGCCTGTGTGATTTCCCTTGTGTAGCCAGGCCTCAAGAGGATGAACAGGGCACTCCATGAAGGTGCCTTGTCCTGGCCCCAGGCAGGCATCTTGATTTCTCCATCTAGAGTCCTAACCAGCCCATAAAATCCACTATTCCCCTCCTATCTGCCTAAATGCTCCCAGCTTTAGCCTATACCTACCAATAAAAACCTACAGTATCAACCTCTAGGCTTTACAATAAACCTGTTGTTCTTGTGCTGACAATATTATTAGGCATATGTAAGGAAATAAATAAAATGTTTGCATCTTTTATTTTTCCAGAAGTCTCTGTAATCCTCTTTAACTAGAGTTGTTTAAAAAAAAAATCCCATCTTTTCTTTAAAATCAAATGGAAGCCTATTCTTATTGAAATGAGGTGCATAAATCATTCTGCCAGGACAAGTTGTTCAGATCTGATCATCACAATAAAATAATAATAATCTGCTATATAGAAATTAGTGTGAGCACACGTTTTCTACTGTGAGGGGCAATAGTGATCTACAGCAAGAAAAAATTCTCTGCTGGGATCCTTTTTAATAAAGAGAAGCAGCAAGCCACTGGAGAGGTGTTAAAAACATAGCACATCTTAGTCACAGGGTTTAAAGCTGAATTCCAACAAAAGAAATCTTAAGGAATGGTTTGGTGTTCCTCTAAGTAAAATCTGTTTGCACCACACATATTTCATAACCATTTAGAGAATTTTACTGACAAATAGATTGATATTAATATTTTAAATTAATGTATAACTAAGAGTCCTTGATTTTTCTCAATGATAAATAATCCAGCAGTTCAGTAGATGATGAATGTCCCTACTCTGAGAAGCTTGAGAGCTGGCACTCTGAGGAAAATGCATAATGCAGCTGCCACTGAAACTGGGAGCTGAATTCAGTGCAGGATTTAAGAGCCTACATCCAAAACTGTAGTCCAGCTGCCCTCACTTCTTTCTCCCTCAGTTATACACATCTCTGTGTGATCAGGAAGGTCTTGCAGCACTTGTGTTTGCTTTCTTCAGTGGTCACACGCAGTCAGTGCCTGCTGAGGGCAGCCCAGTGCCTTTGGGAAAGTTTGTCTGCAGCAGTCAAGAGCACAGCATCCAGTCTGAATCTGCACTTGTATAAGAAAATATCAACTTTTTTAACTGCATCTGCAATTATTTGTGTTATCCACATCAGGTCTCTTGGTGAGTGAGCCTGGCTGGCCAGTTTGCCCCGTGGTGGCCATGCAGTGTTTCTGCTCAGAGGTGGTGATGGGCTCCAACCCTCATCTCTGAGTGAGAGACCAAAGATGTGCTCAAGCACGAGCTCTCCCCACTCCACCCTTACGCAGTTTTCTAATGCATGAGTCTCAGCATGCCACAGAAAGTCACTTCGGGGTCTGAGCATGAGCTGAGAGCAGCTTTTAGAGGCACAGAGGATGGTTCCGAGGTGATGCTTTGCTTCTCTGCTCTAAGTGCCTTGCTGTGCTGGAGCAGGACTGGGCTGGAGCTGCAGCCCTGCTCCTGCCCTGCTGAGCCCGGGTGTGCGAGCTCCTGCGAAGTCGTGACTCCCCTCCCTCCGAGCAGCATCACGTCTGCTCCCAGCTACCTCCTTCTCTCCTGAAAAAGGGCACAGCTCCAGTGCCTGGGGAGCCCTCTCCCAAGGAAACTCCATGAGGGAGCGGGTAGGGAGGATGCCCCCAGCTCTGAGCAGCAGGAGAGGAGCTGCAGCATCACTGCAGCCCTGCAATTAGCAGCGACCGGCTGATGCAGCCGCAGCAGCCGCCGGACCAGCGCTGGCAGCCCAGGTTTCCTCAGCATGTACCCGAGAGATGCAGTAGCTCAGCCTAGATTCATCCTTCAGGGAGTACACCCTCAAAAATTATGATTTGTAGTTGGAGCTCTAAACCATACACCATACCTGTGAGATAGTACAGTTGTTTGATTTCTTCTCCTTTAAAAAGCCCTTTGAATGTATTCCCTCTCTTAGCCACTGAAAGCAATTTATAACATTCTTATTTTCTAGCTCTTGATTACAATGAGGGCAAGCTCTCTGGACAAATAGAGTTTATTTTGTTTAACACATATTTTGATAAATGTGTTAACAAAATTGCAATCAAAAGTGTATTTTGTTAATACACTCTTCAGAAATTGTCTTCCCCTTCTTAGCACATCTTAGCATACAAAACCAGGACTAAAACCTAACTTTTGGATCTCTTAATTCAGTGTTGTAATAGGTTATAAAGCAACAGAGCCTTCATAGTCTTGGATCCATAGTCTTCTCTTTAAATTCTGCTCTGCACAACAGAAAGCAAAAGCCAGGGCTCTGTAGGAAACTTACAGAAGGATAGCAGCTTAAAAATAAATAATGACCTTGATGATCTGTTTTTTTAGGTTTTCTGCTCATTTTCCTTCAGGCAGATGAATTGCCTTTTAAAATCTAAAGTGTTATGGAGAGGTTGTTTCAAAGACATAAGTGGTGAGACGGAATGCCAAGAGAAATTAGAAACTGGTCTAATATTCTACTAGAACTTGTCTGATAGGGCAAAGAGTCAGAGCTTGTTCCTAAGCATCTCCCCTCTACTGCTCCATCAGCTGAAGTAACCTGGGCTTTAGAGTAGAAGCTTTGACAGAACCAAAGTCCTACAAAGGAAACTGGGTAATATGCTGTATTTTAGCCCAGCTCTGCATTTATTGCAAGTAACGAAGCGCAGTGGGGAAATTTCTTGTTAAAAAACCCAATTGTAACAAGGAGTCCCGTTGAAAGATGAGCCAGATGAAATGGTTGGGATGAGATTTGCAAGCTTATTCCACCTCTTGTTTCCATGTAGATGAATGCTCAAACTCAACTCAATGAATGCTCAAACTTACAAAGAGTATGCAGGATTCATAGGATTCATGGATAAGACAGGAGCCTTCTGGTCTTCCTGAGACATTCCCCATTTTGAGGGATCACTCAAAGTGAGAATGGGGATCTCTATAAAGAAGCTTGATGTTCTTGTTTTAAGGTATTCATGTCATGTTCCTACCCTGAAGGAGTGGCTTTTCTATAAAGGCTGGCAGGAATCAATACACAGTCACTCTTCTGCCTCTCTGATATGAGGGAATCCTCAAGGACCTCCCTACCCCAGCCCTGCAGCTGGGTGAGAACTGCAGTGTCACAAAGAACTGGGGTGGGCCAGGATCCAACACCCACTCATGGATGAGATGAGCTGATACAGAGAGATGCCATTTTCCTTTGCCATACATATGATAGTCATGTTTCCAAACCCTGCAATTTCAAACTTGTGTAATTGTCATATAATGGTAATCGTGGTTGTTACACTGTGTTATGTCTAGGGGGGAAAAAGGGGTAGGAAATTTGTTCTGTGTGAAACTACCAGATTAAGGTATATCAGACACACGAGCTTGTATCTACATTAATTTACCCACTTGACTGCATCTTAAATTTTATATCTGTTCTATCATCCTCTTAATTAAGCCCTGACTAATTTAAAGCTTTGAGGTGGACTACTGTTTTATTTCTAGCTGTGGTGCATGGAAGTGTGATTCATACGTGTGAATAAAAATAGATGAGGACAGACCTTCCCCAGTGTAAACTGTTACAGGTCCAGAGATTTGTCTCTCAGAGAGGAGACAGGAGAAGTGGCATAGAGATTTTTGTCATGGTTTTAGGGCCAGGTTTGTTACTTATACATGGCAGAGGTACAGGACCACGCAGAAGGGGCGTCAGGGCTGAAGCTTTGAATTAATCCCATTTCATATTTGTTCCTATCTAAAGGCAGATGAATGATGAGGTAAACGCAGAGAAACTCTCACAATGGAGAAATTAAATACATCCTGCTGAAGAAACAAGGTGAGGAGGGCTACTGAGGAAACTAGCACCTCCCTTTAGCAAATTTCTCACTTCATGTAAAAATAGCCTATGCTCAGGTGTGGTCAGTGGGGAGCTCTCTGCCAGGGCAGCTTCAGCACGTTAATCACCTACCCTTAATATCCAGATACAAAGTCCAGCTCTCAAAGGCACCCCAGAATGTTATGGCACTGAGTCTATAAACCAAAAAATGTGTTTTGCTGTTCCAGACAATGTTGATCAACTGCGTTTTGAAACAAACAGATCTATTGCTATGTGAAACTCCTTCTGTGGCACTGAATAGAAGCATAATTACCAAAGATTTGAAATCAACTTCCAGCTGAAAACCTGCCACAATATGCTTGTGTTTCATAACTAAACCTTTCCCTTCAGTCCGTGCTGGCAGTGGCAAATTTCTGCCTCTTGCTAATGCCTAATGAGCAAAGCCTATTACCAGCATGGCTGGGCTACAATTTGGGGTAAAATTCAGAATATAACCCTTCATGAGAATGGTGCTGGTGAAAAATTACATCCAAGTATATAAATGATATCTAAATATTTCCAAAACCTGTTCTTTCATTTTAGAAAGAGTAATAAATTAAATCAGAAGCAAGATACCAAGGATATCTCAGTTACAGCTGTACTATGCAATGCTCTTCCTGGGTTTAGGATGAAAATGCTACATTTATCTTTCTGAGTGGCAGCAAATTTATAACCAAAATCTTTAAGTTAATTTAAAGAGTGGGATCACTTCCAGAATATGTTTCTCTGATGGTGTCTTCTCCATACATCTGTCCTGATAAGATACTGCTTTTCACCTTCACATAATCTCAGTTAATTCCTTGGGTTCATTCTCTTTTTCCATGTCATACAGTTGAAGTGGGAGCAGAAAACCCAATTCTGATAGCAAAAAACCTAAAACTGTATTTTAACAATCAGAGCTTGCTGATTATATAAATTAATAAGTGGGTAGTGGCAAGTTCCCCCTGAACATCAGGAAGAACTTTACTGTGAGGGTGGCTGAGCACTGGAAGAGGTTGCCCAGAGAGGTTGAATATCTCACCTTCTACAGAGATATTCAAAAGCTGTCTGAACATAATCCTGAGTAATTGCTGTAGCATAACCTGCCTGAGCAGGAGGTTGGACTAAATGATCTCTATTGGTTCCTTCCAACTATCCCCATGTTGTGATTCTGTGTAAAAAAAAAAGAAAAATAAACCAAAAAATAATGTATTTGAAAATTCTTTTTAGTATGGAAAATGTTTGCAGCAATTTTGGCAAACCTATGTACTCAGTGGAAGCTAAATATTGAAAAAAAGAAAAAACAGGGGTTTTTTTGGTGCTTTTTTTAAACTGGGTTTATTGTTTTTCTTATATCTGTCCTCTGATGGGTTTTTTTCTCTCTTTTAGTAAGGGAGGAAAAAATAGAGAAAGAGGTAAAAAAGAAAGGAGGAAATAGGGCTAAGCAAAAATAGGAGGACTTTTACCACTAAAAATTCAGGAGCAAATTTCTAAGACTCCCTGCATTAAGAAAATGAAATGGAACATTTTTATAAGAGTCTGAAGAACAAAAAAATAGTTCAATTTTGTTGTTTTTCCTCATTTTCAGGTTGGCTCTACTACAAAGAAAATGAGAAAACTGTCATTATTATCATTAATCTGGTTCCATTCAGCCATCCTGTTTATCTACAGCAGACCCAGTAATGCAAAGGGAAGGCACAATGCCTTTATATTATTATCTCCTCTAAATATGCAAGAGTTTATGAATAAACTATTTATCAGCTTTCTTTGTGACCAGCTCTGAATTTTCTTTAAATTTACATTATTATTACTTGTGAAGCACCTTCCACTTTGACTACAGCTTATTTTCTCCTGATTCCATATGATCAAAGTGCCTGATGCAAAGGACCTTCTTCTGCTCTGCCAGAATATGTCAGAGTTTGCCAGCTATGCCATGGAAGGAGGATGGAGCAGCATCATATGTGAGATTAATGTTATGCTACAGATTGGGACAAAGAAATTGCAATTAAGCCCAGTAGCATGGCCTAGATTACATTAAATTAGGACATTTTTCAATTTAAATTTTTCTTACTTTAAGATACAACATTAAAATTCTTTCTGTCTGCACTGTGTCTCATTTCAGACAATTTTCTTTCCATTCATCTTGTCTACTACCATGTAAATATGTTTTCAAAGTTATTCTTCCTTTCCCAGTAGCTTTTGCTGGCATTGCTTACATTCTATGTGTTTTGTCACTCTTCATTTTTGTTCTCTCCTTCCTCAGTCAGGTGTTTGAACAAGAGATGACAGTGTTCAAGTTTTCTCTGGGGATGTAAGGTAGAAAAGATAAAATCAAAAGTTGGGTCATGTCATGATATACATTTATTGAGACAAAAACATCTCTATCCTAAAAGAGTGTATGTTTGTAGATGTATTTTTAAACTAATGACTCACTGGATGTGTTGCAGTTTTTAATGGGGCATGAGTAATGCCTGGGAGTCTGTATTTAAATGTGAGGGAAATCTTGACATTTTTAAAGGGAATTCTCTGGTGTTGTTTCTATGGTAACTTTTCTAAGGGGATGGCATTTTTTCATTTGATTTTAAATTGTGATCAACAGTAGAGTAACTAAAATGTTGGACATAAAAGAAAAGAAATTGCATTTGTTATAAGCCCTTTCAGACCAGCAGGGGACCAAGGCAGGGGTTGCACCTCACTTAAGCCCTCACTGGGGACCAGAAGAACTTTCTGTGGTTCATGGATGTGACCTGGGGTTTTGGAGGCAAGGGAGCAGGGTGAAAGGCACAAGTATGTTTTGGGGAACATAGATAGTGGGGTTACAGCCCAGAAATCCCCAGTAGTGCCAGTGAAGCTTAGTGAAGACTGGATAATCAATCCCAAAGCTTTATGTAGCTAGAGAAACAAAACTATTAAAACCAGTGAATTAGCAATAATGGCATAGGAACATGAAAACCTAAAAGACTATCTTCACACACCCTTTCCTCAAAAGCATCTTCTCAATTTCCTTGAAGAGCTAAACAGTAGAATTTTAAAATTAATTTTATTAATTAATAATTAAGCTAGAACTCTTAAAACTTCCTGTAGGTGTATGTTTTAAAACAGTGCAATACTTTCAGGCATAGTTTCCTTTTACCTGTGAAGTCAGACCCTATAATGCTTTTTTTTCCTGCAAGCAGGGCTAGGTAGTAGGAAAAGGTGCAAGCTTTGGTTGTGGCACACATTTCCTGGCCTCTGAGGTGTCTCTGGGAGAGTTACACTTTCATGTACCAAACAATTGATCCAGGCACCAAGCTTGTAGCTCTTCCCTGGGTATATTTAAAATCCCTGGGTATATTTAAAATCTGTCCTGAGATCTCCATGGTGCCTTCAGGAGCTCTAAGGCCAGGACCAGAGGGAGGCTGGAAGGACTTCCAGATGAAAAGTTTCCACAAGTACATAAGATTTTACATAAGTATATTAATTCCATTTATTTCCTTGATTTTACAACAAAATATAAGTCATAAAACTTAGGAGCAGCTGTGTTGGAGACTTTCTAATTCATTGTGGAAAACTACATTCTGTGCATAGCTTTGGATGCTAAATCCCTAAATTTTCCTGAGCTCTGTGTCTGAATGGGCTGCATCATAAGTATTACTGACAATTTAAACTTTGATATTGAATTAAGAGAAATCTTTAAAATGTATTGTAAAACTTTTTGTACAAAGTTATCACACACAGAGTGATTAAAAGGAGGGAAGAGACAATAAGGTCTTTCTTTCAAAGGACTGAGCAAATCACCAAAAAAAAAAGTGATAAACAGAACAGCTCAGAAATTCTGGCTTTCCCTCTGCAATTAGTGTTGCATGAGAAGCTTGTCAGTGAATGTCTTCTCAGGCTTTGACACAACCTCTCCACTCTTAGCCCTTCTGAAACTCTGACAAAGTTATGGGAATACACTCTTGGTGTCACTTGTAAGACCAAAGCAGAAGATGAAAACTTCTGTTTGTATAAATTGCAGAATTGTTCTTCTTCTTCCACTTAAAAAAAGGAGACTTCCTGATAATCACTTCAAGCACCAAATGTCTGAGTCCAGGTAAAAACCCAGGGACCATACCTACATCTGCTGGTGATTGACAAACCTGTGTCAGTAAAGCACTGATTCTAAAGTCTTACTGGTTTAACTGGAATTTTGAATTTGAACTCTGTTTCCAAATCAATTGAAAAGCTCTGCTGGGACTGTATGTTCATGACTCATTAAGTGGAAAACATAGGATAGGTGCTTTTCCAACAACCTTTCTGATTTCATATGTAATCTGAAGCTACATATTTAAAGCACATATTTTTAAAATGACTATGTGACACATTCATGCTTGCACACTATCATTAGTATGCTATCACACGTGACTGTTTATCTAGGTTTTATAGCTTGTGGTTGCATAAACTGATGCTGTCACCTTCTTTTTTTCTGTAGTCAGAAAAGGAAAAAGTTTTCAATGTTCTCAAATGCTTGTATGACTCAGAGAAGAAAGGGTCTTTCTGAAAGTTATGTAGTCTCTATCCTCCTTCCTATAAGTATCAGGATCTTCCTTCTCTTTTTAGTAAGTGTTAATATTTTCAGGATTCTAGTTATATTACAAATGCCACAGACATAGTGCCCACTTGCTTTATTGGCTAAGGGCCTGCTTCCAACGAAGAAGGGACATTTTGTCATTTCTTCAGTAGGAGGAGAAAAAGAGGAAAACCCTGGTAAATTGCTTTCTAAAATAGAGAAGCGGGGTGTGAGTGGAGGTGGTGTCTTTATTAGATACAGTGCAAGTACATTTAGGATTTTATTGGGTGTCTGCCATCTTTGCCAAATTATCCATTGAAGCCCAGCTCCAGGACCAGTATTGCTGCTGATATTTCTAATGCTGCTCAGACTTCTACTGTTTCTGTGTGTCACAACATAAAATCAAGGCTTTTATCAGGGACCCTAAAGCAATGGTAGCAGCAACTAGAAATCAAAAATAAAGTGGAGTTCTACCAGTAAATGAACTTCAATTGGCCGGACAGTGCTCTGCAATTCTAATTTTTCTCAAAACTTTGTATACCAGTTTAAAGGCTGTCTCCATCCATTTTCATAGAAGGCATTGCTGAATATTCCACAGAGATGGTTCTCTGCAGTCAGAAATGGAAGGTCAGTACCAAAACTCAATGGGACTGTATGAAGCACATAAGAACTTTGTAAACTGTCTGCTTCAGAACTTTAAACTATTTATAAAAGCATTTTATTAATTTAAATTTATAATGCAAACAATTTAAAGCTAATAAAAATGTTCTAACATCAGATTGAGGTATATTGGAAGTGAATTGCCATCAATATAATGAAGGGCAATTTTCTAACGTAATCTGTTTGTCCTGAGGCTACCAGTATTAGGAGATAAGATAGAAAGAGCAATATCTGTGTCAAAGGCAGAAAAAAAACACATCTGATTTCAATTCTCCTTCAGATTTGCAGCACTAGCTACTATTCTGAAAATACTTTTTCAGAGTTAAACTGTACTAGTTTGTTTTCATCTCAGGAAAGAAGAAACAAACACCCTTTCCACAGCACTTTAACAAACTAATCTGCTGATGTTACAGTAGAGAAAAGTGATACCTCACAGTTCTCTGAATTCTTGGCACATACTGTACTGATGCATAAAAGGAGTCCAGCATTTCATTGATAGCCACATTTTGTTATAAGAAGATCACAGTGTAAAATCATGCATTTCTCTTCATGTTTTGCCATTAAGCATGTTTTAAGTTGGCATTTTTATAGAAGCTTCTTAACCAGGCTTTCATAATAACAGTGTTTAGTCTCATGTTAAAACAGATTAATATTTATATCTATATTCTGTGAATATAAACCTAATCACAATGGAATTAAAGTTTGAATAGTGCTTTTTTGTTTGTGAAATACCAATTTACATAAAGCCTCACTCTGAAAACTTTTGTTACTGTGTTCCAGGTGATATTCTGATTGGTTCTGTTGATTTGTATTTAATTTCTTAAAATGAAGAGTGCAGGATTGGGTCCTACAAAGACACTCAAAATGTTCTGTATAATGGACAGGTTTCAAAACATCTGCTGTGACTCCTAAGGTATTTTTGAAACTTTGTCTTCAATATTTAGTTTTCCTTCAGCTGATGCTGCTCCTCAAATATTTGAAGGATATAATTATTACTGAATTAGGGAGAATTACACTTATTTTTTGATGTAGCTACTAACAAGACTCCTCTGCCTTGTCCTGTGCTTTATCTCTAGAAAGAGGTGCACCTGCAAATCTAGAACACATCAGTTTTAATTAAACTGAATATTAAAAATTGAATTTATCCACTGGTCTTGTAATATTTTGTTAGTGGATCAGAGGGGCTTTTTAAGTTACCAGGAAAAATGTAATACAGTAAAATATCATTTGTTTAAAAATGTCTATAAATGCATCCAGTTTTGTCTCACTAATTACCTTTATAAGCAATACTTTATCAGGATGCCACTTTTACAGGGCTACATCAGCCTCCTGGAAGACTGAACTGACCTTTTCAGACTGTTGGACCTCACTTCACTAGTGGGAACCCCCAAACATTTCTGCATATTTTTCCTATTTAAAAATAAACAGTCAAGAGCCAATGTGAACAGAGAACTAATCAATAGGAAAATTTGCATCCGAGTTTGTTTTGATGAAGCACAGAACTATTTTATTTATTGAAACTGTATTAATGTAATTAAAATAAATGGAAAATGCACTCTTTACTTAATTAATATTTTAAGCTGTCTCTGAAGAATAGTATGCAGCTTGAATTTAGTTATCATTTTTAATCTGCAAGACAGATTAATTAGATTCAAATCTTAGCCAGAATGAAATAATTTTCTTAATAAAGCTAAGAGCTCTAGAATTTACTAGTAGAATGTGTCTGTTGTTGATCTACACAGATGAGCATGAGAAGATAAGACATAAAACTCAATGAAGTATAGTGGTTAAAATTCTGCTAACTCTACTTTTAAATTATGGTCCTAGGTGTTAGTTTTATTTATAAGAAAGGTGTGGTGTTTTCAAGACATGGGAGTTGTGCTTCTTTCTTAATATATGTATTCCTAAAGTTAAAGTAATTTAAATGAATGTGGTATAGGAAGTTAATATTTGGAAAAATTGTTTTGTTTATCAGAATGAAGGAAATACAACTTTGATTTCAATATCCACATAAACAGAAAATCTATGGAAAATCCTCCACAACATGTTTAGATCTGTATTTAATGAGCAAGGCTCCAAAGGATAACTTATAAACAAAACAACAAATGAGATTAAATGGTCTTTTAGCTTTATAATACATGCTTTAAAAGAATGAAAATCTATTTCATGCTGTGCATTGTGCATGCATTTGCAAAATGAAGTGGCTAAACTTAGAAGTGCAAACAGATCTGTAATCAGAAATCAAGGAAAATGGTCAGTGTGGTTTTCAGTGCTCAGTTATAAAGAACAGATTTTTAGGGAGTCCTGACAAACATTGGTGGTTCTCAGGCAAGAGTTTTGTTCTGTGCAAAATGGGAATACGTTTCAGCATCATTCTCACTGAAATTGCAAGATTTAGAATATTTTGAGTTTAGGCATAGTTCAAACACAGCTCTTGAATTCAGATGAATGTTAATGTGAATCTTCAAAATATCAGTATTTTTAGATGCGCTAAAGCCAAAGAAACTGTCTCAAAGTCATTTATACTTTCAATGTCAACTTTTTTTTTCTGAGAAAAAGACATTAAACTTTCTAGAAATTTTATAATGAAATGCTGCTGATTACAGGGATTTTGTTTCCTCATTTTTTAATTAATTAAATCATATGAGAAAATTTATCAGTAAGTCAATTCACTGATATGTGACCAACAGTTCTATAGATGATTTTAAAACAGATTTTAAATTTTAAATGAGTAAACAGTTGAAAATTATTTCTTCTATCTCTCAGCACCTTCTACATTTGTAATGAATAGCATGTTAAACAATCTATGTTTAAATAATTTCTCCCTGTGACATAACCCTCACAAGCATCTATCATTGCTTCAAAGGTCATATTTAGAATGGGATAAAAGTAATGAAAATTACATAAACGTGAAAAGTTTTTTAAATTTCACCACAAATTCTTCAAAATCTTAATGTTAAAAAAAACACATATGTGTTTTAAGAAGTATTTTGCTGTCTCTTGACACTTGGCCAGTCAAACTCATGTTGGATCCATTCAGCACCTGACAGTTCTGAAAATATCCAATATTTTTCCAGGAAATGTTAATGAATATATTTTTAAATACTAAATACAAACTACAAAGCTAATGGAAGTATTTATCAGTTTCAGACAGTTCATCAGAAGAATCAATATGCAAACACACGTGTCCTTTTAATGAAATCACTTGGCGGGTTCATTTATCTTTCAACTTAAGGAATGCAGGTTAGTGAGGAGATTATGCATGTGCTGGCTTTTCCAGGGACAGCAGAATATCAGACGGAGAGGGTCCTCTCAGGATGACAGACTGACAGAGCAATGCTTTCAGACCAAGCACTACAAACGTGGCTGAGGAAATGTTTGGAGAAGCCAAATTCTTTTTAATCTGTGGGAACATGAAGGATTTTGCATGAGCAGAAGCCAGGTGAGGAGTACTTCTCCTGCCTGGAAACCTTTTCAGAAACGGTGGTGATGTAAAGAGCATCTTCCTTGCCCTGGGATGGGAAGGCTGGGTGTGGAGGTGTGAGTGGGGGTGAGCCCATGGCAAAACCACTCTGCACTTTCTGGACACGGCAGAACAATCCTGTACAGGGGATGGTGGTGACTTTTCTGTGCTGTCCTGCAAGTTTAAGTGAAGTGCCACTCTGAGGCGAGGCGGGGATGCTCTGAGAACTCAGGCGGCTCTTGCCCTTCCTTGGCACCCCGCACAGGTGCATGTCCCTTACCCAGGTGCTGGCTACCATGGGATGCTGCAAGGATGAATACTGTCCAGAGGAAAAGGGGGCAAAGGAATTGCTACACGGCGCTAATGCGGTGTCCCCGGGACACCCACGAAGAGCCAGGGCCGCTCGTTCCAGCCGGGAAGGCAAAGCCCGCCGGGGCCGGGCAGGCGGCAGTGGCCGAGCCCCAGACGGCTGCAGGGACAGCGGGGGTGTGGGGTAAGGGTGGCCATGCCATGCCGTGCCATGCCGTGCCGTGCCATGCCGTGCCTCACGCTGCCTCCTCCGCACCGTCCCACCGCGGGGGTCGCTCCGCGGCTGGGGAAGGGGCGGGTGGGGGTTCCTGCCGAGGGAGGGCTGTGCCGCTGCCCGGCTCAGGACAGCTCTGCCCGGGAGCGGCCGCTGCCAGTCGGGCCGGGGCGCAGCGGCCGCGGCGGCGTGGGGGCGGGACGGCTGGGGAGGAGAAAGGGAAGGGAAAGGGGAAAGGGAAAGGGGAAAGGGAAAGGACTGCCCGCCTCCACGGACGGAGGAGAGCCGGCTCTGCCCTGCCTGCCATCCCCAGCCGCA
Organism: Chloebia gouldiae; assembly: GCA_003676055.1. Classification (NCBI taxonomy): domain Eukaryota; kingdom Metazoa; phylum Chordata; class Aves; order Passeriformes; family Passeridae; genus Chloebia; species Chloebia gouldiae. The sequence goes on along the minus strand of QUSF01000003.1, from coordinate 7,335,298 downwards.
GTGACAGCGGGAAACAATGGGGACAGGGAAGCGGGAGGGCTGTCCATCGGCGGGGGAAGGGAGACCGAAGGGACCTGCCACCCGCGCCCGGCAGCCCCCCTGCCTCTCCCGCCCGCTCCCGTCCCGCTCCCGCAGCCGGGGCACTTCGTGGGCAGATGCTGGGGTTTAGGAAGGGGACGGGGTGCGCAGCGTGTTTGCCAGCGGCATGCGGGAATTTGAGGAGCTGGGGAAGACTGCAGGGTCCGTTTCGTTGCAGGGGTCGGTGCTGCCCCGGGCCCCTGCGCGGAGCGTGGCTCTGACTGGGAGTTGCGGGTGCGCAGCGCCGGGCACGGCACGGCCCCGCTCGCCCGCGCCGGCTCCGAGCGGTGCCTCTCGCTATTTATCCAACTGGACTTCGTTACTGTCCCGGGGCTGGTCGGAACACACTCCTTCCTGATTTCGTGTGTCATTTGGAGAACGAGGACAAGAGGGGAGAAAGTTTGGATCTTCTTTGCTTGGCAATGTGTGGATTTTTTTTTTTTTTTTTGAGGAAAGTCTTTTCAGGAAGAAGCGTTGTGGGCTCCTTTGCCGTATTGTGATGCAAATGATTTGTAGCTTTTTCTTGCTGTCCTTGTTTGATTTTATTTTTGGCTTTCTGTCATTGTTCTACCCTCCACTTCCATCTTGCAAGACAGACACCAAGAAAATAATAATAATTAAAAAAAAAAGAAAGAAAAAAGAAAGAAAAATATGGGGGAGGGTGCACGTAAAAAATCAACCAAAATGGAAAAAAAAAAAAAACCGCACATCCACAACAGAAACCCCAAACAGCTTTTCCAAATGAGTGACACAGCCCGTGTCCATTCATCGTCGCACTCCGGCGAAGGGTTTCTGCACAGCCCAGACCTCCTTAGCCAATTGCTGCCAGCAACATGTGGAGGGGAGGCATCGCTATAGCAACCGGTGGATGGGCCATGTGCGGCAGCCGGCAGGGGCTGCGAGCCGCCCGATATAAGGAGGGCAGCGCCGGGGCGCGCCGGCATCCTCCGCCCGCGCCCCGCGGGGACCGCCGGGCCGCCCGGGGCCGCCGCCTGCCCCCGCCGCACCGCGCCGGGAGGCGGCTGCCGGCGGCGAGGGGCGACTGTGCTGGCCGCCGCCTTTGTCTGCGCTGAGGAGGGGCGGGGGGTGAGAGGGGGAAGTTTTGGCACCGGAGGAGGATTGCTGGAGCCCGCCGAGATGCGCCGACCCCTCGCAGAGAGGGCCCGTCCCGGCACGCCGGCAGCAGGTACTTGCGGCGGAGGACGGCGTGGGGGGAGCGCCCGCGTCTCTCGAGGGGCCCGGCCGGGACTCGGGAGAGCGCCGTGGGGTGCGGGGGCGGCCGGGACGGGGCAGCCGCTGCCGTGTCGGGGCCGGGCCGGGTCTCCGCGGAGCAGCGCGGGCGGACGGAGGGCTCGCTTCGCCTCCGCGCGGCCGCCAAAGCCCTGCGCAGCCCCGGGGATGCCCCCGGCGCGGGGCCGTCCAACAGGCGCGGGGCGGAGGGGGCGGCGGGCACGGCGAGGCGAGGACGTGTTCCGGCCCGGGACCCCGCGGTGGGTGCGGGCGTGCGGCCGCGGAGCCCCGTCCCCGGGCGGGGACGGCCGAGGGACCGGGCCCGGCTCCCTGCGAGACGGCGCGGCTGCTCCGCCGACGGATCTGCCGGCGCTCGCCAGCATAACCGAGAGCTGGCTCGTTTGCTGGCACTCGGCTGTAAGGGCGCCTTATCTAATCCCTGAATTATGTGCCTTCAGCATCAGCATTAGATCAGCGCTGGCGCTGCGGCTCGTGTTCCCCTTGCTAGCTGAAGACATTTGATTAAGCTCGGCAATCTCTGACCGTCCTCTTGGCTCGGGCTCTGACACTGTGACTTAGACCTGCCGAGTCCCTCTCTTTCACGGTTTTACTCCGGCTAACAAAGCCTGGGCTGCGGAGGAAAACTTGCTTCCTGGTGCACCCACTCTGCTGCTTTGCCCTATCTGCCCCCGAGTCCTTAGAGACGGGGATCGAAGTTTCTTCACCGTGGTTTCTTCACCGTCTCCGCGCTCTCCTCTTCTTGCTGCCACCTCACAGGTGCACTGTGCGGCTTCGGACAGGATGGGCCACGCTCCTCCATCTCCGACTCACCTACCTCTTCCACAGGCATGGATGTGGCTGTCCGGTTTCCTGAGTTGTGTGTTATCCCTACACTGTCTCAGTGATGCTGTAGGCTTTTGTGCTTTACTCTTTACCTAACTGCTGACTTAAAAAAATATCCAGATGCTCATGAAAATCTTGAAGCTCATTGAATTTCCTCTTTCACAACCTTATTCCTTATCACCATGCCACAAACTTCTTCAGGGTGCTTGGACAGTCTGGCATTTCAGTATCACCTTGTAGGGGGATTCAGAATAATAGCTTTAATTTCTTGTAACTCTAACCAGAAACTTCACTTATGTTTGCCTTTAGGAAGCCAGAAGAAAATATCTACCATTGATCAAGGGATCTTTGAACTCGGTGAATTCTTGATTGTATTCAGTCATTGTTCATGGTATTAATCCTACTAAAAGGTATAGAGACGCTCCAGAGTGCTTTGTGGTGTTGAAGGTTGTGGAAAGATCATTGTACCCCTACAGATGAATAGATCTGTGGCTTTTGCAGTGACCTTTCTCAGTGATTTGAATTAAGCTGCAGTTCCCAGAAATCCATCTGCCTTTTGTGTTTGTCGATTTGTCTAATCTTTCCGACCCCTAAAAGAAGCAAAAAGCACCTTCCCATCCGATTTCATCCTCCCGAGTAAAAGCATTAAATTGACCTCGTTTCAGGTGATGAACTGACATTTGCTGAAAGTGATCCTGGCATCAGGTGAGCTTTCTGGGGAGAGAAGGAGGGGGTGTGAACAGGGAGTCAGAAGGTAGCGGCCCTAGAAATCTCTCAGTAACTCTAAAGATAGTATTTAAAGCACCAACAAGTAGCCTGGACCAAACAGCTTGAGAGTGCAGTGCTGAACACAAGGGGTGTTACATGCACAAAAGGTGAACATCCCAGGCCCTGCTGCCCCAGCCTAACCTGACTGGGAGCACAGCAGGGGAGGAGGCACAGCAACTAAAACTGGGGGAGATGCTGCTTTCCCTTCTGTTTTGTTTTCTTACTTTATGAAAGGTAAAAAAATCTTCTCTGTAGCTTTCCTGGGGACAGATTATGGTAGCCAGCCTCCTCCTGACGTAAAGTGTTTCTCTGGTTTTCTAGTAACCTATCAAAACTTAACCAGCAGAGTGTATCAACCTATGTCTCAGATAACCTCTGGGAGAGGGAAATTACTAGAAGTGAACTTAAGTTTAGATTTATATAAATGAGCAGACATACACAGACGTGTGTATATATACATATGAACACACACACACATTATATATATACACACCCACACACATCCCTTTCTTCATCCTTTCTATATAAGGAAATAATATGCATATCTTTTATATTTTTATGTAATGTCAGTGGCTGCAACTGTAAACACAGGATATTCCTTAGAAAATAAACAAAGAATGAACCAAAACTTATTTCAGAGAAGTTTAATTTTAAGACTAATGATTTTCTTGTAGAATTCTTTTTTTCTGCCTAGGTACTTTTTTCCCTCCTTGAATGGCATATTTGCAAGTACAATTTCATCTGCACAGAGGAACAATAGCTTTCAGTTGCACAAAGGATTTCTCCCACCCTGAATCCAAACCACAATGCCTCTTGCTCTGATAATAGCTTCTGAAAAGATTTTGTAATGCACAGAATTAATACATGATTATTTCCGCCTCACTTCTCTCATTTATTAGATTCTATAGTGAATTCCAAATTAAAAATAGCACCTCTTGAGTTTCTTAACGTTCTAATATTTTGAAACAAATCATATTCTGAAGTTCCTCTTTTTGCCCATATTTACTAAGAAATCTTCAATTTTTTATTATTGTTCAGAAACAAAAGTGTGTAATATAAATGTAAAAAACGAAGCATGGAGAAATTGCAAAAAAATGATAATGTTGAGTTGTTTAAAAATTAATTTCAGTGATTTTTCCATTGCTAACTGGAAGAGTGGTCAGGTGCAGTAACTGGCAAATTGGGTTTTAAATCTTTTTAAATTTATGAAGCAAAACAAAACCTCAACTTCAGTTAGAGTTTTGCAAGGACCAGAATCATGCCCTGTGTCCCAAAGTAAATAATGAAGTGTAATTCTGCTGAGGCACCTGGATGGTGAGCTTCCACATCACTGCATGGGGAGCTCCTCTCTGCTCTTACAAAGACTTTCTCCAACACTTCCAGCATAGGTGTGAGAACTTATTTACATGAAAGCGTACATTAAATATTTACTGACATTTGCCTGGGATTCGTTTGAAATGTCGACTGTTCTGCTGCATCATGGGATGACACCGCGGAACGGGACGCTGCTCTTTGATTAGAGCAGTGATTTGTGACTCCGGTGTTATGGCTGCTCTAGTTAATGACTCACTTTTGGGTGTATATAAAATGTGTTCTGTCGAGGGACCAGGAAAGCCTACATGAGATCAGACCCTAAGAATTTTCTTTCCTCTTAAAAAACCCACAGACCCACACAGAAACAGTGTACTTCAAGTAAACACTGTGTGTTAGGTGTGCTGTTGTTCTTTGCTTTTCTAGCATTTAAGCTAGGTCGGGCTGTTTCAAAGCAAGTAAAGGCTGGATGAACACCTCCAAAGCCTCTTCATTCAGATTCACTTTCTAAGCCATTCATTTAGGAATTAGTTGTTTTCCTTCATTGGGACTTCATTGATAGTCCACACTTTTCGAAGGAGAAAATCATTCAGTGGAATGTCAATATATTCTGTTATGTGAAGTATAAAAAATGCATACTTACATGTAGCTGAGTTTAATATTTAATTGCGTGTAATTTATGTGATCCATTTATTTGTTAAGCCTTGGGTGGGGAGGTAATTTGTTTTTCTTGTTATGCAATAGCTATTGTTCCCCTTCCACCCCAGGCACACGCACCATGGCACACGCACCACGGCAGCCCCAGCCAGCACAGGGAGAGGTGTTCTGCTTTAAAAGACATCCGACTGTAAATGTCAAATTCATAAATATTTAAACACTTTTCTTTCAATTTCAAGTCAAGGCTGACAGGACGCCTCTAATTAACCCTGGGCTCCGTTTCAGGCTGGGGCCTTATTGCAGGGAAGAATCAGGGGGTTAGGCGAGGTGGGGAAATCTGTGCTCCTGGTTAGAGGCAGCGGGGGCGGCTGCGGGGAGAGGTGGGAGGACGGAGGGAGCTGGTAACTAACACGTCGGATTAATTTTTACCCGTTTCATAATGTGATGTTTGGTCAGGCATTGAGCAGGATGAAAGGGCAGCGGGTTCCTCCAGCTGCCTCGGGGACAGTGGGGGCTGTGTTCTGATGGGACGCACTTGGGACACCGGGCCGGGCTGCCCTCTGCGGTTCCGGGCGTCCGCAGCCCGGGGACGCCGCTGATGCGCGGCCCGGAGCTGGAGCCGGGGGCGGGCGATGGGACCCTGCTCGGCCGCACCCGGAGGGTCCTGCGGGACGGGGCAGGGGCCATCAGCCGCTGGTAGCTCCCGGGGCGGCGTGGGGGCTGGCCGAGGTGGCCCGAAGCACCAGCCCGCCGCGGGCAGGGAGGGGAGAGCGGAGTCATCCGGGCCCCGACGGCAGCGGCTCTGGGGCTGCTCTGGAGCCGCTCCCCGTGAGGCGGGACGGAGGAAAGGAGTGGGAGAAGGGCTGGCGGCTCCGCGGCAGAGCCCCTCTGCCTTCCCCTTCGGCGGATCCGACGTGGCGGGCGCCGCCGGGCAGCGGGGAGCGGCCGGGCCCCTCGGCCCTTCGCCCTCCGGCCGCGGCGCCTCCATCTCCTCCCAGGGCACGGGGGTCGGGGCAGGCGTGGGCGCCGCTCCCCCTGGACGTGCAGGGGCTTTGCAAGCCCTCGCCTGTCCGCAGCCCATCACGAGGGACGGGGCTTCACAGACTCCCCCCAGGCAGTCGCTTGCCGAGGTGTAAGCAATGCCGAACGCCCCACGGAAGGTTTCTAACTCTTCCCCGTGCTTCAGGCTGCCGAGTGCAGCTGTACGCTAAGAGTATGTAGGGGGGTGACTCTTCGAGCAATTCTTTTGTCAAGGGCAGCCAGCTCCGGGGACGGCGGCCCCGGCTTAGCGGGGAAAATTGCCTGGCGAAGTTGGAAGCAACATCTAAAATAGCTCTAACTCCAGTGGGAGAAAGAGCCTGCCGCCCTTTCTCTTCTGCATGTTTACTCGGAGCTTTTGACAGCACTTTGCTCCCATCATTGTCATCGTTTCTCTCGCATAGCCCTTCCCCGTGTGCTTGGTGCGGCTCTGCCACACGGCATCCGGAGGAAAAAAAAATCGTTTAAAACCGTGGTAGAGATAGCAGAGAAGTAAGGCTCAGGAGCAGGGTCCGAAACTGCCCGCCAGCCTCTTTCCTCCCGTCGGTGCCCCTGAGCCCAGCCGGGGGCCGAGGCGGCCCCAGCCGCCCGATGAGCGGAGCTGGCCCGCGGGGGAGCCCGGGGGTGCGGGGCTAGTCCCTGCCTGGCTGATGGGGGCCAAACACCGCGGCGACAAGGACTAACGTCCCGGGGCGCAGCCTTCGGCGGGAGCCGCCTATTGAGATGCAGATTGCGACCCCTGGCCCCGGGGGGACGGGGCCTTTCAGGGCGATGCTAACGGCGGAGCGCAGCAGCCCTTCACCCGCCGCGGCCGAGGCGGCCGCCGTCGGTGCCGCCCCTCCCGGTGCCCCCCGCCCGGTGCGGGACGGGGCGCGCTCCCCCCGGGGCAGCCGGGGCAGGTGCCCGGCGGGGGCGGTGGCGAGGAGGCGGCCCCGCATCCCCCCGCGGCCGGGGAGGGGTGGGGTGGGGGTGCAGCCCCCTCCTCCTGGTGGCTGTTGGGATTTGGAGGAGGGGCCGGCTGCCGTGCAGGGGAGGGGAGGCGGCGGTGGCTGCGCGGACGGCACATGGCCGGTGGCCGCGGCGAGCCCTGCGCCCGCCCCCCGCCGCCCCGCCGGGGCGCACGGACCGGCGAGCCTCCTCCGCGCGGCGCATCCGGGCAAGAAAATCCGGGAGTCGGACTGAACCTGCATTTCCATTAACTCAGCCTCAGCCCCGGCTAATCCTCAGCACTGAAGGCAAGGAGGCTAATTAATGACAAGCTTTTACAGTCAAGACCAGCGATAATTGCTTTGGTGGCCTTTATGATTACAAGATAAAAATGGACCGGGCCTGACATAAGAGCCACTGTGTACACTGCAAGACAGGAGGAAATTAAGAGCTGGCTAGCTGAATACGGAGCAGAAAATTACTAATAGAGGAGAGATAATGAATAGGCCGGCTAGGCATTCATGGGGAAAAATCCATTTTGTTACCACGCGAAATTAGGTGGTGGAAAGGAGTTTGCTAATTGTTCTCGTCTTGTAGCAACCAGGACTGAGGCAGGGGCGTGCTTTTCAATTCATTTCCCTGGTAATTGTGAAAGGGGGAATGCAGGCCAAATGAGTCTTGCTGCAATTTGCGCGCCTGGTCTTTTCATTTTCATGTTGCGTTTTTAATTGTTGCTAATATAGGTTATAATGAAGCTAATGAGGGGAAATTATTGTACAACTTTTTAGCACATGGAGACAAGTGAAATGCACTAGAAGGATTCTCTCCTATTGCTGCAAAAATAATAGTAATCTGGAGGAGTTTGGAACTATCGGGGGTTTTTTTTAAGCCGCTTCCCTCTACAACAGACAAAAGGAAGGATCGCCACCTACTTTTTTTTTTTTTTCCCCTGTGTTTTATTTTTCACTAAGAAAAAAACACTACTGGATCTTCCCTTGCTGCGCCCCTCGCAGCCCCTGGCGCTCGATGCGGTGCGAGCGGGGCGCGGAGCCGCGGGGCGCTTCGCGGTGCTTGCGCGCATCCCGCGGGTCCGCCTCCGCCTCTCGGTAGTTAAGTGAGAGCCGGCGGAGGGGAGGGCACGGAGCGGGACCCGGCAGCAGCCCTGTCCCTGCCCCTCTGTTTGCCTCCCTCCCCGGCCGAAAGTTAGGGCTGCCGAGTGTTCCCCCCGACGGGATGCCCCCTCCGCGCTGCTCCGCGACCGCGCAACTCAGGCGCTGCCTCTCTCTCCTTCCCTGCAGAAAAGCAACGTCCCGCCGCTCGCACAGCGCGGGGAAGAGGCGCAGTCCGCGAAATTCCTCCTCCTCACCCTCTTTTCCCTCGCCTGCATCGCCGGGGTCCTGGCGGCGTCGGGGGTCGCCTACTGCCTCCGCCACCGCGCCCACCACCGCCTGAAGGAGAAGCTCTCGGCCCTGGGGGCTGACGCCGGCTCCGATGCTCCCGCTGCTTACCAGGTAAGGACCGAGCTCTCCTGCCCGGCAGACCCCCGGGGGGCCCTTCTCGCCTTGGGAATCGCGGGGCTGGGTTTGTTTCCGACGCTTCCCCCCCGCCCCCGTTCCATTCATAGTCCCGCGGATTCAGTGTAGCAGCTTTTTACTACTGGGTATTAATCTTGGCTATTCTGGTAGCTGCTGTAAATTTGTGCCTAATTAGAAACATTAAAAAAAAAAAAAGAAAGAAAGAAATGAAAAAAATCCCAGCCTTTGCCATTGAAATTCTCAGAAAAAATAACATTAATATCCATAATCTGTCACCCCTGCCACTATTAATAACAGAAAATCTTTAGCATTTATGAGGAATGGATTGCACGGTTATCTGAAGATGTCTCTCTTTTTGAGTAATCGACTTCTTCAGGGTCTGATATGAAAAGAGCCTTTGACCCGATCTGTTGCCACCTTCTGCCATTATTCAGATAAAATGAAATCTAATGCTGATAGATGGGAGGTAAACCAGGACTGGTTCTAGGAGAACAATGATAGCAGATGTGTACCCAGTAATGCTGGAGGACTGCACTCAGCTTCTTGGAAATAAATCAGAAACCTCGAGCTTTCTCTTTCAGTTTCAAAAGTGTTGGGTGGAGAGACACTGCATCTTCCTGAAGTTTGTTTTAGATCATATGCCACGAATTTCTTGGTGTGCTATTGGTGTGGTAGTGCATGTGTTATGGTTCTATACCAGACAGCCCAGGTCTGCTATCCAAAAATATTTGGAGTGTGACCAGGAAAAAGAATCTGAGAATGTGTAAACATTGTCTCTGTAGTATCTCTGTCTGTTGTGCACCCACAGGGCCTCACTAACGGCACTTTTTTGTCAAGTTTTGCTTTACTTTCTTGTTCTGCTTAGTATCAGACATTCTGGCCTTTCTTTATTCTGGAGCTCAGATAGATTCAAATTGGCAGCTGAGAGTATTATGGGAATAAACTCATATTTCCTCACAAAGTTTGGGTCTGTCTGTATCTCTTAGATGCTAAAAATGTAATGTATTAAGTATATCTCCACAGGCTGGGTCTAGAGAGAATTAAGTACAGAGTAATAAATATGAATGTTTCTGTAACAATTAGTATCTTCATGAATGGTTTTAGTTTTCATTTTTAAAGAAATGTTTACTTTAAAAAGAAATTAAATTACATGTTTGCATTTAATGACTTCCAAAGCAAGTCAAAGTAAGAGCAAGAGCATTTCCTGAAGACAAAAAAAGGAAATGTTCTCTGGGATAAAGTGTGAACAAAACAGCAGTTTATCAGTTTTGTTGGCCAATGAGACTGTGGCCATAAATATTTTTGTTTGATTTTAATAGGTGACTAGCTATTGGTTATTTAAATCACACAAGCAATAGGTAGGCTTTTTCTTCCGTTAATTGTGAATACAGGAATTCTTAATTTTTTTGAAAAGCCCTCCAGGTTCCAAAACCACACTTGAAACTGAATTTCTGATAATTAACAGGACAGTCTTCCTACTGACAGCTCTAATTAATAGTATCTGTAATTAAAATCGTGCCCTTCCAGCAGGAAAATTGTTTGAATTTCTTGGAGTGACCTTTTTTGCCATTTCTCCTGGGAGTGTAGTGGTTGATATTGATTTTATAATGAGCTTGGTTTGTTTAATAAGAATCTGTAATCCAGACATTAAATGAAATATGTGCTTCCTTTTTTCTTCACAGATTTATATATATTTTAAAATCTTCATATTTAGATCTGAGAATGTCATTTTTTTGTTTTGAAAACAACAACAATGCTTCGAGGTTTTTGCTCAGTTTTCCAACAGCATGACTGTATTAATATTCTTTGTTCCTGACCTCTGGGCCTGCTCCTGACCACCTGACTTCTTAAACAGTTCCATTGGGTTTTCAGAACTGCAGTCATGAGTGGGAGGAAAAATGTTTTTCCTTAAAAACAAAGGTTTCTAAGAGCTTGCCTCTCCACCCATGGAAGTAAATGGGAATTCTGCCATTTGTTTCAATGGCAGCAGTAGGAAGCCCTAGTATAGGCAGACAAAATGCTCAGGCAGTTTTGATGCTGCTAAGTAGCATTTTATCAAAATGAATCACTGTGCTTGGGTCTGAATATAATAAACTATTCACGTGGATTTGAAGAGAAATAGGATTGAGCCCTATTCACATTGTCAGAATCACCTTACGTTGAGCTGTGTTAAGTGTAATGGATATCTGGTGTGATGCATATTTTGGATAACATCAATTAGGTCTCAGAAGGGCATCTGCTATCTTTTTCCTCATCTTCTCTGGATACTTGTAGGGGAATAATGTAACCTGTATTAATATGGGGGTAGGAAAGAGGCAGGCAGCTTTCAAAACAGTACCTGCTTGGTTCTCTCCTATGTTTCCCATGTAGCCACTCAGTTAACTCAATGTTTTCTAAAAATATGAAATATTTCAGGGGCTGCTGCCACTAGGCTTTGAAGCATGGTACTCCAATGTGTTGGTGCTCACAGCTGACATGGCAATTCAGATTTTTTTTTTTTATTTGAAGGGGGAGAAATTGGTTGGCATAAAAGGGCCTGGTGGCCCAATGTGATTCAGAGGGAACACAGAAATATCACTTCGATTCACATGCTTCTCAAAATGTCAGTTGTTTATAACTTCACATAAACAAGACTGACCTAAATTTTCAGCATTTAGTAGAAGCATTTTTCATCCTAACCCAGTTCAGCCAGGAGAGTTCATTCAGGGTTTTACTCCTTCCTTACCCTGTGAACTTGGAAAAATTTTTTCCCATGGCTGTTTTTTTGGCGGGACTTGGGGTTTTTTTCCTCCCCTTTCTGATTTGTGCAGTGAAATGCCATCTTGAGAAGGGGGAAACAGACAAACCATATTATCAGAGGAATAGCAGGTTGGCTGCTAAGTCTCCCCCCACACTGGAGGCGTAGCACTTGTCATGTAGCATCACCCTCCCTCAGGCACGAGCACTCCTTACACTTAGCTACTAACACAAGTGTTTCTTGTGTAACTGTGTGAAGAAGGACAACCAGTACTGGGTAAAAGTTGAAGCAGGCAGATGGAATTGCTGCAGTGCAGGATAAGCTGCCAAACCTGGTTATTCAGGTGTTGGGGTAAGGCAAGCAGCTGGCCCTCAAAGTGTTGAAGTAGGGAAACCCTACTGAAAGACTAAGTGAGAGAAGGAAGGATAGATACACAATTGCAACTTCATTTATCTTTGAATCACTAAACAACAAAATTACAGGCTGGTTTAATTAGACAGTAGCTGAGGAGCTTTTCAAAATGAATGGAAACAGTGTGCCTCATAAAATATAACGTTTTATCCAAAAAGGCGGACATTTTTTGTGTCTCTCACAAACCCATCTCCTGTCCTTTCAAACCACACATGTAATGATTAGATAAGTCAGCGTTAGCATTCAGGGATGACTAAAAAGAGGCTCCTGGTGCCTCCGTGGAGCCCCAGCGCATGCGCGCACCTGCACCCCTGCTTTTAATTGTTGCTGCCATTGCTTTGATCTTCTTTGAAAAGCAAGTTTAGCATTCTGCAAGCCCACTCTCTGGTCCAGGAGATTAGGGCAGAAGCGTTTTAGGAATTTTCTGCAGACACTCTTTGATTTATTTCACAACACTGAGCAGATTTTCTTCATGCACTTTGAAGACTTTGGAACATAACCCAGAGAAAAACGGGCATTCAGGCATCAGGAGCAGGCAGCAAACACGGCCACTAAGTGCACATCTTACTTGTCACTGCTCCCATTAGTGAGCAATTTATTAATGTAATGACTGTGTGGTAGTGACTGCTATGATTTAGGGATGCTCTGTTTGATTCAGGGTGATGTATTTGTGAGTCCAACTGAACCCTGGCTTTTGACCCCTGTGTGGGGAACGCTGGGGTGTGCATGTTAAATCATCAGCATATTTTATACTTTGCACTGCAGAACTTTCCTATGAGCACGGTCTTCTGCATCACTGATAATGCTCAGAAAAACCTTACCCATAATGGAATTAAAAGGGAAAAGTTAAAATGCTCTGAAGCTGGCTTCAGCAAGCTTGCTTTTTAATATTTTATGTCAATAACATTCTTTTTAATTTTCCTTCATCTCAGCCAAAACAACTTCCTTTGAAAAGTGAGGAGAAAAAGACCAAACAGTTTACAATGAAGTTCTTTCTTAAATTGCCTGAAGTATTCAAGGTTACATGCAGATGGATTACATCATCAGCTGTTTTAAAAACTTGTCCAATTAACTTGATTTGTCAGGCATATAATTGTAAATTATATGTTAAATTCTACATTATTACATGTATTGTATTATGTATAAATTATATATTCCTTTATCAAATACAGTCTTATTAATTACATGATCCTGCTGGATTCAAAGCCCCTAAGAACTTCTCCGTGCTCTTACCGATTTGGTCCCGCTGGTATTTTTTATTAGAGATGTTAAGAACACACTATTTGCAACAATTACAATAAATATTTTGCTGCAAATATTTTAAAAGGCTCCAACTGAATCTGCTGGAAAAAGCCCTCTACTTAACCATCATGCATGGGTTGTGTGTTTAAATACAGATAACTCATTACCTCTAATATGGCTTAATATTTTACACTCTAGACTGAATTTCAAAAGCAAACTTGTTATTATAATATTAGACCTTAATGTTATAGTAATACTCTATGTCAACTCCTTATAAATTTTGTGGACTAAATGAAAGTGGGGGGAGGGAAAAAGGAAAATTTTGCTGTTCTTACTTACCAAGTTCTCAGTAATATTCCAATTAACATCAGCCTTAGTACCAAGGGAAGCTGGTAAACTGGGGATAATATGTACCATAAAGTATTACCTTCTACCTTTATAAAACTTAATTTTAAAGGACCCTCCTACACTTAAGCACAAATAATATCACTGAGGATGAGGTTATTCAGTACATGAGTATTTAGTAAACATTTCAGAAGGAATACATTTTGTAAGGATTTTGGATAGATGAAAATTTTGCCTTAAGGCAGAATGCTGTGAAGAGCTTGCTTGTGTTCTCTTCTGGGAAAACAAAGGGCATAATGCATTTTTAATCTTTTCTTTTCCTGTGTCCTTATTTAAAGAGGCAAAAAGAGATCATCTCATGACTATGTAAAGCTACAGGACAAGCTGTAATTGTTTGTGATAAAGCATACATGGCATTGTATATGAATTAGAAGAGTTGTTCTTGTCCGTTTAAGTCTGCTTATTGTGTATTGTGTGAACAATTTTGTCTCTCTCTGATTAGCATTTTGTCTCAGAATAAATTCTCAGGAACCTGTAGATACTTTGTATATACAGTAGTTACATAAACTACTGCACTTTAAGGTGAGACAGTTTTCACAGTGTACGAAATATGTGTGACTACACAGAATTCACAGTAGTCACACATTGCAGTTCTGGGAGAGTAGAACGGAGAGTGTTTAAAGGTGATTAGAAGAGTTTGCCTTATGTTTAAACACTTCCTTTAAGTCAGATAGGTCAAAACAGAATGAAGCAAAACAGGATTTGTGCAAATCTGAATTTAACTTTTAGTCAATTTTTTATCTGATTATTGTTCAGACCTATCCTCAATTCCTGTGGTGCAGCAGACACTGCTTTTCACCAACCTTGTTTTCTGTGGTAGCCATAAAATTGAGTTAAATGGTAGCAGTGTTCAAAACAGCATTCCAAAATACTCTATGAATTTATAAATCAGCAGAAATTTATCAAACTTGCTTGTTCAATAAATCAGGATACAAATAAATAGGGGTGTATTAGTTAACACAGCATTTAAAATCAACTTCAAAATAGTGCTCAATGAGAAATGCCCATCTTAAGGGCTGGATGGAGCTTGATGGCAGAGATTTCAGGGGGCACTTCTGGAAGTCTTTATTTGAGCCTGTGGTGTGTGTCTCGAGGAGCAGAGCTCTCCTGTCACCTCCTGTCCCTGCTCTGCCCCTCTGCTCCAGCACACCCAGCCAGGCTGAGGAGCAGCCCTGGGGAACCACGCAGGCCATGGGACAGGGACTTGCTGGGCTTATGACTGGTGGCTCTCCTCCAGCCTTTTCCTGTCTACATGAATAACTTCTGTGAATTACTCAGAGGTGGAGAGAGCCCTTACCAGAGGAGCTTTCACCTTCGCAGCCCAGACCATGGGCTGCTGCAGCAGTGGCAGTGCAGCAACACCTAGGAGTAAAATACTCCTTACATTAGAGGGAGCAGGTGAGAGAAAGGTGTTGTTGCAGGTGTGGAAGGAAAATGAGCATATATGCAAGTTCTGGAGTGCTTGGATGAGAATGTGCCATGCATGTCTACATTTTCATTTAAAAACTATCTTTTTCCAGTACTTGTCCATTTTTCTGCAAAAAAAAGTGGCAAAGAGTAGGTGATGCTGACCCTCTCCTCTTAGCCAACTTTGTTTATTTTTCAAAAGTATGATGTTTGAGCTTGGTGTTCAGTGAAGCAAGGACAAACATGCCCCAGGCATCTCGCAGTATAATTTCTGTGTATCTAGGATGTAAGAAAATGCTAAGTAAAAATAGTAGGAGGCAAAATTAAGTTAGTGACTCATTTTAATTACTGGGAAATCCAGAGTTCTTACCCAAACAGGCATTTCTTAGAAAATGTGCTGGAGGTGCTCTGGACTTGCAGGCTGCATCGCGCCTGGTAAATTAAGCCAGTAAATATTTTGAATGGTCCTGGCACTATTTCAGGTCAGGCAACCCAACTTTCCCCAGTTTCTTAGCAGAGTAAGCACAAACAAAGAAAAATAAATAAATTCACTCAACAGGCAGTTTTATTAATAATTTGGCTGTAACCACATGGTTTTAGAGGGTGAGAATTCCTGTTGCTTTATCTGCCCTAATTTCCTGTCCTAGACCACCAAGGTCTGGGCTCCTGCTCCCAAGGATCCAGCTCCTGAGCATTCTGCTCCTGCTTCTGAGCTCCTTTCACCCATCCCTGTGGTGCCACAGGCTGTTTGCCAGCTGAGCATGGGCTGGTTCTGGATAAGTACAATGGATTGTCTCCCCCTGGTAAATTGATTATGTCCCAGAGCCTGTATGTTATAAAGAAGCCAAAGATAACCACAGCCTTGCCTAATGGGCTGGAGAGTATTTGATTTGCAGTCCCAGGCTGTACATCATCTCAAGTGTCCTGATTTCTTTCTGGAATAACTATACTGTCTTCAATGCCTTTTTTATTTTCCCATGTTATGTAGAGGATAATCAGGCCTGTCTTTCCTACACACTTCTACCCTTTTTTCTGTTTTAGGATATTCCTTTTTCTTTTGCAGCATCTCTGTTATCACATTTCAGATTTGACACATTCTTCTATTGTATGTTCTTTGAATGCTCAGCAGCTAACACTGCAATCTGGCTTCCTGATCCTTTCATATTCCTCCAGAGTGCTGCACTAGAAGGAAAAAAGATACATTTTTTAAATTTTTTAACTGGAAAGTTTTGGGGGTTTTGGGTTTTTTTTTTTCAGGATAAATGTTATACCAGGACCTCTGAAAGGGAGTAGAAATAATTTTGTGTGCATAAGGAACTGCGGCAGATGATGCTTGTAAGTTCTTGTAGGACCATGTTGCCTGTGAGGAGGAACAGGTTGCAGTTTATTCTCTGAAGTCTGTGAGGTATACAAAAGCATTCATCCTGCTGCTTTCTTCTTGGTGCATCTGTTCCTCCTGCACACCAGTCTCCCAGGGTGGGCAGTCGAAGGGAACGGGGAGCGCTGCGTTGCTTCTTCCTCCTTCTCCTCCTCTGTGCTGTGCTTGCTCCTGTGGGCAGAGCAGGGTTGTGTCCTGCCCAGACCAGCAGCATCCTTCCTCCAAGGGTCTTTGTCCCTCCTGTGTATTTGTGCTTTGCCTTTGGGAAGGGCTTGAGGCTGATCTCAGCCACCTGAGGTTTTACCCTGGCAAGGCATTACATATTTGGCTGCTTTGTGGGACAGATGGGCAAAAGTCAGTCTCAAATCCTCCACTTTTCTCTGCCTGTAGCCCTGTAGGGACTCCTGTAGGGATGTTGCCAAGTGGAATATTCACAGTGGACTGATAGTTTTGCTTGTTCTATTGTGATATAAGCTGTAAGAGAAGTTTGGGTAGAGCAGGCTGGAGCTCTCCTAGCTCTCCTGTGCTCCAGTCTAAAGGGCACAAGTGAGAGGTGTCATCCCAAACAGCCTCTTGAGTGTGTGTGACATGTGAGGCCAAGGAGATCCATGGAAGGCCTGTGTGCTGAGCTACAACAAGTCAGACATTGAGGGTGTGATTTGTGTTGGCTGGACAAGAGGCCAAATTTCATTTCTTTCAACAGAGAAAAAGCTCTAGCTCCAGGGATGGGGGCCTTCCATCCAAGATAGTTTCTTTCTCTTAAAATTTTGTGCACAGCAGAGATCTAAATTTTTTCTAGTGGTTTAAAGAGCTGTAAAAGACAATCTGAGTGATCTAATGCACACCAGCAAGGCATGAAAAAGGACTGAGGCAGCTCTCCTGCTTTCTTTGTTCTGTGGGTTTTTTGCTGTGACATGTTCTAAGCTATCAGTGTCGTCCCAGTACTTTATTTCAGTTGAGGCATTCCTGCAGCTCTTCTCAATCCAGTTCAGGTTTGCAGCTTTCAGCTTTCCTCACTTGTATTCTTAGCAAACAACCAAACCAAGACTGAAGACGGGAGATTGTAAAAGGATGTTCCTAAAAGTCAAATCCCTCAAAGAAACAAAATTAATTTGGAGGGTGAAAGAGAATAGCTTTTGAATAGGAGAAGATCAAATTTAATGTAAGTGGCTTATCCAAAGGAGAAAATTCATGAGGTTTTCTCTAGCTTTGTTGACCAGTTTCTGTACTTTTTACTAAAGACAAATGAGTGATGTTTTATTGATGGTTGTTTGGGATGACTGAACAAGGGCAGATTTTAAGCAGGGCAATAAATAAAAAAAACCCAAAATCTTTCATACAGATAAAACCCTGTTGAATTTCAGTGCAGTTTTTATTTTTCTGTTTTCCTGTCTAGCTGACATTGTTGCAGGTTTCTTGATGATTCCAGCTTTTTCCCTTTACATAGGGTGGCTGTTGTTTTGCAAATCCATATTCTGGCAGCCTCTTAGGAGGTCTCAGAAAGGGCTGATCTTGCTCTCCAAAGTGAGAACAGCTCAACATTATCCTGATAAGGCTCATTTTTGGTATTGGGATTACATGCTTAGCTTGGCTGATTGAAATCACTCTTTTCCCCCACATCAAGTGTTGCCTGGCTTGGGGAGCCATGCGCTCCATGCAGGTTGGAGGGCTTGTCCTTGGTCCCAGTGACAGCAGCAGAGGTGCTGGTTTGGAGTGGGCTGCCCCAGAGCCCTAAGGACCAACACCACCCATTTTCTGGTACTGCTGCTCTCAACATCCCCCTGGTCTTCAGAAGTGTGTTGGGGAGAATATTCCCATGTTGGAGACATACTGATCTTCCCCACTAGTAAGAGAAGAATTGAGGGAAATGTGAAAAGGTAAAATTCGCTATGTTGGTGCCTTTCTGATAGTGTGGGGAAAAGAAACTTGGATTTTACTTTTTTCAGCTTCTCAATTGGAGTTCATTCTGGCTTTCTGGGAAAGAAAAATGCCTCAAATGGAGTGATTTGCTGGAAGAGGTTTTGCTGCAGTAGCTCACAGCACAAGCTGCCAGTGGCTGGCTATTTACACCAAATAGGAGTGATGTGATGGAGCTGAATGTTGTTTTGGGAGCAAAACAGTGTACACATATAAATTTATCTTATAGAGGGAAATTATGTCATACATCTCCCTCTGTACTGAGTGGTATGTATAGTAACATGGGAATTTGAGCATGTAAATTCTGTGACCCCCAAGAACAAAATAAAGAACTGCATTTCCTAGTTAACCTCACTGGAAAGCACTTGGGTGTGAAGTTAAAACATACATAAGGGTTGCCTAGCAAGCTGTTCCAAATTTCAGCTTCTTTTCGGAGGTCTGAGTCAATCCAATTGCTCTGCAGGCATTGTTAACTAAGAATTCTGTTTGCTTCTTTGAGGGCTTTAGGAGTTAATTAAGTATAAATCAATGCTCAAGGCTTCTGTGAGTGCTGGTCACTCCATCGCCAAAGGGACAATGCAGAAATGGAGGGAGCAGGGAAAAGGTGACAAGAATGATTAAGGGCATGGAAAATTCCTATGGAGATTGAAAAGGCAGATTATTTCTTCTAAAATAGTAACAAATAGTATAGAAAAGAAAAAAAATATATAAAATGAGAAACTGAAGAAAGAGTGAGACTTTTATTCTGTCTGGTCACCAGGACAAAGATTTTCAGTTACATGAAGTATGTAAAAGACTAGAAGAAATAAAAGAAAAGCTGCCAGCAGACTACAACTGCAACAAGCAACACTTTCTGCAGAATGTTGTTGATGCCCAGGTTATTAGCAAGAATCTCAAAAACCAAAGGATCCACATGAGAAAAAAATATTCTGGGATAAAAGATACTAATAAAACATTATTAGTAATGTTTTAGAAGATGCCTGTAGCTTCATGCCTCAGTTCTTAAAATAATCCAGATATAAGTGTGACCATTTAAGAAATGGGCCTACTTTGAACTTGTCCTCCTGTGCTGTTCCCATGGTGCATCTTGCAGACAAAACTGTTGCTTGGGGGAGAGGTCCAAGGAAGAATAGTGACCCTCTGTGCTTGCATGGGTTGGGAAAAGAAAATGCAGGAACCTCAGTAATGGCCAGGGAAGTCCTTTTGTTTGAATGCAAACACACACATTAACGCCTTGCTGCTGCAGGGTATTTAGTGGAACTGGTGCCATGGGACAGGTCAGGGACAGTGGAGAGGCTGCAGGTCTCTTCTGGCCAGGCATAATCCTGATCCAGCTGTACACAGCTGTACAGAGAGACATGGGAGAGCCCAAGAAAAAATGTGCATTTTTGCTGCTATTGCTGTCTTCTCCAAAATATGAAGTCTCTCTGTATCTCTGATCATCACTACCAAGTATTAAATCCCTGTTAGTTTGTCCAGTATCTTCTGTGACACCAGTACAGTGAAAGTGTACATATATTGACCATTTTTTAATCCTTGAAGACCTTTGTGATGTGTGATAGAATGTATGTCTGTACTCAGAGACACAAGGAAACTCATACATAGTATTTTTTTCCCATAGTTTAAGAGGGTTTCTCTGTATTACCAAAGATTTGGCTCTTAATAACCTACTGTGACTTAGTAGTAACTTTGTTCTTTATAGATCCTTTTTTAACACTCGTGCACTAAATTTGCATTTGGTCTTCCCAGCAGAGCTGATGAGGGATTTAATTTTTTTTCAGTGGAGAGTGGGTGAAAAGCAGTGAGTTTAGTTTTCAAATCAGGAGTGGGTAATGACTGGCAATTTTAACTGTCATGCTAGATGATGTTTTTAAAAAAATTTCTCATGATGGCCATCTTTGGTAAATACTTCCTTTATCCTTGCATCACCTCTGGTGTATGTCTGCCTTCTGTGGGAAAAAAAAAAAAAAGAAAGCATTTGGGGTTTTTAGAAGTTTCAGGATTTCTTTTCCTATTTCTCTGACTTCTTTAAGAAATTCTGTTACCATGAATGCAGTTACACAGATCTAGGGAGAAGCAATACTAATCTTTGTAGTGGGATAGAATAACATTTTTAGACATAAACTAGTGGCTATTTTGTTTCTGTCCAGGCTGGAAGTGCTCACTGAGTCTTGCTGGCTGCTGGGAATTCTTATTTCTAGCAGAAATGATCTTCCATTTTCAGTCCTGCAGGGCAATAAAATAGTGGACTAGACATCCTTAATGTATAGCTTGCCTGAGAAACTACAGCTGTCTTGGGACTGCATT
Organism: Chloebia gouldiae; assembly: GCA_003676055.1. NCBI lineage: Eukaryota > Metazoa > Chordata > Aves > Passeriformes > Passeridae > Chloebia > Chloebia gouldiae. Next base: position 7,315,107 of record QUSF01000003.1, on the reverse strand, counting down.
TTTTGCCCACTTTGGGCCCCAGGCAACTATAAATGCTGGGAGTGAAAAAGGAAACATTTGTGGCAGTTATCTTTAAGAGCACTGGCATCTGCTGGAAGCTGGTCAGGCTTTGGGTGGGTTAGACAAAGTCAGAATACATGATGGATTTACACGTGGTTCTGCATGGCCTTTCAGGTTAATTCAATTGTTGCTATGGTTTATTTGTAACCCATACTGTGCTGTGTGGCTCTTGCTGTGCTAGTGGGGAATTTTCTGTGCCAATTCATATTAAGGAGCAGCTGTGCTCTCATGAGCTTGTATTAGAGTTAGTTAAGATGAACAAAACATGGCAAAGGTGAAGTGTATTTTACAGGTTATTTTTTTTATCTCTCTGGTTATTCCTTTAAGAAATCTTTCCTCTTCTAGCTTCATTCTTGTCATATATTCATATACTTGTAAAACATTATATGCAGGCACAGCTGAAATGTGGGAAATGCAATTTAGAAACCAGCACTGGCTGAAACCACTATTTTTTGTGGCAGATAGGTCTATGTGATATACCATCATTTCCAGAATTTCAGTTGTCTGAACTGCAAGGCCAGTAAAACTCTGACATTGTCGGGAACAACCTGAGAAGAAAAATCAGGTGCTTTTACACCTGAAGATCTCAGGTGACTTCAGGTACACAGTTTGCAGATATATCCTGTTCAAAACAGACACTGATTTCCTTGGTGTCATCCAGGTAGTCCCTTTACATTCTCAGGGAAGCCACCGTGATGTCATCATGCAAGGAACCAAACCAGTCTAAAGAATCACAGCCTTTCTTTGTGCATCTCCTGCTTGTGAAGACCAGGGTGTTTAGTCGGCATCTGTTTCATAAAACTTTTAGAAATAAAGGCTCTAAACTGTCATACTCCAGTCAGTCAGAGGTCTTTTGTGTTTTTGTGTAGGAAGACATTCCCCAGCTGAGTAACCTAAACATGATCTTCAAATTTTACTGACCCCCTGGAAAGCAGTATTACCCCAAAGATACCTGTGCTCTCCTGGCCTGGATTGCAGGGCAGGATTATCATTATTTCAGAGAAATATCATTAGACCTATGCTGTCATGTCTTCCTTGGCAATGTGAGCCATGTAGGAGATATCTGCCTCCTCCAGGAGCTTCTGGAATATTCAGATTGCTTCATCATTGATGAGAGACTGCTGAAAGGATGAAAGTAAAACTATTTTCTCAAGCTGTATTGCACAGACAGCACCTTTGGTTCTGTGCAATTTTCATGTCTGCTGGACACCTGGAGATGTGTACAAGACCATGATGGCTTTTCATTCCATTTGGTAGGACAAGACTGCAAATGTTTGAATTTAAAGAGAGGGAATAAAACAAAGAAATTAAAAACTTTTTTTTTAAAAAAAGGAAAAGTAATTTTTTGTTAAAAGTTAGCCATGTTTTCTTTGCCTCTCGCTTTCTTCATGGCCTTGACTTTCTTTGTGTACATGAGGAAAGGGAAATAATAATTGATGAGTCATGACCAGGAAACACATGCAATGCTAAAATAATTGAAATTTTAAGTTTCACAAGCCACAATCAAAATTGAGGTTTTGTTAGGAGAATGATTCTCAAGCCTGTATTTGGCTGTGATGCTCTCCAAAAGAAACAGCGTCCCTTGGTTTTAGATAATTTAAAAATCAAGCAAAGTAATCCCCCCCTGTCCCAAGGTTCAGAGTTATATTCAGATATAAAGAGTGTGGTACAAGAGGGCAGATGGAGGGCAGATTTCTCAATAGAGAAATACACTGAACTGGACATGGGAAGGCTCCATTGGCAATCAAAGAAATTTATTTGGCTTTCTTTTTTTTTTCTTTCTTTTGTTGTTTCTGTTCCTCCCAAGATCTATCACATACAAGTCTAAATAAAAACGAATTGTTCAGAGTATGGATGTGTAATGATACATTTGATGCTGTGTCTTTCAAAATATTACTCTCAACCATTTTTCCAATATATTCCTTTATCTCTTTTGTGAAGGGACATAGATACCAGATATTGTTGCCTTTTCTGAGAAGAATTAAAAATATACATGCAAATATTCCCTATTTTTAAACAGCTGTTTTATTGCTGGACAAAAAGTATGTTACAATTAAGCTAAAGCTTGAAAGTATGTTTCAATAACTCAAAAATAAATGGTAATAAAGCTGTAATTATCCCCAAAGCTACAAATATAGTAAATAAGTTAAAGTTAAATTTATAACACCTGAAAGCTTATCAAGTATGCAAAAGCAAAACAAAGGCAGCCAAATTACTTTAGCTTCACCCTGTAGTGGTGAAGCAAACACTAAGCAAATTTAGTTAGAGAATAATGATGTTTATAGTCCTAGATCCATTTGTTTAAAAAAAAGAGCTTATTTTTTCATTTTTTAAATCTCATTGTCTTACAACTGCATCCATTGCAGAACAGTGAAATGCAGGCAGTATGTGCAGACCTCAGCTCATCCTGTCAATACCTTCTGAAAAGGGGAATGAGACTTCTGTTGAATTAAATGTATTAAAGCTGAGGGGGGGAAAAAGGCCTTCCTCCATACCTAGCATATAGATTATATATATTCTTAATCCTCATTGTACATTTTATTAAAAGGTGTAGTCTTGAATCATGTAGAATTAAGTGTCAGCATTTTAATTTAAAATTTCTGCTAAACGTGTTTGTTTCACATATAAAATTAACAGTGTTCTTGTGATCAGTCCTGCTTAGGCAGATTTGTTTCTTGATTGCTAGAATATTGGGCAGGTCAGGTTGGAAGGGCTTGGTGTACACTCAGCTATCACTTTTAATAAACAGTAATTTTTTTTTGTTTAGTGTCTCTTCATTTTCTTAATAATTATCCATGGAAAGCTTTATTCTCTCTTATATTTTGCTAATTCTAGAATAATTTTTCCACACTTATTTCTGGACTAACTCAAGTGACTTCTATTTTAAGTTGCCAAACAAAAAGTTCTTTAAAGTGTGGAAATGCCTATTTCCTGGACTTAATTTTTGGTTTTGTACAAATTTTAGGATCAGTTACAAAATAGATTTTTGTTAATATATCGTCATGAAATTATATTTCTTTTTCTGAATAAACTGAAAAGTTGACACTTCCCTCAGATCCCAGATCTCCTGTTAGTCAGATCTGAGGTGAAAGTGGCTGGGAAAAAAGAGCAGTGTTTTAGAGACGAAGCTATTTTTGTTTGCTTTGGACTGAACATTTATCATGTTCCTGGTACCAGCTAGAAGAGAATGATTCATGTGCAATCATCACTGGCTGGACTTGGAATACCTGAAGATATAGCTTAGAGAATTTACATAAAATATTTGCAATATCCTCTCTGGAGGCAGCTTTGAGGCGGAATGGCTCGTGTTTAATGACTGCAGAGCTGAGGTGAATGTTGGCTGTGTCTTAACTGGGATGCTTCAGTCAGCTCTCCTGCCTGTGCTGTGTCACCTGAGGTCCTCAAATTCCATTTTTGCCAATAAAGCAAGGGAAAAGATTCAATATTATCCATTAGCCTCAGTTATATCTGGTTTTATTTCTATGGTCACCTATACTCATAATCCTTACCAGGGCATATACATATATTTCTCTCTAAAACCAAACGTTTCGGTAAACTGTGCAGCTTCAATGGAATTTCCAATTTCCTTAAGTGGATTTTCCTAGATGACAGATAGAAATTTTCTCTGAGCTCTCTTTTGCTGCCTTGCCCTTCTGTGACAGCAGTGGCTGCTGTGCATCACAAAGGCACGTGGCAGGAGATGCAGCTCCTGTCGCTGGCCGGTGACATGGCCCAACACTCCTGCTGGTAAGCAAGTCACATCTCCAAAGCAGCCTGGACAGGCATCTGTGGGCTCCATTTCTGGACAGACTTGATGCCTCCTTGTTTGAGAGGAGAGTTTCTTAACCTCTTCAGCCTCAGAGACCCACCTAACAAAATATGGTGGCAAGACTGGCTCTCAGTTTTGTCCAGGAGGTGCAGCAAGTCTCTTGATGCCCTTCTTTAAATGTGGATGAGCTACATTTATGCTGCAGAGTGGTTCATTCACAAGCAGATGTATGGATTTGGGAATCTGTTTGTTGCACCTGAGGAAACAGTTGCACTTCATGCTTCTCTCTGTCTCTGTGTGGACAGCCAAGTATTAGGAATATTTTAGAACCTCATTGTGAAGAGGATTGAGGGGTTTCCAAGAATACTGTTTATGGTTTGTTTAAGGTTATCAATTGTGTGTCAAATAAAAAGCTCACTGCAGATGATCATGGTGTAGTGCTTTGAACTCATTTAACTCAGCATTATTTACAGAATATTTATCTTGGTTATGGCAGTTTTTGTCATACAGCGATATTACTTCTCCATTATATACTGCATGTGACCGCTATATAAGTTTGATAATAAATGTTGGGAAATAAAAAACAGAGTAAGTGCCTTAGTATGATAGCAATTCCCATGTGATGGGAAATAATGTCATAAACTTCAAATTACCTTTTAAATAAATGTTTATGTCCAACCCATCCATTAGATCATAGCCTGAAGGTCAGAAGGATCGTTTCTTCATCTTCCACTGTATGCATTATGGTTGCTTTTTTAGGTGTAAACGATGTTTTTAAATGAAGAATGACACTCGAACTATACACAAACAATGGCTAGACATTACTGAGTCGCAGCATGGCAGAAATAGCCTCAGCCACTCTGCTAAATATAGAAATGCAGCAGTAAATCGAATTCATTCTTAGAAAATATTTTTAATGGCTGAGACAATAGAGAAATACACTTCATATCATTCTCACAGTATGAAGCTTTGACATTTTAGTCAAGTTTGAATTCTAGTTGTGGTTTGGTAAATGGCCGATTTGCAAAATGCTTGTGAGAGTAAAGATTTTTGAGAGGAGGGCAGAGCACACCTGAGCATGCAGAGAAGTGCACAGGTAACAGATACTGTATTTGTGAGGGTCTGAACCATTCAGGGCTTTTTGCATTTGTGAAGAGATGCCAGCTCAGTAAGTGCCATGGGATGGTGTGAAACACACTCTGAGACCCCACTGCTCCCAATGCCTTTTGTAGGAAGGGAACTCTGATGACCCATCTCAAGGCCAAATTCCACATAAAGACATTTCCATTTGATGTGGACATCCCTTGTCGTATGTCCTGGAGGAACCCAAATGGCTCCCCAAAACACCCCGTGCATCAAAGCTTTTACACGTGGTGGTCTTGAACATGTTGTCCCTGCAGTGCCAGGCTAGAAACCCAAGTGGGAGCTGGAATGGTTGGGCTGGCAGAGAGGTGGCTCTGGAGAAGGAGAAGCTGTGGCTGTCCTGAGGTGGCTGATGTGTCTGTGGGGATGGGGCAGGTTCCTCAGCCAGGGCTGGGCTAGCTGGGAAAGGGAGAAGGTAGAGCTGTCGAGGGCTGTCAGACTGATCTGGAAATAAATTCAATCCAAAATCTTCTATTTACAGGCAGGGGAAAACTCATTGTCATGGAGATTTAAAACTGCAATCAAGAAAATCAGAAGTGTTTTTGCTTCAGCTATGATTTGACCTTCCTGTTTACATTAAGCATTTTTCATGGCAGAGTGCAGTGACGTGGTTGCTTTGTTTGAGGTATTTGACAGTAAAAGCAGTTCTGGGAATTATTGTTTTGGTTTAGGAAAACGTGTCAGGAAAGAAATACGTTAAAATTTGAGATAAGGTACATTTTTTAAAAATGTATTTAAATTTGTTATGATTCTTAACTTCACCTTCTTCCATGAGGACCATGAGCATGTTAAACTTCATTTTAAAATAACATTTCTTAGTAACATATTAAATACTTTATGTCCAAAAAGACTTTGATTAGAGGTTAATCTGCTCCAGAATCAATTTTCTATAATATTGTTTCTTTTGTCATTATAATTCATGTAAAAATGGTACATTAATTTCTTAGAGATCACTTGATCTCAATTCTTTTTTGTTAACAGAGGTCTATAATCCTTTCCACAGCAACCACTTGTAAAAGCAGAGGATTAGGACTTGAGGCAGGATATGAACAGCAGGAACAGATCAACTTAAAAACAAAGATCCTGTTTGAGTACAAATGCTATTGTTAGCGCAGAGTTGGGGTGAGTCAAATGGCAGGATGTCTATTAGAATATAATAAATTCATATCAGTGCCACATGGCATGCTAGCCAGAAGACACATCCTTCTAGCAGTTATGTGATAGACTTCTTATTTTTATACCTTTACTTATTATACTTTTGCTTAGTCCAATAAATCATTCTCTCTGGAAAAAGCTGAAACATATGAGCAGCTTTTTGGTTTTTTGTAGATTTATTTTTTCTGTCTAAAAAGCTTCCACTCTGTTAAAATTTTTCCCAAAATCTGCTAAAAGCTGGGATTTGAAATTACACTACTGCAGGGTCATTCTGAGGTTAGTAATAGACAGTGAGGACTATTGCTATCCTTTCTTATAAAGTGTGTGATCCTCCAGAGAAAAGGAGAAAAAGGTTTTTTCTTTGTTCCTACATTTAAAAATAGGAGATAAGACATCTTTTCTTTTATTAAAAATCTTGGGTTTAATACTGATAGTTTAACTGACCTATTTAACAGCAATATATGTGAGTCAATTCAACATACTTTTGAAGTTTATTTTTCTAATATTTTTCATATTAAGGTTATTTGGATGCTACAAAGATACCAACTGACAGAATACATACTATTCAAGTTGGGAAAACCCCTACTTTTGGTAAAAACTGGAAAAACTCTTTCATGGCCTAGACAAAATCAATAAATATACAAAAATGCAGTGATGTAGTCAGGTAGCAGTTTCACTTGTAACAGTTTTCTGTACAGTTATTCCAACAACTGACACCATATAGAATTAGTAATCTCTGCTTCCCAAGCTTCTGTTGACTGTGTTTTTGAAACAGGCAGTGAAATATATCCTGTTTATAAATCACACAAATTTCATCTCAATGTATCTTAATTTGTACATGCATACATACATATATGTATCTATGTATATACATACTGTGTTAAATACCATCAAATAGTAAAAGTCCACATAAGCATCTCTAATGGCAAATTAGACAGAAGTTTTGGGAGAAAAGAATATTTGAAGGGGTCTTTAATCATTGTCATGTGGTGACAGAAGTCTCTATATGATGGTTTTAGGGAGTTTGTTTGAATGCTTGCTGCTGCATAGATTAGGATCCCCCTTCAGTGTCTTAGAGTTTGCAAGGTTAAAAAAAGACCCAGACATAGTCTTAAGTTATATTTCAAACTCCTGTGTGAAAAGATTTTATTGCACTTGATAAATAATGGTTTTTAGATCATCCTACTAATGGCACTTGGGCTGCAACTAAATTATCAATGAATAAGAAAACAGAAGCCATGGCATTCCAATGGTATGAATTTTTCAGCCTGTATTATTTTGTTAGCCTGAGGCAAAAGATTGAGCTCTTAGTACTTGTCTGTGCAGAATGAGTAATCTGAAATAAATTTGTTCCCACACTGTGTGTGCAATATGGCCACATCCTATAGACTTACCACACAGCCAAGGATCCCTCATGGACAATAGTCATATGTTAAAAACATGATCATTTTATTACAATGTCTGTGGTCTCAGCACTACAGCTGATTCTAACAGCATTGCAACATGACAGTGTAACTGTGGGTTTGCTCATCTTGTTAGAATCAGAATTTTATACTATCAGGAGTTGGTTTTACCAGCAGGATTTTCTGTTACCTAACCAGAATTCTGTCTATTTTCATGAATTCTATGCATGAGAGCAACTGAAAATACGTATTCCCAGTGCTATCTATTTTGGTGTTTCAACATGACTTGCATTAGTGTGTGTGATAGCTTGAATTTCCTTCATTCGCCAAAGCTGCTTAAACAATACAATGACAGATTTCTGCTTTTATTCTTCGTTAATGTCATTCTTCATCCTCTCTGCCCCACATCAGGGAGGAAGTGTTGCGAGTTTGCTATTTTAATGAAGAGAAATGAGGCATCTATCAACTAGGATTTACATTGGAGAGCACATCAATTCAGTTGCCTTGAGCTTGCTGAGTTTGCATATCCAGGGCCAAGCAGTGCTCTCAATTACTCCCGTGCAACCCCATTAACTTCAGGAGGTTGTGTGGTTCAAAAGTGGCTTTGCAGAATGTGGGGCAATATTAGGAGAAGAAAAAAAAAATATGTATCTGCTAGAGGAGTCAAGCTCCAAAATATGATTTTTGGTTATCTATATGGAGATGTGGGTGCAGCCATAATTACACTTTTGAAAGGTTAGTGTAGTCATCGTGTAGTAATTTCATTGAGCCATCCCTTTGTAGCTTAACAGAACAGACAGCCACCCAAAAATTACTGCAGTGAAGGGGAAAACACTTCCAGCCCTGGAAACATATTGTAAATCATATGTCTTTAGTAGACTCTGTCCTGTAATGACTCCTAGCTGTAGGTTGTTTCCTCCTGTCTGTCCCTCTCTCTCTCCAGGAGCTATGCCGGCAGCGCATGGCAGTGAAATCCTCGGATGGCCCCGAGCCCCTGCCCTCGTCCCGCATCAGCAGCGTCTCGTCCCAGCTCAGCGATGGGCCCGTGCCCAGCCCCTCGGCGCGGAGCAGCACCTCGTCCTGGTGCGAGGAGCCCGTCCACTCCAACATGGACATCTCCACCGGTCACATGATCCTGGTAAGGCGCTTTCGTCCTCCTGGCACCAGAAACCGCCACACCGCTTTAGGCTCAGCTGTTGGAAAGAGAGGGGGGAGATGTGTTTTCACAGGTGAAAACTATTCCTGAGCTTCATTGGTAATCTTAACTTTGTATAATTAAAACAGGCAGTTTTATTTCCTTTTTTCTTTTTTTTCATTATATCTTTGGTTTTTCTTCTCTTGGGAATATTCTTTTAACGTGAAAATATGAATTGCTTGCATGCTTGCTTTTAAGAAAAAAAAAAAAGCCCTGTGGTGGTCTCTTGTCCTATTAATTATGTTTAGCTCAGCTTGGACAACTGAAGAAAGCTGCCAAATGTCTGATCAACTCACTGCTGTTTCTCATGTGTCTCCTGTGTGTGGAGGTATCTGAGTTGAGAAGGCAACAGAAGATTAATGATAAGGAGCAATTTATTTCTGTCACCCTTAGAAAAGAAGGGATCTGAATTTTGAGCCTTGCCTGGATTTTTTTTTTTTAATTTTTTTTTTTTTTTTTGGTCCTTGGATAAATTTCTTCCAAGTTGGATTTCTCATGTTTGAAATGATCCGCATATATTCCATTGATGGAGTCTGTGTTGGAAATCTTGGGTGACTTCCAAGCACAGCTTGTGACCAGTATCAATATAGAAGATGGACACATGAAAAGTTTTCTGCGTGTAAGAGTCAGAGTCCAGTGGTTGGGACTGGTGGAGCTTGTTTCTGTCCTGCTGGGAGAGCTGTAGAGTAATCCTCCATTTTTTATGCCTTATTTTTATCTTTCTTTAAATATTTACTCTCTCTAGAGTGCATTGACATTAGCCGAGTCAAAGTTAGGTTGTGGTGAAGAGCTTGACCAAAAGTTGTGTTATTTTGCTTGCATATTTGACTTCTGTTTTTACCTGAAGCAAGCCTTTCCAGCTGATAGTTTGCCATGTTTTTGGAAACTTCTCTCCATCATGTCATACTTTTGGGTCATAATTTTTAAACTTCTTTCTTTTTCTGGACTTAAATTTAAAGGTACTATCTTCTGAGGTATTTTTCAAGTTCTTACAAGCCAACCTCCCATAGTGGAGAAAGGAATGGAGGCAGGCAATACCCAAAAACCTAATTTGACCTCAGCCAAGTTACTGACCTCCGTCATCCTTGATCGAGTCAGCTATAAAACAGAGCAAAAGCAGTGTAGGATTTTAAACCAGATGCTTCCTCAGAGTTTATCATCCTGAGTAAATACATCCCCTTCCAAAAGTAGTTAATTAATTATTATATTAATATCTGGTAGACAAGTGCAGCTTGAAAGGCTTGTTCCCATGACAGAAAACCATTTGTTACAGTTTTGACTGTTCCACTTCTGCCTAACCATAATTAAAATTCACTTGATTTCCTTTAATAATTAAATAAAATACTTGGGGGCTGGGGGGAGTGGGAGGATTGGGAGCCCCAAACATTTCCAGTTACCCAGTCTCAAAATAAATACAAATTCTGTGGCAAAAAAGGTTCAAAAAGATCTAGGCAGTATGTTTGTATGGAGATAAGAGCCAGATTTCCTATGTAGATGGAAATACTAATTTAACATTTGCAAACAGTTTCAACTATTTCAAATTGAACAAAATTGTTTTCAGTGGTATTATTGGGAAATATAAAAATATAATCTCAAAATCATGCTTAAAGGAGAGAAAGTTGCATATGGGAGCCACTTATTTTGGCTCTGCAAATTTCTGCAAAATTGCAAGAAAGAATTGTCTTCATATGGCAGTAAATAAACTTTTAAAAATAATCAGGTTGGTCAAGATCACTGTTACAGTGTTCAGTGTTCATAATTCAGTCAATCCTGTTTAAGCCTGGATGAAATCATACATGTGTTAACTGTCTAACAGCAGATGTTACATCTTAGATGGGGAGGATTCAAAGAAGGGTAAAGAAATGCTGTAGGGTTTTGAGAGTGCAAGCCACACAGAGAGAGTAAAAACAGTTAATTTGTTAAGTTTAACCTGAACAAACAAAAAATCAGTGATTCAGGGGAGTCTGCCTGTGTGCTGTGACATAGAGGATGGGGAAAATTTGTTCTTAATGGACTCAGATGATACAATTAGGAAGAAAATACATGTTAGCATTGAAATATGCATTTAGCTTTACTATCAGGGCAAGACTAATAGGAGGGTCAGGCAGGCAGTGGGATGTTTACTTAAGGAAGTAGTTAAACCATAAATACAAGATTTGCTGGAGGCAGAGCAGGGTTAGGTTTACATGGAAGGATCAGCATCTCTCAGCTACAGCACAGAAGCAGATGATGATTGGTCTTGATCAGAAATGCTCATGTTTTGTGTCACTGTGGGTCACAATGAAACCAGAGAGCTGACCCAGTTTATGTTCTGCTCAAAAATAAATGCACATCTCTGTAATACCTTATTTACCTGAATTTTTCTACTTCTGGGGATGCTGTGGCTTGTTGGACCTCAGCAACAGAAGCAGCTCACCAGAGGTGAACTCTTCCTCCCTTTGCCTTGCAGATACAAGTGGAGGAGACTGAGGAGACACTTTGCAATTTTATACTGTTCAATACAAGACATTTTTCAGTTCTTCTCATTTCCCTCTGCCACAATGTTCTTCCTTTTAAATTTTGTAGCGATTTCCTTTGAAAAATGTCTCAGTGCCCAAAAAAAGACATGAGAAATACTAGCAAGGGGCCTAGTAAGAATGGCAGATACCCGCTTGCTTTGCAGGGTAAATGCACTTACAAGTCTGTAAATGTGTTTTTGAGCTCCACAATGTGCAGTGGTAGTTAGCTGAGCTAAGGCTCCTCAGTCCTTATTGCTCGTAGGTGCCAGGGTCTCCCTAGAGAAAATAAAGCAATGGATTACTGTGTAAAGTGGTAGCAGGAAATAATTTCTTTTGATTCATAAACAGAATAAAACTTTAATGAAAATAGCTTAGAAGTGTGTGACTGCTGAATGGCTCCATGCAGTCTTATTCAGAGGTAGGATTGGTCAGAAATATTTCTGTGAAGCTGTTTAATTTGGTGGAAGATGCTGTCAGTCATACCTGCAGTCATATCTAAGTCATCTCAGCTTAGGGTTTGTTGGAACTTGGGTTGGCCACAGGTACTGTTTTCTTGGAGGACTTGCCCATTGTTTATAGTGCTCGAGGTGTGCAGAAACCAGGAGTCTTCCAAACCCTGTGGCTGTGGGGCAGTCTGCTCACGTAGACTGCAACCAGCCTTCAAAGGGAAAAAATCCTGCATTTCTGCCACTTCCCTGTGCAGCAAGGCAGTGCCCCTGCACTGCTGCCAGCAGCGTGAGGTGGTTTGAGCTGTTGGCAGGAGGAAGCAGGGAGGGCTCAGGAGGCCCAGAAGGACAGCGATAACAACATTCAGAGGGTTTTTTTTTTCTTTCCTTTTCACTGTCTTTTTCATCACATTTCTAACAGGAGGGTGGCGCATATGGCACATTTTGATTCTGTCTTTCTAAAATATCCAAGCACTTTGGAAAGTGTAATTAGTGAGCATGTTTAATGCAGTCGTGTTTGTGGCACTGGCTGGCTGGTTTTAGCAGGAGCAACAACTCAGGATGTGTGCCCTCGTTTTGGTCACCACTGGTTTTGCAAGAAAGCATCATTCAGAAGGCCACCACAAGGGAAAGAATAGGAACTTAAATTTCCACCCACTTTATTCTTAAGTGTATGCCTATATTGCAGCTGACAAGAGAAGTTCTAATAAAGTTCTAACAATTCCATTTGCAGTCCAGCAAGAAAACCAAAGGGGGTTTAAAAGTCATGAGGAGAGATTTAGTCTCCCTAACTTGGGCTCCTATATTTTAGGCATTTAATGAAGTATTGGTGCTGACTTGAGTCCATAAATTCCCCCTCTAGTTGATGAAGTGAGTAGGTGGCTCTGAAGCTCTCCAGAGAATTGGCAGAGAGTGGATTTCTCGTGAGATGCCTCCTTTGTGCCTGCACAATCCCGTTGATGTTTGCAGCTTACAGGGAGTCTCTTTTGTTGGTGCTGTAGCACAAGCTCAGCACCAAGGTGGATTGGATCCTACACCTGCTGCATGTTTTACCACACTTTTTTTTTGGTTAAAATAATTATTATATTTTATGAGGTTTTAAATGGAGAAGAGTACTGCAAGAAGAGAATGTATGCTTTTGGTGATAATATTATGAGGTTCTTATCTGAATACCATATAAGAGAGGGTATTTGCAGAAGCAGAAGTGATTTTCTGTGTTTTGCAGGCTTTTTCCTTGTAAAGACAGACGTGCAAAAATTGGAGCATTATACATAAATTAGAATTTCAGAAAGTGTGAATTTACAAAAGGTCTTTTTCAGAATTTTTGTAAGCTGAAATCTTAGCTGTCTTCTCCCAGAGGGTATGAAACTGCTTTATGTATTAGAAATAATAATAATATGTAATTGTTGTGATGATGTACTTTTCAGAAGGAGAAGGAAGTTTCATACTTGGGCTGAATGAGGAGGTGGGAACAGATGAACTAGAGCCTGAAATCTATGGCCTTTTATCTACGAGATATCAGCCTGCTTAATTCCCTTGTCTTTGGCAATATGCCTGTAAAACCAGGAGGACATTCACCATAGAGAAGAGAAGGATGGCCTCCTGTGAGAGCTTTCTGTCAAAGTGCTGGGACAGACTCCGTCTCAGAAGGTGACACAACCTTGGCTGGGGACATGGGGTGGGGGCCTGGTAAAACAGGCAAACCCCAGCTGCTGAATTTTCCTCCACTTTGGTTTTGATGCTGAATCACTGGCAGGACTGCTGTAGGACTGGGGAGGGTAACAGGGAGAGAATGGTTTCCAATATTTAACCTGGGGTTTTTTGATTATATTGATGGTATCCTGTGCTCTCTGGATAGTAACTTTTTGATGGTTTCTTAACAATTTCCCCCTCACTCTCATTTTTTGAACTAAATTCTCTTTTAAATGAGCTCTGTGGGGTAGCTGCTATAGTTTGGGGTTTTTTTTGGTTTTGTTTTTTTTTTTAATTGAATATGGAAGAGTGTAGAACTGAGTGACTGAACACGCATTGCAACAAGAAAAGGTATTTGCTAGATCCTGTATTACATCTTGCTGAAATTCCTTCATTTTATCCCTAAAGCTGTTATAAAATTGGGAGCAAAAGGCATCTAAACACACTTCTCTAAATGAAGAGAGAAGCTCCAGCATGTAAGGATAAATAGCACTGAGCTAGAAGCATGTGTACTTTCCACCTTGACCTTAATCCATATACACACTGAGCATCTCCTGAGCAAAGCAGCATGCAGGGCATGAGTGCAGTGCACTGCCTGGGGACACAGATGCTGCAGAGGTGGTTAATGCTGGCAGGGACTAAGGTGAGGAGTGCAGGTATGGAAAACAAGGTCTTTGTCACAATCATTTGTTTGATTATTAAATGGATTCTAATATTTTTTTTTCTTTTTCCCACTGTCTCCTTCTACCAGCATTATTTCCTCTTCATGCATCTCAAGAATATAAATACTCTGTTTAAAAAAAGCTTGTGACTGAGAAAATGAAGAAAAAAATCCTTCCTCACATGGGAAGGGAAAAAAGTCAGTGGCAAAGTTTAGCTAAAAGCATAAACTCCTTACAGATGTGCTAAGTAGATCTAAATCCCAACTTATCTTTCAGCTGTGCCAGTATAAATAGTTGTAGAAGTCTCACAAAATTAAGTCCCAAGAAAACTTTGGCCCTAAAGGCCATTTCATCATGAACAGTTGGACAGGAGGAGTCACAAGGGAAAGGGCTGTTATAAATTGTGTTACTCAGTGACAGGATAGCCAATATCCCAAAAAGACATAAACACTGTGGATGGGAAAATCTTTACCCATCTCTCCCTGAGTTGTCATGCCTTTAGGGACAAGCAGAGCTGCCTGCCTCCTGGAAGATCTGCTCATGAAGTAGTATTTATCCCTTCATTTTACATCTTTTTTTCCCTCCCTACATGTTTAAGTTGTTTTGAAACATTTGCCTATGTTTGTTTAAAGCTGGGACTTGAGATACAGGAGCAAAGAAAGGCTACAAAGAAAAGTGAAAAAAAAATCTCTTGGCATATGGAAACAGCTCTACTAATAGATCCATAAATCTAATAAATGGATGTATGTACTATATAGATTACATTAATAAAACTCAAAACAAATATTCATGAACATGTTACCCTTTGATTCTTCCATTTTATTTGTTTCATAATAAGTTGCTCCCCATTTTCTATATTAATTTTGTTGAATGGGCCTTAGGAAATAATGACAATTGCACAGTCAGCATTAAATCAAGGAAAACATTCCTCTTGAACATGGTATGAAATTGATTTCAAAACCCTTTTTCTCCCTAAATTCTTCCATGCCAGTTGTTTTCCCCTAATGTATTCATGATTAGAAATAACTCATGAAATTTCTATGACTACATCTTACTCTGTGATTTGACTGTACAGTGTTTATTCCAGCTTTGTTTAAGCTGCTTTGGTTGAACACTTTTATCCAACTTACATCATTCCCTAAGGCTTTTAGTAGAAAGATGAAGAAAACATTTCTCTTAATATTCTAGATTACTAATTTTAAAAGTGTTACATTGGGAGAAATATGTGATACAAAACAAGGTTATGCAACTGTGTGCACCAAGTAAAAAGAAAGGATCATTTTCTGGGCTGAGACAAATCTTGGTGGCTGTCTGGACTTTTTTCTGTTTCATCCAGCTTTCTTGCATTTCTAGAGGACATCCAGGTAATGTCAAGGCAAGACAAGCATCAGCTGTAGCAAGTAGCAATAGATGGGGGTTTAATGAAAATTATCAGAGTTTTGATACTTCAGGTTGAAGACAAGGAATGTTACTGGATACTCAGCTGCTTCTGAGAGTCTCATGAAACGTGAAGTCTCCTGGAGATGAATATTTATCCGAGAGATCTTGTCTTTTGGCTCCAAACACATCCTCAGTGATGAAGTGCTCTTGCTGTATTTTTCCTATTGTGCACGCTCACATCATGCATGAAATCCTTGATAACTCATTGTAGCAGATACAGCAGTTAATCATGTTTTGGATCTAGCAGGTGGAAACGCCTGTTTAGAAGGATACTAGAAAGAGGGCAATTAAGGAAGACTTCTCAGGCAGGAAATCCAAGATGATGATATGTATTACGGAGTATTTCTGAGCTGGTGGTAGAGTTCAGATATGAGCAGGTGGTGAGTTTTGACTCACTGTGGGGTAAAGAAATTACTCACATGGGTTGCTAGACATGGCACACTGCTAAGATCAAATGATGTGTGGTAAATGGGACTGCAGCTTCAGAGCTCCTTGAAATGTGTAAGAGTTCAGGGTGAAGCCAGAACTTGCTCCATGATACTTCCAAAGAGGCATAATATTGGCATTGTGTTTTTGCACTGCTGTGCCAGTTGCAGTTTAGGAGAACTCCTATCAATATTTTGGAGAGCCCTTTGTTTTTGTGTGGGCCAGGCCAGCAAAAGTTATTGAACGTGGCCTTGTTATTGGTAATGAAGACAGTTCAATCCCTCCACCGATTCAACAAAGTCTGATTCAACAAAGTTCTTCAGGGCAAGATTAAAAAATTTTATACTTTGCTTTGTGCAACTCCTTCTGGGATTAGACCATAATTTGGCAGTGTTTTCTGAGCAAGGTAACAGAATTTGGGTGGTATTTCGAAAATTTGATGTGTAGGACACAGACAAAATGCTCTTGTGATGATCAAATTTTGCATATGCACCCACAACGCAGCTGTGGAAACATTTTTAAATTAGGAGATAAACATTAAAATAATCTGTGAAGTTTGCTTGGAAGTGGATGACATAGTATTTGCTGTTCAATTAAAGAGGATTGTTTCACTTTTTGGTCAAAACCAGGTAAAATACTCCATACTGAAAAATTGCATCCCTGCCCCAGTATATCTTTATAAAAATACGTGATTTTACTGAGTTTGTCTCCTTTATGTAACTGTCCTTTTGTTTCAGACCAGAGTAATATCTTACTTTTTTTTTTTTAGTTGGCAGCTCTCCCTCAATGCTGTCATGTCTCCCTTATCCTCTTCTCCTAAACTCATGAGCTAATGCTGCTTTAGGTTGCCAAGCTGGCCAAGAAAACCCTATTCATAGCAAGGGAGAATTTATGAGCTGCCTCTTGTTGCTGGCTGTATGTTGGACCTTTGCATTGAACTAAGAATAGAAGGGAGTAGTGATAAACTGCCCACAAGCATCATCTCCTCCAAACACAGCCTGCCATTGCTCTAGGAATTATTCTCTGCCTTTTTCTTTCTGGAATGATTATGAGGGTTGATGTCCAGGTCTCAAATGTTTTTGTCCTCTGTCTGGTCAGTAGTAAATCCATCGAGGTTTCTTGAAGATGGTCGGTTTCTGGATTTGACCCATCTTTAAAAAATATTTCTCTGACTATGTATCACAACTGTGTTATTTTTAAGATGATTTATGGGAAGGTTTGCCACCTTCTGACTGGGCTGTTTGTACCAACTAAAATATTCCCATGAACATCCAAAAACTCCACTGCACATAGCAACTAAGCTCTAGTATCTGTCAGATTGCAGTGAATTGAAGCACATTTCTGTACATCTTTTATTAAATATGTGCACATGCAGCACATTTCTTTAAGGAAAATAAAAGATGACAATGTCTCCTTTCTGGATGCATTATATTTGTGCTTCAGCATTGAAGAGAGTCTGGTAATTATAAAGCTGTTTACACGATTTTATTTTAAAATTACAAAGGTACTGAACTTGAGAAAACAAATGCAGTCAGTTATTTACTGCTGACTGCTTTCATTCTTTCTATATTTATTTTAAGTGGACTTTAGCTGGTTGCAAATAAAAATACTAAAGGACTAGCAATGCACACCATGATTTGTGTTCTTGCTGTCATGCAAATTCACAGAAAGAAGGAAACATATTAAAGAAATTTGATAAGACCAGGTGGTCTGAGTGAATAATTTTCCTTTCATTAACATATTCCCCTTATTAACTCTCTAATTAATTGTACATAGCAAAGGAAAGCTATGGAAATTGCATTTTGAGATGTATCAAAGCTGACTTTATGCTTCAGACTTCCATGCAATTTACTATTAATGAAGCAAGAGATGGAGGCCCCAAATCTATAATTATTACTTACTATTTGAATGACAAGCAAAGAATTTTATCAGCACAGTTTCAAATGAAAGAGGATTAGCAGCTAATGTTGAAATTGTTAATCTTTCTTATTAAAATAATTTTGACGAGAGTGTTTAGCCTGAAAGAGGTTTCTGGAACATCATTTACCATTAAAACAGCTATTTTCTGAGGCTCAGTATGAATTTGTCTAAGTTTGACAGCAGGGTGCAAATATTTTTTAAATGAATGAATATTTTATGGGAGCTAAAGCTGTTTGTGTGTGAGCTGATGCCGAGCTGCTTGCTGTGTGCATATTCCTAGAATGTGTAGCAGGATGGTAGCTCAATATCTGTCTCACCAAAGTGAAGATGTCTACTGAGATAACAAGGGGGAAAAAGCTACAGCAGGAAAATCTGAGAGCAGAAATTGCACCCACGGCTGTGTCTGCAGACGAGTGATTAGCGGGTGGGAGCCCAGTCAGAATCAGGCCCTAGATCTTGGTGTTATGTTTATGACACAGTGTTACTTCATGTTTATTTAGGCCTTCTTATACCTTTAAATACTGGTATATTTTTAGGGTTTGTATATTGGTTTTAGTATCATGTGCCTGGAGATGACTGTTCAGTGGTGGGTGCTTTATACCCACATGCTCGTGTACGAATGCCATGAACAGCAATGGCATCCTCTGTAGGTATAGATAAACATTTGGGAGCAGAGGTACAATATATGCAACTTTTCTGTGTTGATGGAAGACTGTTCTGCATTTTAAATTTTAAAACTTTTCCTTGCAATATTTGCAATTTTTGTCTCTTACAGCACTGTTTAAATGAAGCTGACAAGGCTGCTTGTGTTCCTTGGGATGAGGAAATTGCAAATATATAGTGACATAAATGGTGAAAAGCACAGCAGTGATAAATTATAAAATTTAATTTGCAGTGGTCTCAGCCACATCAGTACTGGAGGAGATGTATGTTAAAGAACCCTTTTAATCTGCCTGTGTCACATTACAGAGAAAAGCTAATGGAAAAGATGTCACATGTCTTTGCCAGCGACAAATTT
Organism: Chloebia gouldiae; assembly: GCA_003676055.1. Taxonomy (NCBI): domain Eukaryota; kingdom Metazoa; phylum Chordata; class Aves; order Passeriformes; family Passeridae; genus Chloebia; species Chloebia gouldiae. The sequence goes on along the minus strand of QUSF01000003.1, from coordinate 7,296,280 downwards.
TACCAGTAGAATAGATAGAGATCATTTAAATGCTTTAAGACATTATTTGCATGAGTAGATGGACTGTGTGTAGAAGTGCCATCAACACAACAAACCCTCATGTACCTGCTCTACCATGAGATTACTCCAAGCTTTACCTCTGTGTGGAGCACGTGGAACTTCACTGGGCTCACCCCAAAAACTGCAGGTTGCAGAACAAACCTTTTATCTGTAGTCCTACAATGTTCCTTGGAGCACTCTTGTAGAGGGGGTATTGTTGAAGCAGGACACGTCCTGAAGTGTGCATCCACTTCATTCATCAGAAAATACCAAAGGAGTTTTAGCTTAAACATAGCAGTTGGTGAATAGCATGCAGTAATCATACCAGAAAAGCACTTACATCACAAATTCATGTTTTATATATTATAATTATGTGTTTGGCCAAAGGCATCAAGAGTGCTTTTTAACCTGTAGGAATCATAACAAACTGTGTAGACCATGGCATTAAGAGACAGTCACCATGCCAGTGTAGTAGTAGGCTGTGGTGGACTTAAAAGATGGAATTTTTCAAGGATGAAGATAACACAGAATCCAAGCCCAAAGCTTTTCTAAATGCAGGAGTATTTCTGATGCTGCTGTTTAGCTACTGCTTTATCTGCTGCTGGGGAAGGCATCTGGAAGGGTTGGGTTTACTGACCACAGCAAGCTAAGATCCCCAGGATTGTGCTGGCTCACAGCAGAGGGGTGTCCTGCTGCTTCTCAGGTGTGTGTGTGTGTAATGCCTGCCTGAGAAAAGTGCTTTCTTCATTTTTCTTTACATCCCTTCACCTTTTGGTGTCTTTGTTTGCATTGGACCAATCTGATTGATAACATCATGATAGTGTCTAATTACTGTAGTAAATGTACTAATGGTGTCTGATACACTACTTCTTCTGAAAGTCCATAAATGGCTTTTGTTTCATTTGAAGTTCTGTTGTACCAAGAAAACTCTGTGGTATCTGAGGGCATCCACCAGCATTTGACTTAGCATATGTGTGTCCTCATAACTGAATTTTGAGAAACTTTGTCCTTCAGGTAGGATTCTGGCGCCTGATAAAAGAAATTTTGATGAAAGTCACCAAGATTCTTTCAACTCACTTTAGTAACCAAAATAATAAAAAGCTAATGCTTATTTACTACTTTTGATCAGTAGATTCAAAGCTCTTTTTAAAGGTCACTATCATTATCCTGCCTTTTTAGTCCAGGAAACTCCAGCACAGACAGGGAAGCATCTTGACCAAGACAAACCTTAAGCCAAGAGTAGACTCCCATTCCCTGGTGTCCCTGTGCTGAGCTCTAAAAACTCATCCTATTGCCTTTAACAGAAAAAGGATTGTATTGAAGGATAATACTTTTGCCCTTTAAAGTCACTCATTACTCTTTTTTAAGACATGAAAATGTAAAGGAATTCTGGACTTGGGTTTGTCAGATTTCATTCTGCTGGTTTAGTTTTCACCTCATTATCTAAGAGCAAAATAGCCCATATTTGAAGAGCTGTCTGAAAGGTATTAAATACATATTGAAAAAGCTTGTGAAAACCAAACTGAGGATGTGCAGTCTATAGTAAAGAAATCTATGATGGAAAAGGATCCCTTCCACACATTTTTTGAGTCTCCTCTGAATTGATAACAGTTTTCTTCAAGAATATATACCCAATCTGCTAAATCCTTAGCAATCATGAACATGCACCAAATTTTAGGTTCTTTTTCTTTCTGTTTAACAGTCATCCATACTTCTACTGTCTACTCAAAACTACTACTGTCACCCTCTCAATGTATTCTCCTTGTTCAGAAGTTGAAGGGAAGGGTTCCAAGGAAAAGAAACAGCATGCAAGGAAATGTTGAGTTACCAGTTATGACCAAAATTTGCTTCTTGCCATAGCATTTAGCTGTGTTCTGGTTTTTGTTTTTCTGACTTTCTTCCTTTGCAGTATAGTGTCTTCTTTCATCATTTCACTTCTTTGTTGACCTCTACAGTCTGTTCTTGGCTTTTTCTTCTGTCCTCTTTCACATTGTTTTTCCCTTGTTCTTATTTTTGCCCTCTGTCACTTCAAATATTTTCATCTGTGGATTAGACCAGTGTTCCTCAAACTTCTTTAAAGTGTTATTCTTTACTGGCTTCCATGGAAACCCAAGAGTCCCAGGAGTAGGCAGGATGTCTTCAGCTTATGCACTTCTAAAGCTTTTCTACCATCACTTCACAATCCCTTTTGAATGCTTTCATGAGAAAAATATTTGAGCTAGGCCAGCATCAGTTGAAAATCCCATGGTGCATAGATAAAAGGTTACCTGAGAAATGGGACACTTCCTCCAGATTTGGGAGCTGGGGAGATGCCAGCTGCATCTTGCTCACAGTCAGCATTGCTTATTCTCCTACTGCATGTTGTTTCAACGTGGCTGTGAGTGTGACATGGAAGGGGTAGGGCAGAAGTGTCTTCTCCCACAGTTGTCTCTTAAGTCCTGAAAGAGCTTCTGTGGAAAAAGAAATTCTTCATTTCCTACCGTCATAAAATCGTAAAGTCATTTAGGTTGGAAGAGACCTCCAATATCATCTACAACCATTAAAAAAATCAGAATTTCATTCAACCTGCTTTCTGAGCTGTCTTGTATAGTCAAGCTCTTTGTTTTTGCTATTGCACTGAGTTTGCTCTGCACCCATGGGACTGGCAGTTCACAAACCATGTTGCTTCTCTCTGTGCAAACATGGAACTTTCTAGGTAGAGGACATGGTTCCAAAATGGTCCTGAGTGCAAGGATGTGATCATTGAAGATGTCTGTGGAGTTCTAAGTGTCTGGTCTCTGTTACAGGAGATTTCTAAGGAAAAGGCTGCTTACCCAGCCTGTTCTTTCCCTGCTTTTTCTCTCAGGTAACCTGATGGTCACTTGTGCTTATATGCATAGCCTGCTGCCTCTAGGCTGTGGGTATAGTATGAATTGCAAGACTTCTTGGATTTCATACTTCATGTTCTCAATTTTCTACAACCTCTGTGTGTGTTTACGTACAAACTCTCCCAGTTCAGTATCTTACCTTGCCCCACCACCCCAAAAAAACCCTAAACCCACACTGAAAAGCAGAGGGGTTTTCCTGTATGAGTTATTATTTTTTCCTGGTGAAGCACTTTTGACTTTTGAGTAGCAGTAAGTAAGTGCTTATCCCTTTGCTTTAGCAGGGGTATTATGTATGTAAAAGAAATATTTTCCAATCTGCCCTCAAGATGGCAAGTGTCTAGCATAGTGATATTTTTCCAGACTATCTATAAATCATATCATGTTCTGTGTCACTTGGATATACTTGGTCATGGTTGCCTGGGTTTTACTGGTCTCATTATCTCTGTAGAAGAGAGGAATATTTTTAAACATGATGTTTTCAGAATTCTTTATTTATCTCTTGGTAATTTTTATATATATAGTAAAGGAAGATGACTATACAAGTGCTCTGAAAAGAAACACAGACTGTAATTCATTAAAATTTAAATTTGAAAATACAGTATCCAACAGGGAACCCAAATTTAGATGCTTAATTGAGTTAGCAGGGCTATGAGAAGAAGCCAGGGAATTTGGTTTTGTGTTTTCAGCCAGGTAATTAGTGTGCAGCAATATATTTTTAAAGTTTTCATTTCAGACACACAACAGACATATAAATGAATCACAAATATGTCTTGGATTGTGGTATGGTGTTAAAATATTAGCAAAAAATGGAGTGAGAAGGGATCATCTGAAAAATTGTTTTAATGTGTAAGAAGAAAATAGCAGTTTTCTGTGAGAATGGTGTTGGGTGTCAATATTTATCAAAAAGAGTCAAAGGACTTGATTTGTATATTTTTGTTCCGTTTTCCAGCCAGTTTTTACATGCTTGTGCTTTTACATTTTAACAAAGCTACCAGGAATGTTTCCCAAAATGTCTCAGTTGATGAATTCAGCTGACACTCTCCTTGGTGCCAGTTCCTGTACTGCAGAACTGTCTTTAATGGGGAGGTTTGGGCTGAGTTTTTCTTGTTTTGGGTTTATTTTTGGTTTTAAGAAATGTCACAACATATCTCGTGCTATGAAATAGCAGTGTTTGGCTAAGAAGTTTAGACCTTAATTTTTTAAAGTAATATTGTTTCTTTTTGTGAAGGCTATTTATTATTTAAGATTTTCATAGGGAAATCTACTATAAGAAGTACAGAAATTACTGCCTTTGGATTATTCATCTTTTACATATATATTATTTCCCTTGGCATGTCTTTGCATAAACAGCATTCAGCATGTGCATAAATTTATCTACTCACCAGACACTTAAACCATGTACTTCTAAACAAAATCCACAACCCAAAATCTGTACTAATTCCATCACAGTCAGAACATTTGGTATACTTGTAATTACAAAAATGTTCTCAGATATGGATTCATTAAGGTGTCCTGACTTTTAGCCATGTCTATAAACATGATCATGGAGTAAAAAAAATCTGTCAAGAATATTCCTGCAAAAATTAGTGATTTAGGAGCATAGTCTTTGACCCTGGGAAATTCATTTCATTGTTTCTGGCCTTTCATTTCCCATCTGTGAAGCAGCAGTGGTACTTGCCTGCAGAACTAATGTGAGCACTTTCAGACAGTTGGACAAGAAAGAGCTGCAGAAATACAGGAATTGTAAGAGAGCAAATTATATTCCTTTTATGGCAATCATCTTCTCTTTTTTTTGTTGAGGTTTATTTAAAGCAAAGTAATTGCAGAGGTGAAACTTCAGAGGCATAATTTAGATTTCAAGAAAGGGGATAAGGAGGAGGAGATGAGGGTGGTTGTATTTTAAGACCTAGAAGACACCATTAAGTAGCTGATATTCCTTAAGAAGGGATTCCTTGTGGAGTGAATTTCTTTATCTTCTGCTATATTTAGAGAGCCAGGTAGAGTAAATATTTCATAATTAAGCATTCCATTTTTTAAATGTTTAACTTCATAGCTGCATTTCTTTTTAAAAGTATACCTGCCTCCACCATTCAGTCAAAGCAATTCTTAGCAGCACATGCATTTTCCAAGATTTCCTTTAGAGATGACAACCTGTGTCAGTCCAGACCAGGTTGTATCCATCCACTTCACTGGGATTTCACTGAACACCTTTGGCAGCTGGGAGCTGTAAGAAAAGGGATTAGCAAGTGTTTGTGTGACACACAGTGATCCCAGCACCTGCTGATTGGATTGAAGTAATCCTTTTACAAGTTACAAAACTCTATTATCAGAGCATTAGGAGAGGGAGAGACGGTGATGTACGCTGCATCAAGGGTGTATTAATTTAGGAAACAGAACATTGGTTGCCATCTAACCTGCTTGTGAGTTACAGCCTTTCTTGCCAAAGCTGCACACTGGTCCAGTCTGGTAAATAATGCCTTACACTTCTTGTGCAGAGGTGATACTTCTCTAGCAAACCAGGGACAATAATTTAACATTATTTAAGATGGCATGCTGAAAGCACAACTGCTCTCTGTGTGCATGCTTAGGTGTCTACAATGAGCTTTACATCTAAAAATATGAAACTGAAACTATAGAATGTCATTTTTATTGTTGGCTGGTATCACCATGGAAGTTAAATTATTTCTGAATAATACAACCTATTTGAAGCAATCTAGGGATATTATTCTCAACCACACTGAATAGTTGCTTTGTCAGTGAATTGCTTTTTTTTTTAAGTTTTCCTTCGTCACCTACCATATTATGTATGATATTAGTAGTGTTTCATGCCAAATTACAACTAGAGCTCCATAGCATTTTTCAGTACCTAACTGAAAAGCTTCAGAACTATTTTTTTCACTGGTGTAATCATGTTCTGAGAAATACGAGAACTATTAGATCAAAATACATCATGGTAGTAATATGGCTGCAATTTGAGGAGGAAAAATAATTTCTCAGTGTCTTTTCCAAAGAGAAAATACAAATTCCCAAGTTTTTATTTCTCATATTTTTTCATTTGTGGTTACTATAAGCAGGAGATCTGAGATGGCACAGGACAAGTTAGAAAAGAGAAAGGAGCCTTCAGCCTGAAATGACTGACTAATCAGCTGATGAAATCCTGGTTCCAGTAAAGTAGGGATGCAGAACACTCCCTGGGATTGAGAGCATGTGAGGCTTTATAGCCAGATGGTAATTTACTGAGATTTCTTTCGGATACAAGTTCTGTGAGATACTGACAATGAGCTGCCAAGACAGAATTTTTATTTTATATGTCTATATAAGCCAAATATAACTACCCCTATAAAGCCACACTTCTTTGCAGTTAATATTGATAACTTGAAATTTAAGATTAAAGCTGGTATTCCTGACATTTATGGATTGATGCTTCAGAGATGGAGCTGGTCTTGGTACCAGTTACAGGCTCTGCATTACTGGGGATTGGTTGGATTAGAGCACTAGAAACAACTGTGGGACTTCCAGAGAACAACAATCTATTGGCAAAAAATTATTTTATTAACATGCTAGTTGATGGAAAGACTGAAATTGGTTGAGATAGTGCATGCTCTATTTATTTAAGGTCTGCTTTGCTAGGAAGAAAAGTAGGAAAGCATGGGCATAGTTTGGCTCTGCTCCCATGTTTCAGCACCACTGAAAGTTTCTTCATGGAAACATGTGATGAGCTCCCAGCCTTTTGTCTGTGCAAGGACACCAGGGCAGCTGAGGGAAAAAGACTGATCTTCTACAAGCAAGACCCTAAAGTAACTTTAGTGTTACTATGAAACTGTGCTGGGAAGTGAGAAATGCTTAAAAAGTATAAAAAAACATTGTGGTGCTCTGCAGGATCTAAATATGGCTCAGAGTTCTGATAGTGGCACTGATCTCAGGGGGTTTTATTTGATCAGTTCTGGACAAGCTTGTGTACACCAAAATAGAGGAATAAACTAATAATTTTGTAAAAATTATTTTTTTACAAGGAAGAGTGAGGAGCAAGAACAGAGAAGAGAATTTTTCTGTTGCTATTCCTCGAGTCTAGACTTTAGCCATAGAAAATAATGGAGCACATATTAAAAAATTAGTTGCTGATTATCTAGAGAGAGATTTTTCAAGGGCATAAAAGGGAAATAAATGTAAGGGTGTCATTTAAGGGGATGGGGAAGGCTGGAGTCTTTCCTTTGTGTGTTTGCTAATCTCCTTCACCCTTTCCATTGGATAGCTGAACAATGAGTAGGAATATGCATAATTTTCTAAAGAGCAAATCTTGCCTGGACAAACCTGATTGCTTTTTATTTAAGTAAAACTACAAAACCCAGTAGATGAAGTGAAAACAACAGATGTTATACATACTTTTAATAAAGTCGTGACACTGTCTCATGAATAGTTAATTGAAAAATTAATGCCAATTTTTTAGAGGACAATTATGTGGATTGAAATGAGGCAAAAGGTTGATATGCAAAAAGTAATGATCGAAAGCTATGTCTAGGAGTGTCTGGCAGAGTACAGGAATTGCTCCAAGATCCAATTATATTTAACTTCTTAAATAAGGATGTGGAAATCAGTGGAAGTGACAATGACTTTCCTCACAGTCTAAAGTTTTGCACAGACGTGATGACAGAGAAATAATTCAAAAGTTTGAAAGTGATAAACCTGAAAACACATACAACAAAGAAATTATCTTTGAAGAAAAGAGTCACAAGACATATCTATAATTTTCATAGATCCATTAACTCATGATCTGTGAAGACACTGGAATATATACAAGCAGAAATTATGGAGAACAGCAATATTTCAAGCAAGCAGACTAAAGCTGAAATACACGGCTTGCTGAAAATGAGTAGCAAATTAACTTTGAAATAGAAAAGCAATATTTTTTACATCCCTATGAAAAAAAAATCTCAAATGAAAAACTAGTGTTCCTTACTAAAAATATTTGTATATTTCCAGGGGTACAATGTATAGTTCAGAACAGTTAGAGTCCTGAGAAGTAGTAATGAACTGTGCTTTAGGCTTCTGCTTTAGATACAGAACAGCCAAATGTTAGAAAGATTCTAGTGAAGTACAAGAAATTACATTATTTTAAGACCTGGAAGCAAGTAATCAGATAGGCTGTTTCTGTCTCTGAATTCTATAGCACTGTGAGTAATATGAGTGGGAACAGAGAAATTTACTGTGAAGCCACTAATGATAAGGTATTAAGCCAGAAAATGGAAGGACAAAACCATATGTGGTGTTGAAGGTGAATTGGATTTATCCAGAAGAATATTCCTCTTACATGTAGTCAATGCAATGTGTACTAAAGAACACAAAGAAGTTCAAACAGAGTAGCAAGAATTCTGGGGTATCTTGGGCCAGAACAATGCAACCCATGAATTTACAAGGAACAAAGGCAAAAAATACATTATTTAAATTAACTGGCAAGAATACAAAACAATTTTTTTTCAAGTATAGTCTTGTTCTGCACAATTTGCTGTATAATAGCTAAGACAAATTCTCTCCTCTAGAATTTCCTCTCCTCCTTCTGAGGAACCCTGGGAAGCATGACAGGACTGCCTGGCCCTCTGCATCTCTGGGAAAAGCAGCAGTAGTTTGAAAGCAGTGGTTCCCACACTGCTGGGTGAACAGTGTGGGTTTGAGCAGTCACCATTCACAAGGATTAAGATAATTTCACATCCACATCTTCAGCTGACATTTGAAATTCGATTAGACCTGTCAAGGTCTGTCAGTTTGAGAGCTGCACATATTTTCACTGAAAGATGCATCCTCAGTCATGAAAAGGGTTTCTACTCATGTGCTGTATTGGAAGTATGTTGTCAAAAATAATTGTGGCAACTGAACATCAGCTAATAAAATAGGCATTTTTAAAACAAATATCTTAACAGATGCAAACCATACTCTCTCTGAAGAAAGTATTGTGTCTCTTCACCCAAGTAACAAGTGATGGGAGAAAAGAAAATGGCCTCAAGTTGTGCCAGGGAAGGTTAATTTGGATATTAGGGAAAATTTCTTCACCAAAAGGGCTGCCAAGCACTGAAACAGGCTGTCCAGGGCAGTGGTGGGGTCACCACTATCTCTGGAGGTATTTAAAAGACATATAGATGTGGTACTGAGGAAAATGGCTTAGTAGTAGACTTGGAAGTGCTGGGTTACCAGTTGGACTTGATGATCTGAGAGACTTTTCCAACCTAAATGATTCTGGGATTCTATGAGTTAAAGATTGATCAGTCAACTAGAATTTAATAGTTACATTTTCAACCTTATTTAGTCACAGAGCATATGTTGGACACCCCTCTTGATAAAAGTGTAAAGAAAAAAAAAAAAGAAAACCAAAGCAGTTTGACACCATATTACAGCATCAGCTGAGCACACAGGAAGCTCTAACAAAGCCATGTTCTACCAAAACCAAGCTGGGCCACTGTGCTCTGTCTTTGTGCCTGGGTTCAGGCACATGGAATCTGCCTTAATATGTGCCACTGGCAGTGTCTCTTTAGCCCATTCATTGTCCCTGGGACAGCTTTTCATCCTCTTGCTGAAAGCTCCCCTTTTGCCTTGCAACTGGCAGGTCTCACACAGTAATAATGGATTTTATAACACATCCACTCTGTCCTCATTACATCAGCACATCCTCCTTATCCCCACAGCATGTTTGGTAGCAAGATTATTTTCTCTGTCTAAACAAGAGAAAGCAGAGACTGGGCTATCAATTGTCCTTGCAGGTGAGGCCCTGGGGAAGGAAAAGTAAGGTTAATGGAATTTAAGGTGCATCAGAAGATCTGTGCAAGCAGATGGTGTTTGTTTAAATAATAGCATATACTTGGGATTACAGGACTTGCCTTGTTGTGCCCATATTGGTGAGGCTAGACCTCTGCTTTGTTCAGCAGGCTTGAGGATCATTGCAATAACAGTGGTGACAACCTCTATTTATTTTACCTGCTGCTCTGGGACAAGGACAATCATGTGCGTGTTTGACATGTTGGTAATGAATTTCTTTTGCACCAGGCAAACACTGCAGAATGTCTCATCAAAACATCCTAATTAAGGAGTGGATTTGAGTAGACATACAATCTCTAAAATATCAGAAGTTCCACTCAATTTAATGTACATCCAGCAGCTCCCAAGAGAGTGTTTCAAAATCACTAAGCTTCTGTTTAGCAAAGTGGGGATGAGCGTGGGGGCTCTGAAGGACTGTAAATGAAAGATTACTTAACTCTGAGGGAATTGTCTGGCTCCTGAATGTTTTAAAGCAAGTTTCTTTCTCAATAGCTTTTAAAAATATGTGTAAAGCAGATGTTCATATTGGGCAGAGCCTTCCGTGGGTCAATTCAAATAGTCAAACACCTCTTGAAGATCTGTCAGGAAGTGCCCTGTGAATCTGATCCGTGTGATGCAGGAATTGAAGTCACATAAAAAATGGTTGGTTAAAGTAGAGATTTCAGTGTGTTTTCATTTGAAAATTCATCTATCTTTACACTCAAGATTACCTGAAAAATGAAGGTAAAAGTAATAACTTTTAAAGAACATTGAGTTATTTAAAAGTTAATGTGCAATAAAAGCAGTCAATTTACCTAAACAGTAAATTTTACCTTAACTGTGTCAGATTTGATAATTTTAAAAGGAAATTAAATTTCTTTTTAAAATACAATCCTTGAAATCATCAGAGAGACAAGCTGGAGTCAACAGAAATCTCCTTACTACATTCAATCCTGCCTTAGGAATCAAATGTTCATGGTCCTTTTCCTACAGCATTGTGGACCTACCAATATTTTGGAGAGATTCAGTGTTGGCAGATCTGTATATCTGCATAAAATGTCCCTGAAGTCTTTGGGATATTGGTGATGGGCATGTCAAAATGAATCAGATTATAAAACTGTGTTTTAAAACGGGAAGATGCTACAAGCTGGTCCTTGACTGCCTGATCTCTGCTGCATGCTAAACAGCTGCTCTGAAGCCAGCAGTCTTGGCTGGGTGGTATTGTAAGATTTTGCTATTTTTTCCCTTTGCCTCATAAAAATTCTTGTGTACCAGCAAGTCTCTGCTCTGGAGGGATTATCTTTTTTTTTTCCCCCTATGATTTCAATATACATATCCAGGCACAGATTTGCAAGGAGAAAAGAACAGGATCTTTAGCCTCCTTCCTTTCCCTGGTAGCAACAGCCTTTTGACAAGGACAAACAAACTATTAGAGAATGCTTTCCTCCTGTTAACTTGCAAGTTAATGCTGGGAATGTGTTACCAGACCCACACCCTGACACACACCAGGCCCCGCTGCTCTCTCAGCCCCACATGTCAGGTCACAGCTCTGTCCACTGCAAGGCTTCTTCCTTCATTATAGAAAAGCAGCAATCACACAGTAGGTGTTTTGATTGTATCTAGGCCACTACTATTTTTTACCTCCTTTAGAAACCTTTCTTCTAATGCAATATTTTTCTGTGTCCTTAAAGACATCCCTTCTGGAAGCGTCGCTTCTTGAATTGGTTTTTCAGTACCAGGTTTGATTTACAAACCTTGTGTAAAGACAGCCTGACAAGCCCTGCACCAAACAAAGCTGTGTGTCAGGGGTTCTTTTGTCATCAAAAAGCTGTTCTAGCTGCAGCAGGGAGCTGTATCCTGCCCTGCCAGCCAGGTGGGAAGTACAGTGGCACAACAGATTTGCAGAGCTCCTGTTTGGCAGAGGACAAGCTGCAAGCTTTTTACACCTTCTGTTAAACCTGTAGACAGGGCACAAGAGCTTTTCTTCTTTAAAGCACATTTGGGAAGAGCAATTTGACGTCACAGATTGTCTATGGAAAGGGTTTCCTAAGCAATTAAAGTGCTTTTTATACTTTACTGTGAATCCTTTTTGGGAGCTTTTTGTTTGCTACAGATTGGGCTGTATTAGTGAAGGTTCCAGCAATAACCACCATGACTGATGTTTGGGCCAGAAGCTCTGCTACTGACCCCAGCCCTGAGCCTGTCTCCTGAACAGTCTGTCCTTTTTATATCTGTTTACTAATGTTAATTTCAACCTACCTAGTAAAGGCAGTATTGAGTGTAATTTGCAGATATGAACAGGTGTAATATGACATGGTTCTCTTGCATGTTGTAGAAGATGGCAGGCTCTGCAAGGTAATGAGCCTGTATAACTAGTCTTAAAGTACCAGGTGATCACTTTCCTAATTTTCATTCTAAAGGGCAAAGAAGATTTCTGGGTTTCCCCATTCTTCCTCCTTTTTGCTGTCCTCCCCTCATGTACTTGGATTATCTTCTGGTCCATGGGGTGAAGGAAAAAGGTTTTGGTTCACTTTTCTCAAATCTTTGGCACTGAATTCCTATCCACTGCTGGACTGGAGCTCTAGCCTTGGGAGATCTGCAAAAGCTTAAGACCAGCACCAAGATACTTGATGGTCCATCATTCCCACCACAGACAGTTTTCTTTGGTCATGCTTTTTCCAATATTCTTAACTGAATGCAATGTACAATCTATAACAACATAATAATAATTAACAACATCTCCTCAGTTCAAGGCCCTCTCTGTGCCTGTTCGTCTGCAAGATGAGCTTCTGATGACCCAGTGCTTAAGCCACAACAGTTCATCATAGCAATTTTTAAATTATTTTCAACATTTCTATCACTGTTGTGACATGTATATTGACCTTTGGTTGTAAAATCTTTTGTTTTGACAGGAGTTATTTGTAGTAATTTTTGTCAATGGAACTTGGGTTTTTTTCATTGCCTGATGAAAGAGACATTTGGGCTTATGTTTTCTAAGTATTGAAGAAGAAATAATTTCCTCCTAAAGCTCAGTGACTAGATGTTTCATACATTTCCTCTCTGTTAGCAATGGTACATTTTATCATTCTCATTTTTTATAGCACAAATAAGCTTGGAGCAAACTCTATTAAGTAAATAAATGAACCTTAAAACTAAACCTCTTTTTTCCCCAAAGCTGAGCATTCCCATGCTTTGAGAAACATCCTTTAAGCTTAGCTTTGAGCCTAGCTAAGTTATTGCTTAATGCAGTACTCTTTAAATTCCAGTCCTACATGGAAGATCACCTGAAAAACAAGAATCGTCTGGAGAAGGAGTGGGAAGCTCTGTGTGCGTACCAGGCTGAGCCCAACAACAGCAGCGCGGCCCAGCAGGAGGAGAATGTCGCGAAGAACCGCTCCCGGGCTGTGGTGCCGTGTATGTACACTTCCCTTTGATCATGCCATTCTGAGTTCTTGCTACATTCCCCAGTGTTCTTTGCCCAGGGCTGTGAAAGCTGCAGAAGGCAGGTAAACAATGTGGGGTGGTTTCTGTGTGTACTGGAAAGCTGTGGCGGTGACTGTGAGCTGGCTGCATGTCCTGTTGTCTTATCAGACCCTGTTTAGCTCCTTGTGAGTCGTATATATGTTACAAAAAATGCACAACTGTGCCACGTAACACTGCTGCTGCAGCTGTGCTGCCACACCAAACTCCATAGCCAGACTGATTGTCAGTGCTGGAATGTACTGGCTGTACAAGAGTGGCATCTGTAGCTATTCAGTAAAGTCTTTTCTTCTTCTGACCAAGACAAGTTGGTCTCTTGTCCATCCAGCAGTAATACCAGCAGTCTTCAGGCAGAGCTAGATAATCTGATTATCACATACTCAGCTGTACTGAAGGAGCCCTTTTAGGCTTCAGTGGATGAGTTTGCAAACTGGCTTCTCTCTGCAAGGCTTCTCTAAACACACAAAAATAAAAATAATGATTAAAAAAAAGAGCTTATGTTTATATTCCTAGAATCTGCTCTTTCCTGTAAGCAGCTGCCTTTTGAGCTTGAAATAAAAGTAATACATATTTGCTGTGCAAACATATATATATATATATCATAGATTACATTGGTAATGTATGGACACATATTTCATTAAGCAACCAATGAAACAAAAATGAAACAGAGAATATATGCACGGTCCACAGCAACCACAATGCTCTCAATCAGCATGCCCACAATCCAGCTGGATAGCTTGGCAAACATATATAGCTGGTTTAATTTTTAAGGTGCCCTGAAAACATTAATTTTCCCTAAGAGAGTCTTGAGTAAGTAGTATTGCTCCTTTAGAAATGGAGAAATGACAGGTAACACTTTAAGTAAATGTCATAGCCAGATTTAGAGTGAAGATTCTCTGGAAGGACATGGTAATTTAACTGAGCCCATCAGTCCTTGCATATTTGCTTCAGCAGGGTTTGTCTCTTCTGTTTATGTAGTGGCTCTTTCTGCAATACTTTTCTACTCAGAAGAGGATTAGAGCAATTTAGCAGTATTAATTCTCCTGGGTAAATTCAGTGCTGGTCAAAAGCCTTTTGGGGCAACAGCAGCAGTTTGCTGACTTGCATGTGTTTGGGGATCAGGCTTGTTGAGAAGTTCTAAAAAATTCACCATGAAAGTTAAAGTAGTGCAAGCCTTCTGTGCCCTTTTACATCCTGAAAAAAAACAGCACTTAACTGACATGATAGGCAGTGAAAATTTTCCATGAAAATATGTATTGATCCAGGTTAATCTTCCTGCTTAAAGTCTTCTGTCAATATGGACTTACAGTCAGACCATCTTAAGATATTTCAAGTACCTGCTCATAAATTAAGCTAGACTGGTTTTGGTTGCTGCCACAGAGACAGTATGGGAGCTACAGATGTTGCCAGAAATTGGTGCTGGTTATTTGACTGATGTAGAAACTGTGTCTTCATGGTACAATGAGCTATAAGATAGAAACTTTCAGACTAGACTTTTCTACCTCCAAATCCAGAGGTATCATGGCTGTGACAGTGTTAAAGAGCAGAGATTTTTAACTTGGATGTCATAGAATCATTTTTGGGTTGAAAGATGTCTGAGATCATCATGTTCAGTGGTTAACCCAGCACTGCCAGGTCACCACTAAACCACATCTTTGAATACCACATGTACATGTCTTTTAAATACACTCAGGGATGGTGACAGGTAGTCTGTCTCTTTTCATCATATTGTACCTCTGGATGTATCAGCCAGCACTGCCCAGCCTTTGTTTCTCTGCCATTGCTTCTTCCATGGCTTGCTGTTATGCCTGTTTTTTCCATATCTGGGTCTAGACTGAATCCGTGCTGCCTGAAGGTGATTTGGTGAAGATATATAGACATGAATAAGGTGACTGCAGTTTATCTGACATTTTAACTATAACTATTTTAATACATTTAAAAGGATAAAATGATACATTTGCTTTGTTTCTTCAATGTGGAAACTTCTATTACAAATATTAGTGCACTGAGAATTTTCCTTTTTGACTGAATTGCACAAAATTATCTGCCTTCATTTCCTGAAGTTGTTGTGCACTGGTAAACAGCTGTCATGTTATGTATGTTTGAACTACTTGCTGTTTTGCTGATGGGTGGAAAGTATGATATAAAGTTTAAACAATATTAAATTTTGATAAGGCAATGGTTATTTTAGACTCTTAAGATTAGACTGAGATGAGAAGGCCAAGTTTCCCCACTTTTTTTTAAGTGTGCTAGACATTAAAACTATAGCAAAAAAGCCATAGATTTGGTTAATCATGTATGAAGAAACAAACCTGATATGCTTTTGATATTCTACAGAGCTGTTATGCTCCATTCAGTGTATTCTCACAGAGTAATGCCTTGATAGTGTTTCCTTACCTCTTTCATATTCATAATCACCTTGACAAGGGTAGAACAAGATTGCCAATTCACATAGAAGATTTCCTCTTAGAAAGGCTTCAAAGAAGCTTTAATATGTTTTATTTGCTTTGTGGTTTTCTTTCTGAACCAGTCTTGAAGTAATACAATATTTTTTTGCTGATTATATAACTCATCTAATTGTTATCACAATTTTTTATCATAGCTTACTCTTGTACTTAACTTTTCTATTTTCTGTACAAACAGCTTTTAAAATACTTGATAGCAGAACACCCTGACACTGCACTTAACTAATTGCTAGTTTAAAAAATACTAACAATTCAAGATACCTGGACCTTCTAGATTAACAAAACTGTATCCTTTTATCCAATCAAGAAGCAGATTGCCGTAATTTAGGGCACATGGTGTTTATATTTAGTGGTATAATTTAGTGATGCTTATTTTGTTTATGAATAGATGAGCAGCTCAAAAAAGCTTTCCAATTTTTTTTTCTCCTTTTGCATCTCTGAAAAACAAACCCATCTCAATAGAGTCAATGCTGTATGTTTTTATTCATGTACGCCATGAATATATACAGGTATTTTAAACATTTGTCAAACAACTTTTTGCAGTGAACATCTATCATAAACTGTCCACCACAGTCATGCCCATGGGTCGTGGTATATATTTAAGCAACCTGCTTATTTCTGTGTTGCCTTTCCTCTAAAGGAGAGCAAAGCATTTAGGGGCAGAACACGCACCCAGATCTGTCTTGTTTGCCTTAAGAGCACAGCCTGGGCTTCTGCACCAGAGATGGAACACCTGAGCAGAGGGTTGTGTGCATTTTCCATGTTATGGATGCATGTGCAAATAGTGCTTTGAAGTGAATGAACTTGAGCAGTTCAGAGCAAAGAAAAGTTCTGTTTTCTGCAGATCATCTATAGGTAAAATAATGATAATCAGCAGATAATGATTCTTCATAATCTTCAGGCTGTACCACTTTCATTTCTCAGTAGTTCTTCACTTTCTTAATTCAGTGGAGTCCTGTGTAGTGCTTTGTATGAAAAAAAAAAAAAATCACAAAAATCAGTCTAAATCTAAAAGGAAGAAAATTATGATTGAGGCAGGGTGTGCCAGGTTGATTGTCTTCTGTGATGCCTGGATTCAGAGAACCTAGATTTGCCCATATTCCTTTTTTTCAACCTTATATTTATTGGTTCTGTTCCTTCAGAAGTATCTGATTAAAAGGAAACAAAAAACAGAGGGAAAATGTGAGTCTTACTTTTACAAGCATTCAGTCTCCATCTAACAACAAAAATGATCTTCATTAAGTTGCAGGGCCACTGAGAGAGAAGTAAAAGATTGAGATGACATACTACTTTAGTATTGGTCAATAATAATTAATAAATAACTATTCAGATAATAATTCAGATAGTAATGACATTTTATGCTTGACTAAGTCATTTAAGCACAGGAATCCAGTGTTGTTTGAGATGCCTAAAGTGCTCAAGGTACCCAGGCAGAACTGGTAGGTTTAACACCAGCCCTGTGGGAGATTTGTGACCCTCCTGCCTGCGAGCCCAAGTGTCTTTAGGACTCTGAAATATCAGAAGAAACTACACTGAGGCATTAAAAGCAAGTTTTCTGGGCATGAGTCTGTGACACTGTAGATCAGGATGCCTGAATTTCAGTGTCTCCATGTAGCTGCCTCCATGTGAGCCTGATGTCAAAGCCCCTGATACAGCCAGGGAGGAGCCAGTCTGCAGTGACATCGGGAGAGCTGTGCAGTGGCCAGAGTTGGTATTTGCTTTATTGCGAAATGAAGAGCTTTAGGATGCCACTGTGTATCCTGTGTGAGCTTCAGATGCTGGTCTAATTGGGTAAAAGTCTTGGGGTCTTGTGTCCTGTCTGTTTTCCTTGTTCAATGTCTCATCTACCCTACAGTTTCTCAAACAGTTTAGCCACCTAAATCAAGCTCCATTAACCACCTCACATGAAGATATCTACGTGTAGACACCAAAACATAGCTTTTTCAGTCTATAAATTAAGATTTATATACTGCAAACTCATGTGTGTTTGCTTATATCATATCCTTGATACTCTATCCCCTATATTTTATAATTTATATTTTCCATCTATATAAAATCCAACATTGTGCTGTGTTTCTCTGAAGCTACAGGTTAATATTAACCTTCTTATTTAGGAAGCCTCTCTCTGCCACATGTATCCATCTGTACATTTTGCTTTTCTTTCAGTTGTTGCTTGGCTGGAGCAATAGCAAATTCAAAGCAGCTCGGCATTCAGCAGCAGCTATTGTGGATACTTAAAATGATGACGAGTTGTAGCTTGGCCAGATTGCAGTAGTTAGTAACAGCATTTGTCTTTTCTCTCACTTCCTTATTACCATCCTCTCCCCTCTCC
>QUSF01000003.1:7073817-7277914 GCA_003676055.1 Chloebia gouldiae | reverse complement strand
CCAACAAAGCTGTACATTCGGCATTTTCCCCATAGTTGCTCATTGTTAACATAACAATCTGGTGTCCATCGTACTCTTTTGAGGTTTTTTTCCTTTTCTTCTTCCCCTGCCTGTTTCAGATGAGCTATTATGCTAGTTCCTAAAAGCTTTGAGGTGATAAGAGGCATAGACAAGCACAATCTGTTCATTGTCAATGCGAATGTTTGATGCTGCAGTGGAAGCACACATGGGTGCAAACTCTTGAAATATGCAGAAAAACATGTACAACCTTTTTTGTACACTTCTTTTTTCTAAGAGCAAACACAAAGTCTCAACTCCTTTTCACTACCAAAGCCTTAGCATGTCTTGCCCTCTGATAAGCCCTCCGAGACTGCAGGATAATGACATGGCACAATAAATCAGAGGGTCTGGAGAAAACACTATGTTTTGAACAAAAAAGATCCATAAGTTACTGATCTCACACCTGACTCTTATTGGAGAGTCACCCTGACATCTGTTTGCTAAGTACTGATGAATCACTGTCTGCTCTCTCTCCTTCATCCCCTGAAAACATTTCACACGTTTCCTTTGGTGATCAGTTCAAACACTTTTGCTATTCAATGAACAGGGCTTATCCTCAGTGCTTGCTTAGCTTAAAGTATGTGAGAGACCACATTTACTGCATGTAACTTGTCTACCTCCTGCAAAACCAGGTTTCAGAGCTGCAATTCTTCAAGCACTCTGAAGAATTGCTCATTGCAAAGCCTCCTGTAAAAAATATTGGGTAGCCCAAGATCTCAGGTGCCAAAAGTTCTTATTTATATTTTGGATTTTTTTGTGCAGTGGTGCCAGAGTGGGATGGAAATTAATAAGTTTCATGAGCGTGTTCCCTGTCTTGTCTTCATCCTCAAACTTCATCAGGGAAAGTAATTTTATGTAAATAATAAAGAATATCTCTTCAGTTATTTGACATGACTTGTTCATCACTAATCTTATTCCAGGAGAAGATTGCTGACACTGTTGGGTGAGACTGAGTGACTGTAAACAGCACCCTTACAAACACCCCTTTGTCTTGCTCATCTATTGAACTGCCATGGTATTAGTGTTGAATAAAGCTAAGTAGAGCCCAAACCCTCTGTCTCTACCTTCCTTCATGGTCTTTAGAATGTTTGATAATTCATTTATTATTCCTCATTATTAAAATAATGATTGGTACTTAACATCCAACTTGAAATCCTGGTGCTGAGTGGTGTCTCAGGCCACTAGACAATGATCTCTTATTTTGTCTGTTTGAAAAATCAGTGGAAAGATCCTCAATCCTCTCAAAACATCAGTATCTGTGTTCAGCTGTGTATGGTAGAAATATACCGTATTTCTACCATATACTATGCAGGATAGGTTTCCTGAGAAGTATAAATTGTGCTGGTTATATATCAGGTTGTTTGGCATTCATATGTGGACTTAGACATCTCTAAAATTATCTCAGTGTGGTCTGGGCTTGCTTTCTTCAGTCAGTGGAAAGAAATGGCATTTCTTGAACACAATTTGGCCTGTTTGTGACAGCTAAAACAGGATGAAATGATTCATCACATAGAAACATTTCTTTTCTCGTAACAGAAAGTGAGTCTGGATGATTGGAAAAGATGCAGATATCTGCATTGTCTCTGCCTGAGTACAGACAAATAAAACCCATCCATTATACATGTTTTGATGTAGAAATAATTATAAAATAAAAAAGGACTAGAGTTTGGGGTGTACCAGCTTTAAATATAATTGAGCTAGCAGCTAGCACCAGTACAATTCCAAGTGAAAAAGTGACAATTGTGATGATGGGCAAACAGGAGTGAGTCTCCTATGTCCAGAACTGCTGTTTTCTTTACTGGTATCTGAAGTATAAGGTGTCTGTGTGTGCTCCAGTTGTACTTGAAGTGAAATTGTTGGCATTTTCTCTCTCCCACAATCATCCCCAAGACATATTGTCTCCCCATGTCACTAGTGGAACACCACACAGCACTGGTCTTTGACCAGGACAGATTAATTTACTGTCCAGCTCTCAGCTGTACTTCCATGTCCCTGCTGTTCCTATTTTAGAGAAGCCAGATGGACAAAGTCCCATCAGCTTCCCTCTTCCATGACCCTGCAAGCACAGGAATGTTTGTTATAATCCTGGGGGGTTTTAGTGGTTTGCCTAGTTTAAATCTTAAACTCCCTGAACAGAAGAGATTTTCTTTTTTCCTATGAGAGGTTGTAGCACATCACAGTGCATCTCATGGAGACAGGCTTTGTCAAACCAAGCCTCTGCAATATCCCATTGTTTCATTCCTGAGGCAGGCTGTGTTACTGTGGCTGTATCAACCCTATGGCTAGGTTGGGAGTCAGAAGGAAATATCCTTTCTGATATTTTCCTGTCTTGAAAAGCGCATTAATCTGACTTTGAATTGTCTAACATAAAATGTGTAGAATACTGGTATAGAAACTTTCTTCTCTTGTTTTCTCCTTTGCAGATGACCATTCCAGGATATGTCTGAAAGGAGAAAGTAGCCACGACAATTCAGACTACATCAATGCCAGTCCTATTGTAAGTATGGTAATTTATGAGAAATATTCCAAATAGTTGATCCTTGCCATTCCTTGTTGTCAAAATAGGGTCATTCCAGGCATCTCACTGCTAATCTCAGGTTGTGAGTACCTCACAATGCTGGTGCTGCAGCCTGTCCTTTCAAATTGAAGAGAAATATATATGCATGCAATCCTTGAAGTTTATTTAGTAAGAAAAAGTCACTAAATAACCCTCGTTCAACCTTGTAATACTGTCGGTTTTTCTGTACTTGATATTAGATATTATTAACTTACAGATTATAAAATTCAGTGCTTTACTTTAGTGGAGCTTTTCCTTCTCCTGAGAGGTAAAAATAGCTTGTTCTTTTTTGCATTGTCCTACTAGCTACAGTAGGAGTAATGGTTTCTGTAGGCTGGAGAGCTGAGCTCCACAGAGTTCTGATCTTCTGCAGTAGGAAGTGACATTTCCTCTTACCTTTCTTATTCTGTTGACCTAGTGATGCAATCTGGTGGCTCTGTAGCTCTCCTGGTTCTTCTTTGAGTTTGCTGTTTTGAAAGCAAGAACAGGATCCCCTAGCCCCTGAGTATTCATTCCAACTGCAAAGTAGGTCAGTCCAATTTTTGTGTCCAGATACTCCAGTGTTGCCCAGCTGCCATTTCCCATGACTGTGTGAGTTAATGTGAATCCTTTTCTTGTCCGTGAAAGGTGATAGGGAGAAAAGGTCTCTATTTGCAGACACTAAACAGGTACAGCAATGCCAGTGGCATTGCCCTGTCAAGGCATCTCAATGGAAGTGTCAGGATATCCAAGTGGAGGGGGGGAAAGGCACTGAGTCCTTGACCTTGTGGGACTACTGGTATTGCAGACACTTTTTCTCACAGTTCTTATTCACATTAATTAGGCACCAAAAAGTTATTACAGGGCAACTGTGAGAAAGAACTTAGGATGAAAAATAAGATCCCACTGCAGTGGGCTGTATTTGCCATTACTGGTTCATTTTCCTGGGGAATATCACTCCCCCAGTTAAATTGACTTTGTGTGGGCAAGGCAGCTGACAATTTGCAACAGCATGAAATTACAGGCTGCTTACTTCCAATGTTGTTGATAATATTTTTTTTCTTAAAAAAACACGCAGCAGCTACATAAAAAGTGTTCCCTGATCTTTGTTTCAGCAGAGTTCAAAGCTTCATTTCCTTCAACACATAAAAGTGCTTTATTCAAAGAGTTAAAAACACACAGGAGCAAAAAAAAAAAAACACCTTTGGTATGTTTTTGTCTTTGGCTTAGGGTAGAGGGGAAACCAAAGCACCTGCATGTTGAGGGATTTCTAGCTTCTGTTTCAGAGGACAAGGGTAGTTAGGCAGAGATTAGAGTTTTTAGACTGCTTTTAGGTATGTCTCTGACTAGACCAAGCTGTGTCTGGCACCAGGTTCAGGGGATTACAGGTCGTGTTCCAAGGAATGTGCATCCTGCTTGTAAAATCATACACAGAGGTCCAGCTCCAGGGCTCCAGCTCTGTGTCTTCAGGACCCAGCTGGTGAGTTATGTTTGGTCAAGCCTTCATCTGATAGTAGAAACTGAGAGGTTTTGTGGGAAGGACAGGAGTGGGAGGTGATAACTGGAAGTGAAATACTGTATTCTTGTAAGAGCTTGGTTGTAATTCACATGGCAACAGCGTGGTATCAGAGTGGAATTACAGCATCTGTAGACAGTGCTAAGTGGGGTTCAGTGTTGACAGCACTACAACTGCTGGGTTTTTATTGGATTTCTGCAACCCGCCCAAAAATCTGTGTAGACACAGCTTAACTAGTTTTAGTACACAATGTTGGCTGGAGAAGGGGTAAATTCTTGCATGTGTGTATATGTCTGTTGCAATTGTAATTTTGGATTATGGTGTAACTGTTTCTTTTATTACACTGAAGAGTAAAGTATTAGATTAAGTAGTGTTGTAAGTGAAGAAACAGGACTAGGATATCCCACTGACAAAACTGGGAAGAGGTTTGCTTTATCAGGATTCCCAAAGCTCATGCAAGCACGTAAACTCGCACAGCTTTAACTCTTGTGTTTTTACAAAGGGCTGTAATCTTGCCTTTCCATCCAGCTCTTAATAAGGGTCTTTCTGCAGTTAGAACATATTTCTTTTTTTGTTGTTTTCCCAGACTCGAGAGGTCTGTTCAGTACAACAAGTCACACTGATGAACCAAAAATTCTTATGGCTGTCTTTGTATCTTTTACAGAAATCTATGCCCAGAAATAAGTGGGTTCACAAGTGTTTCTTTAGATTGGGATTAGTGCCCAGTAACTTTCATAGCCAAGAAAAACTGCCAAGAAAAAAATTCAAGTTCCTCTTCTTCATAGTAGGATAGAGACCCTACTGTAAGGAGAGAATGCCACAGCTGACATTTGTGTAGACTTGTTATTCCAAGGAAAGAGATGCTCCAGTTAGTTACATGAGTTTGCTCCACTTAGGCAGTAGTCATTTTGCTATTTTGAAAGCAATAGATCAAACTATTTTTCCTGGAGATGATGCAGTGTGGGGCTAATAGGACAAAACCCCTGCTTTGCAACCCCATGGTCTGGAAGGATTCCCTGCAAACTGCTGAATTTTGAGACAAATTAAATGTCCTCAGATTACTGCAAACAGATTTGTTAATCTGGTGTCGAATGAGGTCGAATACAGAAGTGGCAGAGATAGTCTTTGTCCTTCCCACTTCAAATGCCTACTGCAATACTGAATTGGGCACTTGATTCTGCAATATTTGCTGTGTTTATACAGATATGGAAGCCTTGGACATATGTGCTATTCCTACTGCTGATTGCTTGAGATCTTTCATGGTAGCAGGCACGCATTTAGTGAGTGTCCATGAAAGCACACAGTGGATGTGGAGTATCAGTACAACTGCTTTCACTCACTCTTGCAAAAATCCTACCACTTCTTTCCTTCAGACTGTTTCAACTTAAATAACCCCAGTAATTATCCTGTCAATACAGTGATGCTGCTGGTGCATTTCTCCTTGCAGTGCCTGGCTGAGGAGTGAGCACTGTAGTGAGATGGGCATTGATAGCACAGGATCAGTATGGGATGAACTGACTGGAAGAGGCTTTTTCCTCCCTGTGTGTGGGAGCTGCCGGGTGCAGGAAGAGTGTAAAATAAAGTAATTCTATTTGAGCTTCAGAGAAGGAGGCTGCCAGTCCTGTACATGTTGCTGGGTATCTCCAGCTTCTGGGTCAGTGGTCCAGTCTCCAGCTGGGGCTCACTCAGCCTTCACTGAAGTCTAAATGAGTGCAGCAGCACATTGTAAAAAAATCCCCGTGCTAGACAATGAGCTGGCCACCTGCCCACATGTTTCTTCCTTTTAAAAAATGCTGCCCCCCCCTCCAATACCTCAATACTTCACAGTAGGATTTGAAAACTGAGGTTATATTGGTGGCCTCAGAGCAGCTGGGAATGGGTGAAGAGAATCTGGAAAGATTTAGTCCAAGTTCTTCCCATATGTCTTTTATTTAGCTGTAGCATGAGGCCAGGCAAAATGAGTCCTTAGGATAAATTTGCAGGGTAAAAGTGAGGTAGAAATCTGTTTTCCTCCCCTCTAAAATAACATAAAGTACTATGATAATAACTCTGGTATAGGCAGCTGAATGAAAGGCTTGCAATTACAGCACAAGGAGACCCTGACTGTGCAGAATAAAACTGTGATAATTACTTCTGTCATATTTGTACTTAGTCCTCATTAAATTTCAGGAAAATCATCCAGTAGTAAATAATGTGCAATCTTTGCTTTTAAATCAGAGGTCATGAAAGTAAATGGGAAATTCTGTTTTTCCTCATAGGGTGTCTGAGAGAGAAAAATCCCATCAACTACATTTAAAAACTCAGTTTGCTTATTATTGAAGACACCAGACTGAGGAATGTCATTAGCATGACAGTTTGTTCAAATACAGCATACAAATTTCATCAGCAAGAATAGACTTTTCATAATGGCATAGGCAACCAGATTTGCTTCTTTCATTCCATTAGGGGCTTAAAAGGAAGGAGTAAAAACATTGTTTTAAATTTTAATTCAAACATGAAGATGAGGACTAGTCTACCTTTTTAATTTTAATGCTGAGGTGAATGATTACAAAATTCATCTGCATTTGCAGGATATGCTTTCTTTTGCAAAAACAAATACACTTCTTCTTTAAAGACTGTCTATACTTTGTGTAATAAATATATGCATGGAAGTAGATTTTCTTGGTATTGTAAACACATTGAGTCTGGAAGCCACACAGAAGCTTGAATCCATTTTTATGATGTTAATCAGATTTCAACTTCCTTTCTGTTATATTTGGTCTACACTGGACTTCATTCTGATCTCATGATTCAGGAATATTTCAGATGGACTCAGAGGCTTTAAAGGAAGGTAAATATGGTGTGATTGAGACCACATCTCACCCTGTGGAAATTAAGGATCTGACAAGCTGAAAGGGAAGGTAAAGGGAAAGAATACATCAGTATTATTATTTACATAAAATTTCAAAATGGTCATTGATGCCTATTGACAACTTTTACTTCAGTTTGCAGTTTTACAAGACTGCTTAACAAGAATCTACATGTACCACTCTCAAGGATTTACTCCCACAATGTATTGATTTTCCTGTATTTCATCAGCATTATCAGTGAAATCATGCAGCAGCACAATCTCTATCAAAAACTCAATAAAATTCAGCATTCTTCAGGGAATTCTTGCAAAGTCTTAGAATAAGGCAGCTGGATAATAGAACTCTTGAGGGAAGAACAAGCTTTTATTCTGCAGTGAAGCAAAGGTGGAATCCTGGTCTGATATTAACAAGATGCAACCAGTTGTGATCATGTTCTTCATATATTTTCTTACTTTAGGGTAAGCCTAAAGGAAAACACAAGTTGTGCCACTAAAGTTTTCTCTAGTTTTTCATTTCCAAGAAGAAATCTCAGTGCTTCTCATTTTTCTTTTCATTTGCTTTTGATACTGGTAGTGATGGAAATCAGTACAATCAATTGCATGGCCAGTTATAGTAACCCTTGGCCCCTAACATAAAATCATGGAAAAATAGATTGAAACATTATCACCAGATTTGCCTTTGCTGTGCTGCAGCACAAAATGAGAATTCCACCATAGCAGAACAGTTGTAATAATTGCAGGTTTTTCTTTCCAACAATGGCTATTCAATCCCATTCTGATGTAAGCCTTGTGAACTTGGTGCTTTGATGGGAAAATAGAGGGAAAAATCATGTTCTTTTTGAACAATTATTATTAGGGCGATTTCTGAAGGTTGTTCTGATGTAAAGTGTTAGCAAACAATCAATTTTTGGTTTAATACTTGATTGTATGGAGTTTGGAGTTCTCCATTTTTCTCTGGAGAATACATTTTCTGTTTTATTTTCCTGAAGTGAGAAATCTGAGGGATCCTTGAAAGAAGATAATGACTACTGACATTAAAAAAAAAAAAGCCTTTTACTTGATCCTTGATTAGTTAGTTTAAAACCCATTACTGACTTTATTTCTTTATTCAAACTTATGTTAACTTTGATAGATTAAGATGCCCTTGGTGTTCTTGCTGACCTTGAGAGAATAAAAAAGAACAAAGCAAAAACATTCAAGAACAGTCCCTTGCCATCACCTACTCATATTAAATTGATTGTGACCAGACTAGAGATTTTTCACAGTTTTCTTGAAATCCATGGTCTTTTAAAGAGTGCATGTAATACAAAATTGATGAAACCAGGAATTTCATTTAATTAGTGTAAACTTTGCTCTTATTTTTGTTCAGTTAAAGATCATTTAATAGTGTGATAGCATTTTCTGCCATTTTCTATTTGCTCCAAGCAAGAAGAGTTTCTGCTCATAATTGTTTTTTGTGCAACACAATGTGCTTGGAATGTAATAATTGTAATTGTCTTTTGAATTATTGTTAAACTGCCGATATACTTCACCATTCTGTGCTTATTGTAATGTTTGCCACGTTCCAACAGCACCTTTGTGACAGAGGTTGATTAATGCTGAAATGCCAAGATTGGCCTATTCCTGATTTATCAGCTGAATGTTGAGACATATTTCCTCCATGACAGCACTATTTGCATCATCCTTGATTTCTTCTGCCTTTGTTTTCTGGCATGTTTACATTTAAAAAAAAATTCATTTAGGAAGAATTCAAAGTAAATTTTATTTTCTCCAAAGTTTGGTGTATTAACTGTTGGTTACATTTCCAAGCCTAGCTCTAGCCTGTGAAGAAGTGACATCATTTCTGAATGGATGCAGCCCACAACAATTTCCTCTGGGAGCATATGCTCCTCATTGTAGGTCAATTTTTCTAAGTTAAGATTTTTAGTTCCAGCATAGGAAATCATTTCACCACAAATTTAAATGGTGTAGATTTTTGGGATTCAAAACAAAACAACAACAAATCATTTCAACTGTAACAGAAAATAAAATCCCCCCCTGCTTATAAGCTTGACTTTGCTTGATCACATTTGCTGTTGTTTTCAGCTGTGTTTAGTTCAGTCTCAATTCTTACAAAACAAAGCAAAGCACAAGAAAAAAAAAATTGCCCCTTTTGAAATTTTTCCTAAGGGCTTTTTTGTTAAGAATAATTTCTGAAGAAAGCTAGTTTTCACTGGTGTTAAAATACCCACAGTAGTAAATGTGCTGCTATTAGAATTGCTTTTGTCAAAAGGCAAAGAAAGCAAGGTTGACATTTCTTGTGAGCAGTTGCTTGTTGGGAAGATTTATTTGCTGATAAGAGAAGCATCCCAATGAAACTTGGAATAAAATGATGGTATTATAGACATTGTGGTCAAGGTTTTTTTGTAACTATGGGTGATAAATCAGAAGTAAGCTTTTAGTCGAAATGGATTCAGTGACTTTTACCTGTGTTGTGTTGTCATGGAGAATTTTAATATTAAGTCCAGCTTAATTATACATCAGAAAATTAGAAACATAAAAGTGTTCTCTTCCTTTTTGCAACATTCATCATATTGTTTTTCTGTTAGAATAACTTACATCTGTTCTTTTATGGTTCTTCCCTCTTTTATGTTGCACATAATTATGAGGTGCCTTTTTTACGCTGACATGTACCATCACTGAAAATTTTGATAGGCTATGAATAAATTCAGGAGATGCCTGTTAATGCAAATGTGACTCACATTCATTCTTATTCAGATCTTTACTTATAGAACAGAACTGTGTATTGAGACAAATTCTGCCTTCAGCTACATGAGTATAAGTTAACTCTTACCGACTTCAGTGTCACTGAGTCACACCCACACATCTCAGAGCTGAAATGGGTCTCTTTTCTTTATGTTCAAAGTTTTGTCCTGCCCAGTTCAGGGTTAGAATGAGTTTGTTTGTTTTTTAATCCTATCAACAGATCTTCTTTTTCAGCAGAATGGGTCCTAAGATTTAGAACCAAGAAAGCCACCCATCAGTTCAAAAACATTCATTGTAACACACTAATCCTATTTACTCCTGATGGCTTTGTTTCTTAGATTCTTTATTTTCTCTGCTCAGTGAATTTTCTGCTCCTTGAATTAAACATAATAATTAAGGTCTTTAAGCAGAACTTCCTTCATTGAGGCCAAATCCATGCATTTAGATAAATCAGCTAACCAGAAAAAGCCAGAAACTGAATTTGTTCCCCATTTTTGCTGGTTTTAAGTTACATGTGCCCTTGACTCGCATGGTGGAAATGGAGAACATATTTAGATGTGTGGAGCATTCTTAACATTCAGTGTAGAAAAATGTTCCAAAAGGCTCCTAGGTTGCTATGAAACCACGAGTACTGATCTCAAATAAATACCTTTGACAGCCACCATAAATGATCTTCCTCTGCATGTTGAGGACATGGGACATTGCTCATCACGTGTGCTGATATTCATCTTGTGTCATCAATCTTTTGGGGGAAAAACTTCTCCTCTGAGCTTACAAATAGAAATAAAATACTTTACTTGCCAATAAAGGGTGAAGGGATATGACAGTATTTTAGGAAGTTTTTTGTTCTGCCCTCACATACTTTCTGTCTCTAACACTCCAAGGGATTTCCTTTAAATAAATCCAGTCTGTGTTCTTCTTCCTTATTCCAGATGGACCATGACCCCCGAAACCCTGCATATATTGCAACCCAGGGCCCTCTCCCTGCTACTGTTGCCGACTTCTGGCAGGTAAGTTAAACATCTTTTTGAAAGCTGAATTTATGTCACAAGTTTTCCTGTACTTCTTGAAATGTAATTTGTATTAAATATGTTGTGCTTGAGTCACTGTAAGTGGAATAACCTTAATTTCAAAATATTTAAAATCTAGTATATGGATATTCAAGCCATTTATGTGTAAGACAAGCCCTGCTAAAGAATAGTTTATCTGAAAATTATACTGAGAACCTCAGGGCAAAGTATTCATATTTTAATACCTGGTCTCTGTAACTAAATTACTGCCAAGGATTCAGTGATTTTCAGAGGGCCTGAAGTGTGTAGCCAGAATTCATTGTCATTCTCCAGATCAGAAAGGACCTAACACCAAGTGCCATGAATTTTCCATTGAAATCTATTCCACACATGTCCCAATTCTCCAATATGCTTAAATCTTTATGCATTTCCCCTGCCACAGGCAGTTAGGAGCCAGCTGCATAAATTTAAGTAGGGGCAGAATTCTTTGCGGGATTGGGACTAAATGGAGTAGTTATTGATGCACAATTAGGAGCAGGTGTTTTAGTGCTGGTGCAGCTCTCAGGTTTGGACCTGCACACATTGCCAGGGTAGATGTGTGTGATGGTGTGATGGATGTAAGTGTTAGATATTCCTTTGGAAGTACAGAATTGTGTCTGAAAGTTTGCAGAAGCTGCCTGGGGAGGAGGCCAGCTGGGGCTTATTATCAACATGAACATATGCTTTTATTTTTTGTTTTGCATTATGAATTTAGAAGTTTTTGTTCTGAAGAGAAGAGAAGAGAATGTCTGTGTGACAATTTCAGAAGTGTCATTGTATTTTAGGAGCTTGCATCTGTTGAAGTCATCTCTTCATCTGTATCACTTGACCTACCCTTAGAAATTATTAACTGATCCCAACTGAAGACTCTTTTCATGTCACGATTTTTCTGATGAGTAATCAGGACATTTTCAAAAAAGTTGTTGAATTTTGGGTGCATGGATATTTAAGTGCTCAGTCCAAGATATTTTGGGACTGTTTTCTAGAAGGGCAGAGCAAATACTTTCTGCTTGAAGTCAGGTGAGCTTTTGGTCTGGCTTGAATTTTCAAGTAGCTTGTGATTTTTGTCTTCACTGTTTGGTAATTAGCTAGAATTGAGAAGACTGATCTTTTTTGCTTGGTAAATGGATTCCTTCTAACAGGCATGATACTTGAAAATGTATTTGTTAAGCTGCACATGCAAAATCAAATAGTATGTTAGCTATTCTTTAATGACATTTTATGATTTCTATGGCCCAGGTTTTTAATTGTTTCTTTTTTCATATTTGTACTTTACACTATAAATGCCCCTTTACATGTTGAAGAATATATGTTCTTGTTTTTAAATATGGCATTTAAAAAGCCCACTTTGAGTAAGCATGGCAGAAATCGGAATTAATCATACAAGCATAGTATGAAGGATATCTTTTGTTCTTCTCCCATATCAGTTTGAAAAGTTAGGCACCCTGTTTGCATGGTCACAAAGACTACAACTTTGTTCTGTGGCACCATCTTCTTCATTCCACTTCATACTTAAAAGATCTCTTTCTTTACTTCCTTTCCTCATGCTATTTTGTGTGGAAGAGTTTTCACTTTCCTTCTGCTGCTTTTGCTATTTCTCTTCCAGTAATCCATCAGTGAAAGTTCACTCCAGCCCCCCACCAGATTTGCTGCAAATGTCTCATCAAAAGCTGTTTGGGAGCCATGGTTCAGCTTTGGCTTGAGTTTGGCTGTGTGCATTTCTGATGTGATGCTCTTTTACTATTTCTTCTGTTAGGTTCCATAGAAAAGGTGTTTTTTGACATTTATTTTGATGATGTCTGTCACTTCAACATAACAATCTACCTATGCCAGTGTCCTGGTTTGGTCCATGACCCACTTTTCTTAAACTTCCTGCTGATCACAATTCAATGTGCCAGT
Organism: Chloebia gouldiae; assembly: GCA_003676055.1. Taxonomy (NCBI): domain Eukaryota; kingdom Metazoa; phylum Chordata; class Aves; order Passeriformes; family Passeridae; genus Chloebia; species Chloebia gouldiae. The sequence continues at coordinate 7,265,261 of QUSF01000003.1, read as the reverse complement.
TCTTGTCCCAAACCTTTTACACAGCCCAGGCTATCAACAGGCCAAGAGATAGGAAACAGGCCAAGAGATATGAGCTCCTTGCAGAACACTGCATCCATGACCATGGAAATGAAGAAGATCCAGTGTACAAGTCAAAAGCCATGGCTTGAATATGTTGCAGTTTATGCCCAGTTGCAGGAGAAAAGTTAATTTCTATTTTCACCTAATTGTGCCTATTTTAATGGAAAACATAAAAAACCTGAACTTGCTATGGAAAATAGTCTTAACTCTTGTCAGGGCACAATCAGTTGATATTTACTTGGATACAGTTTTCTGGTGTTTGCGGTGCTTCCATGATGCTGCCACAAGGGATTGTTTAATGATTCAATTATTCATTCCTGATACATCTTCTCAGTGGTTCTCCTCCCTCTCCCTCCTCCACTTAATGCCAGCTGTTGCAGAGTTGCATTTCTGTTTTCCCTTTTTGTGCTCAGTGAAGCAGTTTTCTGACGGATAGTGAGAAGAGCAACTGACTCCAGAGGGATCTGGGACTGTTCTGCTGTTCCTTGTCTAAATGCACAATGTCATGCTTTAGCAAGTCCAACAGAAACTCTTGGAGCTTGTCATCACCTTCCATGGCAATATTTGCTGGCTGTATTGATTCCTATTTTTGCAGAGATTTGGCTGCTGAGATTCCCAACAGTCAGGGTACACAGTGGGCATCAGCCACTCTATTGTGTCTTGGCTGAAAGGTTGCCCTAGCAAGAACCTGTTGTAATTGTTTCCACTCCTGTAGGCTTTTCAAGCTGACTTCTAGAAAACTCTTGTCTACAGAACATTTGTTTTACTTGAAAGTGTAAGTCAACTTTCTTGGCATTCACAACACAGCTGATACCCACAGTGAAATCCACGTTGCTTCTGATCTGTGCTGACTGTCTGCATTTCACACTCTTATTCCAGATACAGTTTCTCGACCAGTTTTCTCTCAAGCTTTCATTATATTCTCCCACCAGTCAGTGACTACCTCTACAGCAGCAAGTAGTCTGGCCTGCTATGAATGGATTTGTGGAATGTCACAATACTTTGTAGGTTTTAACAAACAGATAATTTCGTTTTGGGCAATCTTTTTTTCTAGTTTTACTGGCAGGCCCCTCTAAAACCTGTTATGTTGATACAGTGCCCAGTATTTTAGTGCAAGTGCTGTTAGACACTTAGCAAACAAATTCCCATTTCCTGTATTCGAGTTGCCCAGATCCAAAGAAAGATCATAGCTCAGTGCCTTTGCTTTCTCAAACTAGGCAGAGACTTTTCATACAACATTGGTGGTACTTGGCCCAGGCTCATGTAGTTTAGCATTCTTAGTACAGGTGAGGTCTTAAGCTGCACCAAGAGAAATATAGGTTGGATATTAGGAAAAAAGTGCTTTACAGAAAGGGTGATAAAGGACTGGAATGGCCTGCTCGGGGAGATGGTGGAGTCACCATAACTGGATGTGTTGAAAAAATGACTTGATGTGGCACTGGGTGCCAGGGTTGAGGTGTTAGGGCTGGGTTGGACTTAATGATCTTAAAGGTCTCTTCCAACCCAGTGATTCTGTGTGATTCTGTGTGATCCAAGCCTCGTACAACTATAGGATTGAAGAGGCACCAGTTCCATTTATCTCACTATTGACCATTTCTTGGAAGATTGAGTCTTTTTGGTAGGGTGGAGAAGAGCAGGTATCATTCTTCAGTACCATTTAATTTGGGCCTCTAGAGTTGGCCATTAGTCTCAGAATTTTCTGTAAAACTTTATTTGGGTTTCCAAGTTGACCTGAAGGATCAGCTTGATGAAAGTTTTTCTTTCAAAGGCACAATGTTTGAGCTGGAGATGGTTCAAATGCCTGGATATTGGTTATTTGCAAGTGGTGTTAGAATTTGTATATACTGTAAGAAAAATAATGATAAAAAAGGCAGCAGTCTTACACTGACTTTTCTGATGGCAAAAAGCCTCCATGGTTATCTGTGTCCCCCCAGTTTACTTCTCCAGCTCCTTAGATTCTTGGCATAGCTTCTCTAAGTTAGCAAGTGCCAAGTTAGTCCCAACTTTCCTGGCTTACCTATTCCTTTGAAAACTTTCTAGCCTGCAGGAGTTGTGTTGTCAGTCATCTCATTGATCTGTTTTGCCACAGGGCTTCTTAATCTGTCTGGATGCTCTGTGTTTGCAGCTCAAGCAGAGATTTCATCTCTACCCGCTTGTCATCTCTTGGACCACTCTGGAAATTTTCCAGCCACTACTTTAATTAATTTTGAAAAGCCTCCAGCTGATTTAAGTCTTCTTTTAATTTTATCTGGTCTTGTTTTCATTTTTTACCAATTACTATTTCTGAGAAATACATCCTTCATTGATTCTATTCTTGTTCAGTGGGAATTCCACCTCATGATTCCCTTTCTTGAAAATGGGATGACTGTCCTCACGTGGTATTAATCCATTTTTACCTGAGTGGTTAAACAATTTGTCAGGTCTGTGGGTTGTTTTCTTCTCAGCTGGAAAGAAAATTCATCCTTGGGACAGGGTTTTGCTTTGATAGAGTTCCATTTTATTTACAAAGAAATAACAGAGTTTTATTTCCTTGAACAAAGACAGAATCAAATAACAGTCAATAACTTCTATTTTCCAAATCTCATTCAGCCAGTGTTTTACCACCAACCTCTCTTTCAGCTTTTCTTCTACCAGGATCACAATGCTAGTTTGTTGAGCTGTGCTGGTGGTTTCTTTATTCCTTTTACACATTTATGCTGCTTATCAGGATTAATCATCTTGCCTTGATTAATGCTCTCTCTCTGCATTAAGCATATCAGTTTCTAGAGAAACTCACAGGTCCATATGCTTCATGTTTCTCTTGTTTTTGATGATAACTTCTGTAATTTCAGTTATCAGGCTTCATAAAAGAGTTTGCTTGTTTCTTACATTTATCTTGAATGAAAGGTGATGATTTTGTCCAGCAGCTTCAGTGAGATTTCACTCAGCTCTTTCACATAGCGCTATTAAAATTCAACATCTCTTTGAACATAATTCAAAAGAAAGAGGATGTAGAACATTTCTGATCTATAACAAGTTTTCGCAGCAGGAGTTCCATGTTGTGAATAATTCTGGAGGCATAAAATTTTATTATTTTCAGTATGTGCTGGGTTATAATTCCACAAAATATTTGACATGAAGTACATGTCTTAACTTGCAAAGTATTCTAAGAAGCAAGGGATGATAATATGCAAGAAACTATTTCTAAGAGTTAGGATGCTTAGAACCAACTGTCCTTCCACTGAAAAATTGTTCTTAATTATGCTGGTTTTATAAATTGCATGTCTGCTACAGTTTGTCATCTCCAAATGAACATTTCTGTAGGAGGCCATAAATTTTCTTTCTGAAAAATACTCTATATAATGCCTTTCTTTCATAAATCTACCCACATTTGCCCTTCTTTCCCCTCCTTCTTTTTGGAGGGAAGTGCATTTTCACATTTTTTTTTATTTTACCACATTAAGTGAAATAGGGGGAGGGAACAAGCACTTCCTGCCATGCTTTAGTTGCCTTGGAAAATGAAATAATGTGTGATATATATACTTCTGTAAGCATTTGTTGTGCTCTTGTGATGTCCTCCCTCCACGAAGAACATAATTAATCATTATCTGAACATTATTGAAGTTCTGCAGCGGGGGTAGAGAAATATGATTTTCCTCATTTTGCAAATGCAGCGCACCTATAGCAGTAAGTCATGAGAGTAAGTTAAATCCAGTTCACCTTCGTAGTAGACACACCTGTAGTTTAGACCAGAAAACTCCATGGGTTTTGCCTCAGCAGATCTGTAGCTCAGGCTGAATAGTTCCCCCAGTGCTTCAGTCTGGCCAGGATGACAGAGCAGACCCCACTCATGAGCGGCCCCGAGTCAGACAGAGCTGGAAGGCAGATTTTGGGTAGTGCTGCCCTTTTGTGGCTGGGGTGCTCCTCTAGGAAGCAAGGAAAAGCTTCATCATCCTACAATTCTGTGTCAAACCATCCTTTTCCTTACCCATCTTGCCTCCACTACTTGTCTGTACATTAAGTAGTCTTGCAACTACTTTCAGCCTTCTTGTTAATGCTGCCTGTCTCCTGCTGACAAACAAAGAGAGGCCTCACTGGAGTGGAGGTTTGCACTGTTGTGGCTATAGCGACTGGGAAACTTCATCTCTGTTCCCTGGATTATTTTTTAATTTTATTGCCAGACTGTTAAATATGAAGTACAGAAGAGGTCCCAAGAGTAAAGTCCATAGCCCTAATAGGAGCCAGGCAGTTAAACTGCCATTTGCTTTTTGTTGCCCCAGTCCTGCATTTCTTAATCTAAAACTATTTTTACTTTTCTCTACCCCTGTTTAGGAGTAAGTTATCAGCATCAGTCAAAAAAACTGACTATTGGTTTCCTCCAAGATCACAATGGCATATTAAGAGCTGATTCCTGAATCACCGTCTTGAGGATGTGATAAATCTTTGTATGTCTCATCAGCAACACTTGCTTCTGTCTTCCAGCTTTGGAATTCAGCAAAAGAAATACAAAATCCTGTCAGTTGACTGTTGCCTCTGTAAAAAGGATTAGTCATCAGTAGTCTCCAAGGGCAAATCCCAGTAGCAGGAGACCATGTCCCCATTGCTGAATGAGTCTTCCAGCAAAATCAGTGTTCCAAGCCCATGGGCTGAGTAGGAACAACTGTACCAAACCCTTGTCTGCTCTAAATGCTGGCTTCTGTGCTCCCAGTTCAGCACGTTTTGTGAGTGCTGAAATTAATTTACAGACTAAATTATTCTTCTGCATTTTGTTCTGTGCAGACACCGTGCTTTCAAGCAGTTGTGATTCCCAAGTTTTATATTCTTTGCCTGGAATGGGACTTCCTGCATGTCTAATTAGTTCTCACCTTCAGACAGAAGAGCAGATGAAAACCAACAGAAAGCAATTCAATGTGTAAAATATGCATATTTTAATTTAATAAAGGAAAAACAGCAAGGGAGACATAGGCACAGAACAGTGGCCCCTAGAGCTCTAGTAACTTGTCAAGCCATGAGAAATAAATATAGCATTAGAAATTCCATAAGCATTCAATGAAGGAGTCTGCTTTTACCACGGTCCCTCTAATTATGGCTCTGGTTGGAGAAGGTACTTAGAAATGGTCCCTTAAAATTTGTAGCCCTTTACTGTTTAGTTTCCACATTTTCAATACTAAAGGAAAAGCTAATTTCTAATTATTTTGGTGGACTTTTACTCCTTAATGTGGTTTTGTCAGCAGTGCAGCTCTAAACAAAGCTCATGTTTAAATTATTTAATAATAAGGCTTGTTAGGAGTCTACTGAGAAGAATAAGAACAGTTTATGTCTCTATTAGAAAGCAGAAAGGGAAATTATTGCAACACATACAGTCATCTTGAATTTGCCTTTCCCTATGACTTCCAAATAAGTGTTGCTACAGCAGAAGGGGACACAATACAAGTGTGTATTTATATATGGTTCTCTCTGAAGGCATTTTTCCAGCTGCAGTCAGATACTTTTTAAATTAAGTACAGATTGTTGACCATTAATGTTTCAGTCTACAGATTTGCTTAATTTTCAGGCACCGTTATGATTTTGCAAATTGCAGTTCTCACCTTGCCAGATTAGACCCATTTCAGATTAAAATTATGTCATTTACAAACAAAATATTTCATAAAAAAAGTTTGTATGACTTTCTGACTGGAATGCATTGTGAAGCTCTAGTTGGTAACAAAAATCTAAATTCAACCCAATTTTTTCCTTCAGTCAAAAGATTCTCATTTTTTTAAAAAACTTGAAAGTTAATTATTTTCACAATATGTAATGGGATGAATGTTATCTGATGTAGCAAGGATTAGCACCTTGTGTTGTTTTTTTAGGAATCCTGTTTATTCACAATGAGTTTTGATTATCAGAAATTATTTGGGTTCTCTTTGCTGGTTCATCTGCTTTTCCAAGTCTTTGTATTTACCAGTTATACCAATTGTATGGGAAGCCTAAAAGACTGAAAAAGTAAATTCTATGGTTTGCTGGAGATCTGTCCCAGAGAGCAGCTGGTGTGATTTGCAGGTTATATTTAATGAACTGGCTCGATTTAACTGATTATCCCATCTATTTTCTACTTCTAAATCATTGCATTTTTAAAACTTCTCCACTAGTCTCCATTAAATGAAGAGTGTCTTGTCATTTCCCCATCACAAAAATGACAGAAATGGCTGAAAAGGGAGTTTGAGAAGAATCATTTATTATAAAAAGAAGCTTCAAAGTGATGAAGTGTCTGAAAAAGAAAAGGGGTTCATATTAACCATTTTATTTACAAGATAGTAAACAAGGACATTTTAAAGTATAAACTATCGAAAACTGATGTTTTATCAGATTTATGGCATTGTTGTAACACTGGTTCTGCTATTTGTGACTTTCTTTTTCTCATTACATGAAAAACCAATTCTGTGCTTCTTTTCAAGTAATTCTTACTAAATATAATTCATCCCAATGTGGAAGCCTTTTATATGGAGCTGGCAATGCTGGATAACCACAGCATGAGGTCTCTACACTTGGTGGATTTCATCAACAGGGAATTCTGAGGATCACAAGTGCTCTGCTCATCTTTGGGTTGCAGGATTCAGCCTTTAATTTGCAGCAAATGGAACAGGATGGTGTTATGCTTGTCCAAGAAATGTTCTGAGAATGATGCATACAGCAGAACCTCATTAAATATCATTAACATGTTACTCTCTAGGCCTACAGGCTGAATGTGGACATGTCATACAAAATCATGCAGTGTCCTCCCTTTTCAGCAAAAAATGCACTGCATGCTCTGCAGTGAGCTCCTGTACAGAACTCGGGCTTTCACAGGACTCCATTCAACATTTCTTCTTCTGCTGAAAGTATTACCATGAATTACAAATATAAGCCTGCCTGTGCTAAGTGATTTTTAAAAAGTAAAATAAAATAAAATTCGTTTTATATATTACAAATACATACATGTGTGTATTATATGATGCATATATAAAAATATATTTAGTTTTTGTAGAAACGTAGGACTCTAAGGCTTAATTTTGCTGGGCTCTACATAAAAAGAAAAGCCTCTGCTCTGTGGAGCTGATGTCCTCTTTATTCTTCTGTGCAAGCATACAAGGTTCAGAAATATGTGAATTACTGCATATTTGCAGTTGAACTTCTTCCTCCATTCTCCAAGGCCAGCTGAAATGTCTCTTTGGTAACCACAGGCACTGCTTCAGCGGCTGTGCTGGGATTGTGCAGACCAGGTCTGAGCTACCTGTTCTTTCTTTACCAAGACACATTCTTGGGCCACTTTGTAGTTCATGAGTGTGTCTGGACACTGAGCACAGCCAAGTGTGAAGTGCTGGGAGATGCAGCTTCTGAAAACCCCATCAATTGCTGAAAGATGAGGAGGTAAACAGATGACAGTGTAAAACTCTGTGAACTGCCTTTGACTCGTCCTGCTTCCAAGTTATTTGGAAATACGGGGTAATAGATACCAAGCTGATGTTCTAATATTTAAATTAGCAAGGAAACAATGAAAATGCTTGAGTCCTCCAGTCACAGGTGGTGAGCCTTAGTGAAAATCCCATCTCAATGGTAAGCACAGGAGATGCAGGGACAGTTGCTTGTAACAGGAATGAAGGCACTAGATTGCATTGCCTTCTTGATTTAGTAGATTTGACTTCTACTTTTCACACAATGACCTAAAAGAAATATTATACCCCAGAGTAACTTTGAAATTGTTTGTTTAAATTAACTTTCATTTGGATTTATGCTTAATGAAATCTTCAGAGATGCAGACAGCCCCTCTCTAATGAAATGCTCTGTCTTTGAACCAATGAACAGGGTTGCCAAACTGTAAGGATTTCTCTCTAAATGAGTGGGCTTTTATAATGTTACACTTGGGTGGCACAAGCAGAGTGCTCGATGATTAGTTTATGGTCTAGATCATTGTATTTTTATTACACTCATAAAAACTGTGTTTCTCCTCATTTTCGTAATGGCTTCAATGAGCTTCTATACCTTCTAGAGGCACATTAAATCGTTATGTGATGAAAGTACTGATTTAGTGGGGCTAGTTTTAAAGTAAGATGCATGTTTTGAATTCTTATCTTAGACTGATTGCTGGCTGAAAAAGGTGAAACTCTTTTAGAATGAAAGAAATCTGTATCATCTTCCTTACATATAAAGAAGGTTTCCAGCTGTGGCCTGAAACAAATGCAGTACGAAAAAGATGCAAGGATAAATGTACATCTATCTGTAAAGTGTCTGTAATTTTAAAGTATGTTTAAATGGTTTTGTGACATTGTGAGATTTTAACATAAGGATGAGGAAATTACAGACATTTTTATTTAAAAAACCTTTTTTAAGGGGTTAGAAAATTAAAATATTATTCTTAAATGCCACTGTAATTTTTTACCCCACTTCATTTAAAAATGATAAATAAGCCTATTCTGCGTAAACACTAGATTCAATTCTCTAAATAATTCTAAGCCCATTTTAAAAGTAGTTTTAATTATGCTGCAAAATGAAATAAGGGAAGAAAAACATTATTTGTTTCTCTATATGCAAGCTATTCTTAAAAGAGAAGACAACATCATTATCCATGAATGGGAAACCTTTTTATTTGATATGTAATTTAAAAAATAATCCTTGAATTGAATGTATCATCTCATCTTTGCACAGTTTAGACAAAGGCCTTTTTTGTTGACAAAATTTACATGTCAATACAGTTGCTTATAAATATTTCTGTGAAATAAACATAACCCTTCACAAAAAGAGCAGCTTACTCTTCATTTAGTAATTTTATATGCTAGCAAAAAGACAATGAAAGTTGTATGCAAATATAACATCAATGTACAGCATAATAATAACAGTTTTTAGTCATTATGCTGCTTGGTATTAATTCATAGGAGCCTTTTTGTTCAGTCATGGCCTGTTTGGAACAGAGATATGCCAGACCAGAGCATCTCTGCTTGTTTGCTGTTTGTGAGAGACATCCACAAATCCTTTAGTTGAGGATGTGCTTGATTCTTGTATCCTCCTCTGTGGTGGCTGGTCTAAATTATTAACTGATCATGCTGACAGGAATATACTCTTTTTTCCTCTGCTTCTGCTGTACCTGTGCTCTGTGAGTGCACTGTCTGCAGCACAAGTTGGACTTTCATTCTACCTCCAGGAAAAAAATAAAAGCAGGGAGAAAAGGGGAAAACAGAACTAGAAAACAGAAAGGAGGAGGGGAGGAAAAAAATAAGAAAAATAAAGTAGAAAAGAGGGAAAGAGAAAGGAAAATAAAAAGAAAAATAAAAAAAAAAAGGGACAAAGGAAGAAAGAAGACAAAGGAAAGTTGAAAGGAAAGAAAGAAGGAAAAAGAAAGTAACGCATATTTGCAATGAATCTTTTATAAATGTGCATTTGGAGGTATGACTTCTCCATCCAAAATATTCCTGGAAAAACAGAATTGCTTTGAATTTTCTCTGCCTTTTCTTCATTACTGTTGTTCAGATGCAACTTTTACGATCGTTTCAGCAATGCAGCACTTTGATGGCTTTTGCTACTTGACAAACTGAAAAAAGACATGGGGTTGAGAACACAAACAGGTTTCATTACATGTGATTTTAGCAGGTCTGTGCTTGCTTCAGTGTTAAATATCAAATCTTAAATAGATGGGTGTTCTGCAAGCATCATTCAGTGTTCCTTTAGTGGATCTAAAAGTTTGACAGAAAAGCAGTTGAACATGGTACCAGGAGCCAGGAGAGATTTTGGGGATGACCTGAATTGAAATCGCAGGAAATTCTTTAATATTTCATGGACGCCTGCAAAATATGGTGCCAGTTTATTCAGGGATTTGAAAGCAGCTGCAGAGTAAAAGTGTCTAATGAAAATGAAATAAATTTCCTGTGAATGGAATAAATTTTGATTGTGTGTCTGAGTGCAGTAATTATACATGTCACGCAGTAATTAGGCAGTCACAATGTGGCCACGGTGTCTTTCTTTGTCTGCAGATGGTCTGGGAGAACGGCTGTGTCGTTATTGTCATGCTGACACCCCTCGTGGAAAACGGAGTCAAACAGTGCTACCACTATTGGCCAGACGAAGGGTCAAACCTCTACCACATCTACGAGGTACCTGCACAAAATTTCTGGTTGCAAACGTGACAGTAAGTGCAGGGGCTGATTCCATATGGGGCAGAAGGATGCTGGAGATGCTCTGACCCGAAGGTCGAGCTGCATACTCTGAAACACATTTGGTGTGCCTTCGGAGAGTTCTGCATTTGCAAAAAAAATTGGAGTGCAGCTTTAACAGCAAGGTGGTTTCCACCGAATAAAGTATAGTAAATAATGGGTGAAATATTGCAATATTAAAAAGGACAATAATGTTTGCATTTTGAATGGTTTTTCAGGTGGTTGATTCATGAAAGCATGTATTTGTATTTTATAGGAAAATTGCATTTTTAGAACTAGTGGATTTTGCCTTAGGATAGCCATATGTAAATCTTTGTAGAAAAAAACTCTATATTGCTGTAGTAATTAATCCTATCTATTTTTATCTCTTGCCTCAGTTGCAACAACAAATATATATTTTTATTTTCTGCTTCACATTTCTAGCCCAAAATATCACGAGTTATGTTGCAATGCAACATTGACAACGACTGTCAGATTTTTCCAGTGGTCCAGCTTTGTAGAGGAAGAAAATAATACCACAATGCCAAATACGAAGAAATGTGGAGAAATTGTGAAGAAATTCTGTTATTTAAACCAAAATGGGAATAAAATCATGTTCTGAAAAGATGAGCTCTGCAAATAACCTACATTTTTTAATGCTTATTTTGCTTAATAGCAAAAGAAACTGAATTTTTACTTCTCATGTGAATTCAACTCAGATTTTTAAGACCACTGAGAGTGGGCTGGGCAATGCATTTGTGGACATTTCTGAAAAGAAAGGAGCTGCCAGTCTAACACATTTTCAATACAAAATATCTTTTGTATTCACATAATGTTATAAAGATTTAATTCAGTGAATTTTCCTTTTGCATTAAAATTGTCAAGATTTTTCTTCAGTTTTCAATGCAAGAGCAATGACAGATAACCCCTTGCTGACAGCTACATTGATTGCTAAATGATTTTTTTTCCCCCCTCCATACTGGCCAATTTGCTAATAAAATTTTCATACAATTCCTTCATCCCAGAAATCTTACACCTGCAATCCTGGAGACATGACTTGCAACCAGAATTGCTGATCTCCGTTTGTTCCTTCCTGTGGGTGTAGGTAAATCTTGTCTCTGAGCACATCTGGTGCGAGGATTTCCTCGTGAGGAGCTTCTACCTGAAGAACCTGCAGACCAACGAGACCCGCACAGTGACCCAGTTCCACTTCCTCAGCTGGAACGACCAGAGGGCTCCTGCTTCCACCAGATCCCTTCTGGATTTCCGCAGGTAAAGCACAAAGTATGGCGCTTCTTCTAAGACCATACGGGTCTGAGGAACTAGTGCTTTTTTTTTTCCTTTAAAGAATTTCGGGTTGAAAGTGGGCTCCTCAGCCTGTAATGCCACAATGCTAAACCAAGAGAAATATCGTCAGCAGGTTGATGTTTAGCGCTGCCTCACACAGAGATGTTGCCTGGGTTTAAGACATATTCATTTTGCATTTAGAGATCAATAGCTTTCCTCCCTTTGTATAATCTCAGTGCTTCTGTATTTCTTTGTTTTTCAAGTATTTATCCATTTCTGCAACTTCCAGGCTTTTGTGTGCCTCCCCCAGGATCCTTATATCAGGACTCTCACAAGTAAATTAGGAAGTGTGAGCTTTAAAAAATAATCACAATGGAGTTGTATGGTGATAACATCATTCCCATGGTACCATTTGCTCACAAGGATCCAACAGCAAGGTCTGCAGACCTTTGGCTGCAGGAAGGTGGAAGCTTGAGAAAGCAGATGAAAATGTTGACAAAGGGTGCCCTTTGGAACTTTAAAGAAAGTCAGCGGGGCTTTAAAATACAAATATACAAAGGCAAAAGCTGTGAAAGTCCTCGCCACCTTCCACCTTCTCTAATGTTTGCTGTGCCTATCTAAATTTTAATTTGAAAATTAAAGCCATGCATGATAAATACTGGAGCGAAATAATCTTCATTTGATTGCAAACCGTGCCCAGTGCATCACGTGTAGGTGTTAGCGTGTACCAGCTAATCCACAGCGACGCGCTTATGACTAATGAAAAGAATCTCCAGGAGGTTTGGGGAGTTGGTGCTCCATCCGCCAGCGGCCTGTGGGATCACGTGTTGTTCTCTCTGCTCTACAATATTACCTACAACCCCCCAAAGTGATTATACGGGGCTCAGCGCTCAAAAGATCCAAACTTGTTTCTTTCAACGAGTGCTGGGAGCTCTGACTGATGCAAGTCAAAGTTGTGCATCTGCACCCGAGGGGAGGAGCTGGCGTACAGCCAGCAGGAGCTGGTTGCACTGTTGTCTGTTGGCAAAATTCTACCCTTAAAAATTTAGGGCTAAATGCCACCCTTCATCTATCGCAAGGCTTTTCAAAGCAGAGAGACATCTCACACGGTGCAGGTCAGGTAATGGAGTGCAGCTGCTCTAAGTCACTTGGAGCTACGGCTAGGTGAGGATGTAAGGATATACTACAGAGTCACAACACAAAAGCAGTAGTGGAGCAAGGAAGCACAGCCATAGAATGGAGTTGAAATTGTAATTGAATTTTCAAGGTTTTCTTCTCTGAGTTCAACTTTAATATGATTTTTATAGGTTGATTTCCCTTTGCTTGTGGCACCGAGGAAGTTGCCTGTAGTGAATTTTTGTGACTCGGTTCCATTAAGCTGTGTGAGGCTGCAGCACAGAGCTGGTGCAACATCCGGCTTTGCTCTTTTCAAAGTTAGTGGGAAATCTGCTCTCAATTCTAACTAGAGCATAAATGAGCCTGTACAGCCAGGACATCAGAAGTTCAGAGCACCTCGCCTCTGACTCGTTTCAGTAAGGATTGAGGTCCCTGCATGAGCTGCAGGATTAGATCTACAGTAAGTCACAGTTCACGCCGCCAGGAAAGCGCCTCTTAGAGTGACATTGTGTAAGGGTTAAATAGCCGTGTGGAAGAAGTGTTGTGCAATACTTTGAAAAAGAAAAATGATAACTAGATGAGAAAAGTAGCAGAGCTGCCATTCTTTGTATTTTAAGCCAGTATGGGAATGAACCTGTTAAGATTTAATTGAATTCTGAGTGTTCATTTCACATGTATTCACAGTCCAGTGTAGGGTACTGTAATCATTCGCTACGTGCAGATTTTGTACAATGAACTCATAGTACTGAATGCATAGTAAAATTCCACCTGAAAAGGAATTTTGGCATGCACAATAGCTGGTCTATGAATCTCAGTTTTCTTGGTCATCTGATCTTCGGGTTGTTTTTTCTTTTTCGTTCTTTTTTAATGACAAAAAAACTAATGCACTATTGCTAAAGTAATGTATTTGGAATTCATTTATACAATACATGTTTTGCACCTGAAGCTTTCTATTGAAAGTACAGACTCTGCTGGATTGCAACAGCTGAGTCATAAAGCCCCCAGAAAAATGTCTGACAGTGCTACCATACTCTTAGTAGGGTAGTGCTAGGAAGGGGCTGCTCTCATTTCTTTTAATCTTATCTCTGTTTTTATGTGCATTCAGTGTGTTTGTATATATATATGGATATGTGTGTATATTTATATATTCACATACATATATGAAATTGAGCATATACATAACCAACCCTCTATTTTTTATAATTCATCACCAAGAAAAATTGGAGTCCCAAAATTACCTTGCCCAGAGTCTGTGGAAATATGGACCTAAACATGTTTATTGAAGTAAATTTTGCAAGTCTCTTTGAAAACTGAAAGCTTACATTTCTCTTACTGTGTATTAGACAGTGATTTAGATGATTTTGAATCTAGCAAATACATTAAACCTTGCCGAATAATCTATCATACTCTCATAATGTAGGAATAAATTGCCAAAAAGATATTATTCTATATACTTTACAAATCTGTACAAAAGACAGTCCCTGAGAGGTGAGGCTACTACGGAAACCACTGGTCAGTTTTAAATGCTTCTGGAGTCCTAATTTCATTTTGAACAATAGACCAATCATTATTGCTCTGGACTAGCTTGTTAGTCATGCACTGATATGTGTCATTAAATATTTCTGAAGCCCAGAGGGAGCACATTTACACTTTAAAGAGGGACTGCTAAGCTAAAAGATAATTAGCATCACATGTGAGGGCTTTGCTTAAAATATATATCTATTATGCTATCACTTCTCGCTGTGTGCAATGGCATTTACTAACACTGCTCACTTTAAAAATGGACAAATTCTTATTTTGCCAGCTAATTAGCGGTTGCCAGTGTCATTTTTGTGATGTTGCAGCTAGTAATATGAGCCCAGTTGCATAGTCACAAAAGTGATCATTGGAAACTGTGACTCTGCTGCAGGGACAATGTGGGAAACCCCTTTTCTGAGCCTCTAACGACCTCTGACCTTTGCTTGCTGATGGTTTGCATGATGATTTCTTTTTCACTCAATGAGCCAAGGGTTGGTTTGTATTACTAATCATTCTTTCTAAGTTAATTCTTCCTGTATATGTATATATATATATATAATATATATTTTCTTCAACATTCAAGAACTTTGCTTACTGATGAATTTTCAGCTCACTCTCATTAGCCAGAACTAAGAATGAAATGAGATGTTGCTGCACTTCTAAATATTTTCATAAGCTATATATAGACAAAGCTATGAACCAGCTGGATTGAAACCTTTTGTTTTAATGTGTTTTCTGAAATGTGTGATAATGAGAATGTTTGAAACGCCTTCAATAAAACTGACAAACATAAGGTGTCTTTCCCTAACATGTGTCTCTGGCTGTCTGATTTACTGAGAGGTCGGATAGATTTAGATCGAGTTTGTCATTGAAATGATATTAGGACTTTGGTAGATGCCTAGTCACAACATGCAAATATCATATTAGTGGTGCCACGCAAGGAACAAAGGAACCACACAAGCAGAAAGAGAAACGGTAAATACCCCTCTGTAGTGATTAGCTTTTATTTAATATTTGAAATTGAAAAACAACTCTTTACTAATGCACTTCATGGGGGTGGGGGGAGAGTGACCAGCTGCAGGTTGGGGAATGCAGGCTGACTGTATCAGATGTTGGTACAGACATTTCAAATATAATTTACTGTACAATAAAAAAAAAAAAAAAAAGCCAACAAAACTAACCACCAAACCAGGCTTTGTATCATGTAGAAGAGCCTGATCCTCAAGATACGACTGTCAGGAATTGAATGGTTTATTCATGTGAAAACTCTGCTGTAACCCAAGTCATTGAAGTTTTGTTTGGTACTGCCTGCATATAGATATATTTATGGACATATAAATGGTCCATTTAACTTCTGAGGTCATGTGCTTCTCAATGACTTACCATTCATTTAATAAGAACATTGTTCTACTGCACTAATTACTTACATCCAAGGAATATAAATAGAGACAGAATGTCTCTGCAAGTATGATTTACATAAGTAAGCAAAAGAGTAAGAATTGTGAAAAGTCCCTGAATTCAAATGTCTAAAGGGAATCCCAACAATAACTTAATATTGTTCTCAAGTTTGGTTAGAATCTTAAGTAACAAAAATAAGAATGTGAAAACATGGTTTCATGGGATAACACCAATACCTCCATAGCCCATTTGGATTGAGTTCCAGGTATCCCAACACCCTGTCAGAAGTTTAGGCATCTTCAGGCTATACTGTAAGCAGTGTTTAAAGATATGTGCATGTTTTCACAGCACAGATGTTAGTGAATAGATGAACAGCCAAGAACTAAATGATTCAGTAGGTTAGTTATGCTTTAAAATTCATAATAACATCACACCACTGTTGTCAAATTTTGGCAGCTCCCTTTAGTTATCAGGATCCTGTGTAACACACTGAGCTGAGGAGCACACCTTACACTATTAGAGCACCCCTTGGAAGCTGCCCTATGAAATTATTTTACAGGAGACCTTCTAGCTCCAGTAATCTCAAATGTCTCATCAAATAATTTGAATGAAAGGTTTTGATTTTTTGAAGCAATGCTTTCCTATTTTAGCCTTTATTCATCTTGCCTTGTTAACATATGTGTGCATATTTTATGGGTTTTTGGCCTGCGATGTTCTTGACATGCAAAATATATCCTACAGCAAAAGAGAAGGCTTGGGATTTTGGTGTTTTTAAGGGAATTTAAATAGATTTAAACCAATTTTGTGGGCTCTATTCTTAGACTGAGTATCTTGGTTTACTTCAGCACTAGTTAATTCCTTCATAGAGTTTACACATCAGCTGACCTGTTCTGTGGCTGTACTTTTATTGATTTATTTCACATATATTCTCTTGCCACTGAAAAGGTTTAATCAGGAAGCTGTCGAAGACAGCAATGTGTAAATATTAAATATATAACACTTCTGCAATAGAACCAAAGCAGTAGAACCAAAGCTTACTGATGGGTTTAGTTATTTTTACTATGATAAGATTACATTTTAGAATTTTTAAGAAGCATTTCAGGAGATTTGGCATTTGCCTTTCTGGGAAGAAGCGGTGCTACAGATCAGCACACATTGTACAAGGTGTAGTGGAATAGTCTTTTTAAAATTTTTATTCAGTCTGATGACCCTTGATATTTCCTTGAGCAAGCTCATGAACTCAAAGTTTGACTCAAAACCAAGGCATCTTAAGACAATCATAGTTTTGGAACTAAGAAATTAACCATTTGAGAAAATAGCTAATTTGTTTTGCCAGGACAACTGTAATAATGGAATGTTTTCTGGGATTTCTTGGGCAGCAAACCAGAATCAAACTTTAAAGACGATTATCTACATAGTTGCTTGTTATATTAGGAAACTATCAACCTGAGTATTTATTCAAAGACAGTAATATTTGCATTTTCTTATTGCTTATTTTTGACAGTTGGCAACAGAAACAGTACATAATATGCTTAATTAATTTCTTGTGTCTGTTTTATTTCAGAAAAGTAAACAAGTGCTACAGGGGTCGCTCTTGTCCAGTAGTTGTTCATTGCAGGCAAGTACAATTTCTAAAATAGCTTTAGAGAGATCTATATGTACAAGAATTTAACATAGATATAAACAAAATGGGAAAATTAAAGCTTTACATTAATCACTAAACAGTGAGGTAGGCTAAAAGTTTTAAGTATAATTTAAGTGAGTTTTAATGCTATTTAATACTTAGGATCTGTTTTCATCACGAATTTATTGTTCCATATAACTTTTTAGATGTTGAGCCATGACATAACAGCATATGGCCACACTTATTCTAGTATAAGTAGCACTTCAGTTTTATACATCTCCTTCAAAATTACAGGTGTTCTTTGCATGCCCTCCCAATTTACTCTGCTTTATTTTATTAACACTCAGTAATGCTTTATTTCTTCTTTACTTGTTTTTAGTGATCAGAGTAAGAAGAGGGCAATGTTAGGGAGTGGAAACCTGCCCATGGATTGAGTAATTCTTTAAGCACAGAGTATTTTTAGGCCTGACAATGTGATGGATGCACACTAAAGCTGTCAGGCAGTTCACTGGAAAAGTTTACCATAATAACATTAATGTTGGGTTTTGCCACTGGGGGTTCCGACTTATTTATCAAAAATATCCTTGTAGATAATGAAGACAGAAAAGAGCCCTGCCAAGAGGCAGGATGTTTGCCATGTGGCACTTCACTTTGGATGGGAGTGAGGAGAGAGGGGATGTGTTTCTCACGTGTGGCTCAGCCGAGTGAGGATGCAAGGAGCTGAATGCTCCAGAGGGGTTTTTTCTGCACTGCCTTCAGGAAATGTGAGAAAAGAACTATTTGATGCACAATGAAGAACCTTCATGTTTCTTGCTATTTCCTTACTGTGATGGATGGAAATATCTGCCATGAGCTCCAGAGTTTTTGTTTTTATTGGTCCTGATTACTGTCTTGTCTCTCATTATTCAGCTTAACTAATAAGATTGTGTCTTTGTTCCCTTCACAGACAGAGAAAAAAAATTATTACCACTAGCTTCTTTTCTCTAAACAGTGATCTAGTAACTGAACAAAAAAAATCTGTCTACAGAAATTAAGTTTCATAGCCTGACTGTAAACAGAATGCAATAACGTGCTTCATGCTGTTCTATTTTTTTTTTTTTCATTAATTGTTTTACACAAATTGAGCTATCAATAAAAAATAATGGCATAATTAATAAAACTACATACCAGCCTAATGGGTCACACATGCACCTTTGTAAAAATTTTAGGAAGGGAAAGAAAAAAAAGCTTTCATTTAAAGTCTTAATTATGTTTGCTAACAGCAGCTCTAAAAGAGCATCACGCTGGCAATTACACGTTGCTCTCTGAAAGGGACACAAGCTGCATTCAGATTAGGGAGCTTTCCCCCTCCTGAGACTTGGTCTCACATCTCTGAGGAAGAGCTATGGATACACAAAAGTTAAAGCTATTTCTTAAAATTACAAGATAATATTTCTTTCTGGTCATTGTTACTAGGGAACAATTAAAGGGAGAGATAAAGTGCAAAAAACCACTCTTCTATGGTGAAGAAAATTGCAGTCCTCTGTACCTGAATATTTGTTCTTGAGCAGATCTCTGCATTCCCTCCGATCACTGTGTTCAAATGCAATCTGCAGCATTTTTAATTGTTCTGGATAATGTTCTAGTCAAACTTACTCTGAGTTCTTCATCTCATATATAAGTGACTGTTAGGTCGCTTATATATACACTTTTTTAATAGAAATGGTATCCTGGTTTAGGGTTTTCCAGTGTTGTTTAAAATGTTTCTCTTGCATAAACATATTAAAATCAAAACAAATCCCTGTTATCCATGCAGGGTAGTAGTTAATCTTCCACAACCAGCTTGTGTTTATTCAGTGCAAGCTTTCTCTCCTCTCTCAGTACCCTCCTTTAACCCCTCATTCTCTCCTCTCCCACCATGTGTAGCACTGTAACATTAAGGGCAGGTACCTTCATGTTGAGTCTAGATGCACACTGATAGGCTTTATTTTTTTCTTTTTCCTTTTCTGTTGGCAGCGATGGTGCGGGAAGAAGTGGAACCTACATTCTAATTGACATGGTTCTCAATAAAATGGCCAAAGGTGAGAATGGAAAGCCTTGTTACTTCCTCAGTACTGAAATATGTGCTTGTGTTGCCATGACAACACTGGGGGAGCAATATTCACAGAAAATCTGAGAATAAATTAGAGGCAAATTGTACTCTTTCCTGAATGTTCTGTAGTTTTATTTTCATACCAAACGCAAATGCTTTGTGAATGAGAGGTGTGTTTGTGCTGTTGAGAAGTATTTGAATTTTTGAATTTATCATTTAAAATAGTTATTACAGTTTTTGCAAGAGATGCCTTGGGGCTGTACAACCCTAATTTAGTGGCTACAGGAGCTAGGTCCCGGGCTGTGTTGTGGCTGTTGCCCACGTGGGCGTTACCTGCCCCACCATGACTGTCACATGTGATTATTTCCCTTTTTGGAGCTGCCCATTGCCACCAATGCATGTAGAAGTGGTGGTGCCAGACAGGGCCTCGTGTCTGGCACAGATTTGTTTCTTACAAGGAAAAAGACTGTAGTGAACAGGACAGAGGACTGAAAATAAATCTCCATTGCCAGTTCTGGCACTATCTCTTTAATACTGAACAATGTATTTAACTATTTTGTTTCTTAGAAGTCTCATCTGTGATATGTAATTTTATGATGTGGGAAATAATCTGTCAACTAAACATAAACTTGTTTGTTAAAATGAACAATCTACAGATTATCTAGAGATTGGGGCCATTCCTTTTTATTTTTTTCTTGATTGGTAAATTGTTCATGGTGGGAAGTACTTGAGATACTCGGAAATCATCTTTTTTTAATGCTGATACTGTCTTCAGAAGAAAGGAGGATGAGAGTGAGCCTGTAAACCTGACCAAATAAACAAAAAGAAATTTTCCTTTATTGATTCTTAACCTGAGTTCTTAAGCCACACCTAGCATTATGCGCACACGTGTATTTAATAAAAAAGGATTAGTTGTAAAAACATACTAATTTATAGAGAAATTCAATATTTAGTTCTTTGAATTCTAATCACTTTACAGTGTTTAATATCTTCTAACATAGACATATTTTTATATGTAGTTTAAAAATACTCTCCCTGCTTTGCAGTGATCTGCTGTCGCATCCTGAATATTCCAGTCCTCTGGGACATGGTGGTATCCGGTCCCTTTAGAAAGAAGATTTTAGCTTTTCCTTTTTTTCTCTCCAGATTTTGTTAACATGTCTCATCAAACATGGACTGAATTTTCTGCCTGCAAGCATCATGTGGAACTTGCCACTGATGCTAAAAGAAGTTGTATGTTTGCCTTCTCCTTTGCGCTGTACTGAAAATAAATTTTTCAGTGGGATGAGATTAGTTTTTCATGCTCGTTGGAAAATAGGTTTTTGCTCTGTGAAGGAATATGGAGATATTTCCAATGCTTGTTACTTGCCACGTGACAACCTAGACTTCAAAAATAGAAGCAATGGTACATCGTAAAATTAATGTGGACCTTTGTTAAGTGTTTGTTCACTCATTTCAGTTATCAGCAGTGAGAAGTCATAATGAAAACTAGATTTAAAGTATATGCAATTTATTGGCATATAGAAGTAAATGAGGAGTATTTTCTAGCTCGAGGCTTTCAGCCACTTAAGGGAGGGTTGACTTTGTTGTAAAAGCACTGAAGAATGCCATTTATTGACTCCATTGTACCATGTAATGTCAAATTCCATTTTAAGTGTGGGCTTAGCACTGCACAATGCCAGACAAGTCATGTGAAACTGGCCAGAGAAAGGCGTCACAGGGCTTTTTGGAGATCGGTCACCCCCATTTTGTTCTTGACCTGCTCCCCTCTGCCCATGGGGGTGTGCGACGCGAAATCCCCTGACCTGGTGCTTTGGCTGGAGTTTAAATGAAAGATCAAAGGGCAGAGCGGGCATCTCAGCCCTGCTGAGGTGGGCCTTTCCCAGGCTGTCACACTGTGCGGCCGCCAAAGGTTTTGTTCGGGCGGGAGCCGCGGCCCAGCCTGTGCGGCTGGGGCGCTCTTTGTCTGCCCTGAGAAGCTGGAGGCCCAGGTTGAGGATCCAATGTTCATCAAATGATCAAAGGCCTGAAGCCCTGGACATGAAATCTTTCTTTCCATTTCCTTTTCTTAGAGAATGAATTGCACGAGTGGCAAAGAATGCCCTTTCCAAAGCTTTTATGTGCAGTGCGAGGGCTAACTTCAGAGTCCTTCAGCGCTGAACATAAAAATGTAAGTGCACTTTCAATCTGGGCCCAGCTGCAGGGCCAGCATCGAGGAACCCTTCTTTCAAAAAGGCTTTTAAGGATTAAGGCCTTCAGTCTTTCAAAAAAAAAAAAAAAAAAAAAAAAAACCCAACCGAAAAAAAAAACACCACGGACTTTTAAGAATAAACTTAGAATAATTTGAGTTTCTTGTTCCATGGTCTGGTTTATTAGAAAGTAGACAATAATGCATTTTTAAATCAAAGTAAATAGAGGAGCACTTAGTTTCAGCAGTGGGAAAGTAGAAAGCAATCAATAAATACCTTGGCTCTTTAGTGGGGTCTTTAATAGGTTGGGCAAAGGAGCTCCTTTCTCATGTAATGATTTACTTCCCTGCATTCTCTTAGACAGTTAACTGTAAATGCCTTTGTCATTTACAATTTCTTCTACTGCTCATTGAATTAGTGCTAACACTTAGTCTATTAAACGCCTTATAAATTCATATCTTCTACTACCCTGTTGTTGCCAACCCTCATATTATTTTAGGAGCTGAAAACCACCAACAAGGGACCTGTTTCTAAAAACTAAAGCAGGGGAAAAGAAACCAAGTTGGGGAGGATTTTGTGTTTGACATCTGCCGCATCAATTTGACGTCCCCAACTCCTTTGAGGAAGGGAATTCTGAGGAATTAAAATTTTAAAATTTTAAATTCAGCTCAGGGCACTTGCAGGACAGTAAAAGTTGGCAACGAGGGCAGAAATACTCCCAAGGTGTACTTGAGAGGTGAATTGAGCTGATGGAAGGATGTGCAGGAGCTCACAGGGACACTGGGACAGATCTGCTGTTGGAGGAGGTTCTTAATGAATTTCACTGTTTTCGGTGCAGTAAATGCAATGACTGCATCTGTGCACTTTTCCTAACAGCCACATGAAATAATCTGAGATACTGGAGTAGGCAGAGAGCACCAGGGTCTGTCCAGTGCTGTCATTCCTGTGTCATGTCAGCTGGAAGTTACAATGCAAAGTAGATCCTTTTGTTTCATTGTTCCAATAATAAATGTAGCTATTTATCATGTCATTTATTACTGTATTTTTTTTTCTTCCTAGCTTCATATGCTGTTGCCTAGAAAGTTTAGACAAGTTGATCCTTGAGGTCCTATTCCAACCTGGTGTTCTGTGATTCTGAGATATGCAGAGACTCTGATTCTATATCCATCAAGGCAATAAGAAACATGAAACAGCGTTGAATCTGGCCTTACAGTAACATATTTTAATGCTATTTAACATGTTTCAACTATGGTACCTATTCAACTATGATAACTATTTGTACATGGGTGTTAAGACAGTTACCAAATCACCTCTCATTTCAGTGACAGCCATCTTAGGACAAGCTTTAGTTTTGAGTTAGAAGCTGAGACGAGATTTCATTCAACCCATGTGCATTTTGATTATTTAAATAAGTACAAAAAATTATAAAGGATTGTTTTTGTAGACAACAATGCTTCCTGGATTTTTCATAGGGATTTTTTCTCTGAGGCTGATTTCTGCTGAGAATTTCAATGTTCCTGATGTATTTACAAGTTTTATCCTTTGTTACTAGGGAAGACAAGATGATTTAGATTTAGTCTACTTGATGTTTCTTCCTCACCCCAAACTCACAGTAATGCTGAGCTGATCAGATTTTTTTCTTTTTGTGTGATCTAGAGAAAAGTTGAGAATTTTCTCATTTCATGTCTTTCCCGCAGGCTGATTGTAGTGACTAAAAGTGTGATGTATTGCAAGACATTTTTATTGAGTGTTTCTGGCACCAAAAAAAAAATTTAAAAAAATTATGAGTCTTCCCACTTTCATTCTTCTGAACTGTGAGGGTTGGATAGTATAGATAATAGTTTGATTTTTAGATATTCATCCAGCCAGCAGCTGCTTAGGGTTTGCTGACCATCCATTTTCTTGTGTTTGAACTAGCTGAAACAAGATGAGTCAAAGGGAAGGCGAATATGAATTTTAAAATCCTTTTAAAGTATTGATTTCCAAATTCTAAAACCCAGCAAAAAAGATTCGATTTAGCAAAGCCGAACCAACGGTTTATTCTCTTGCATTCAAAAGCTTGGATTATAATTGATGAGCACGCACACTCTGGCCAGGGCTGGCTGTGGAGGTTATCTCCCCAAGTCCTTTCCTTGCCCCTGCTCCCCTATTGTCTGAGGGTCTTGTGAGTCAGCTCCTGAGCAGATGCAGTTTATACCGTGACATTTTAAGGCAAAACAAAAGATTCCTTAATTCGCCTTCTGACTCATCGTGATCAAATGATTTGGGCTAATCTGAACCCTTGCTGAGGTTTTGCTTATCTGCTGTTTGGATTTAACAATCATAATGAAGTTGTGAGGTTAGCTCCTCTCTGAAAGGATTTTATGAAAGGAAATGCTTGCCCATACTCGTGTTAAAATGGATTCAATCTGCTTATTTTTGAGTCCTTATGCAAAATCTGAGAAAATTCTATTGTTCTGTTGTTCTGATACAAATCTAGAGCTGACTATTTCTGACATGCATTTGGTGAATGAGGGAATATTTCCACAGCCCAGGATCAAGCTTCTCCCATGAAAACAAAATGTAACATACTGCTTTCCTTCAGAGAGTGAGACAACACATAGTGTAAATGGGAGATTTCTTTTTCCTTTTTTTTTAAGGTAATAATAGTTAGAGGGTCAAAAAGTGGGATTAGAAATAGGTGGTATTCTGGAAAAAAAAATACAGCAAAAAAATTCAGGATTTAAAAATAGAATTGTTTTCAGGGTCTAAATTTGAATTAATTATATGGCTGGCCTTTGAGATTTGGGTGAGACAGATTATTATCTCTAGGAACGCAGAAGAAAAAACACAGAGCCAAAAAACTGGGGCTTGTTTTGTTTACTGTTGTGCTGTCCACAAGACTGCCTCAGTTCTCAGCAGCAGTAACACCAACCATGTAAATCTGAAATGCTGCTGTTTCAATTTCCAAAGGAAGTTGCTCTTGTCCATGTAAACATATTGTATGTTATAAGGCTGGTTTTTCCAATGAACTGCATTTATGTATTGTAACTTTTATGTAATGAGTTACCCTGGAAACACAATTAGGCAAATAGTGCTCGTTCTTGCAGCCTTTCCCAGCAGATAATTAATCACTATGAGAGCTGGGCCCCCAGCTACATGCACAAGTGTATAGGGAATGTATAGGATAGTTTTTCACAGTCCAGCCTGAGGTGCTCAGCAAACTCTTACTATTTAGAAAAAGCTGTTTAAAATAGTGTTTATTTCCTTTGAAAAACACATTTGGGCATCTGATGCTTTGAAGCTTTTCGCATGTTATTGGCTGTATGGAGTCATTGATTAATAGCTCATAAAAGGAAGATAAAAATGCAGCATGTTCTACAAGCTTCTGTTCTGAAATGAGTTAGTGACCATGGGGAAGGTATTCTTGGTTGATGTTTCCCACTGTATGTTGTATGGTCAGCATTTTTAGGTGGTTTCCTTTGCAGAATATAAAGATTTCAAGCAAAAAGCAAACATGTTATTGATACCATTTCTTTAGCTTTTATATATGTATATCTATATAATTTAGTGGTCAGGGATTAACCTAAAAGAGACATATTTCTTCAGTTATTTGCTATTCTTAGGATTTTATTGGAAACAACTTGGGAGTATGAAAGTATGGTAGATAGCAATCCTAATTATCCAGGGTTAGGGGCAAATAAATTGTGAAGAAAGACTGATCAGGCATGGGCTGTTCCTTGGGAGAGGGAGCACAAAGGGGGGTCCCCATAGAGTGCTGGAAGACCCTGAAAGAAATGTATTGATGTCAGTAAGCAGCTTGAGATAGTGACTAATTTGAAAACAAGAGGTCATTGACTGAAACTAAGGAGGAGACAAGCAGATAAGGAATTTGTGCAGCGTTTTTCCCACCATGGGTAGGTTAGGATATGGAAAAGTGAAAAAGCTGGGTCATAGTAGTACTGTTCTGCAGCTTTGAAAGCAGCTGGGCACATGTTTGGAAAAGGAAATTTATATACAGGGAGTAAAACCATTTCTTTTTTGGTAGCTAATCTCATGCAGCAGAGGAGTGTTCATTTGACCAGTGGTGGTCTTCTGGCTGTAAAAGGTACAATTTGGTAGCTAAAGTGTACTAGCTAAAGTAAAGTTTAGCTAAAGTTTAGCTAAAGTGTAGCTAAAACTATTCCACAATTTCTATAGCTGGACCAGTTTAGTCACTTTTAAGGATAAACTCTGTTTAAATAGGTTAAAGATTGAATCCATAACAGTTGCATCTTCTATTCAGGTCACTCCATGTACTGTCTTGTGAGAGCTTTACCACCTACGTTCAATGTAAAATGAAAGTAATGTAAAATGTAGTTCTTACAATTTAATAGAGTTATGTAGGCGAGCTACTTCTGTATCTCCTGGAAAGAAAATATATTTTTTCCAAAGGGGACTTCAAGATTTTTTTTAAGGCCAAGTGAGATATGTTTTCATAAATGTCATTTTTGCAATAAGCATCTTAACTTTGTTAGTGTTTGATTCATCAAATGGAGATCAACTGCCAGGTAATGTACCAAGAGTTTCTGGAAGAGATACTAAAAGCAGTAAATTGTGTAAAACTCCATGGGAGCTGATCCTGGGGAACATTTATTAGCAGGAGTAACAGCACATTCACAATACTTGCTCTACATGTGCTTTGTGTATGTGTGTGTGTCTGCACATGCACATGTAAGTTGAATTTAGATGCATGCACTGGTATTTTCTACAGTGACAATAAGTGATTATGGGATATTTAACCCCATATGGAATAAAACTCATTAGCATCCATTTCTATAGCAGTTCTTATGTAGTAATTTAGGCATATTCATTTTACTTTTAACTTCTGGGGAGGGTGGAGGAAATCTAATTTTAAAAGAGAAACAATTCCTATCATGTATAGAACGCGATATGACAATTCTCACACACACTGGAAGTGAGGAAGGATTGGTCCTCAAATTAGCATCCATTTGCATTCAGTTACAATTACTGGTTTCTGCATGTATTTTCTGCATTGACAAAGGATATTAACCTAAAAACTGACATGTCAGCAATGAATTTCTATCCCTGCAAGGCTGTTAAAATCAGTGTAAAACTTAGAAGCATTATTTTCCTGTATAATTTTTAAAAATATTAGATTGTGCCTATGTCTTCCATCTTCAGTGTCACCTTCCTTTGGATTGTGTACTGACAAAGCCATTACACATTTGTACATTTATTACATGCAGTCTTCAAGTATTAATACAAAATGTGTAAACAGTAACACATTATGTAATGCATATATATAATGTATATTGTGTGTGTGTGCATGACTATCACAATAATTTTAATTATTTCACTTTTATTACTTTAAGTCCTCCACTTACATGCTTGCTTTGCCCATTGGGTGCTTTTATTGAAGTTGTTTTTGTTTGGTTTTCTTTTTCATAAAGGTAATGAAATTTTAATTTGGGTTGTTAGGTGCACTTAAGTATTTTGTCTGAAATTACAGACAGTTCACTGACTCAGGCATAGGCTGGGTCCATCCCTAACTACACACACATGCACACAGATTTTGTTAATCTCAAAGAGTGAATAAGCTTATAATGAAAATTCCACCCTGAATACATTAATCTTTTTTGTTATCTTTAAAAGTGTACCCCTCAGTAGCATTTTGCTGATGCTTTTCTCTTTCCATGAAAAGCGTCAAATGATCTTCCTGGCCAAGAGCACAGCTACAGCAGTAGACATCTAGATAACTACAAATGAAAATTGCTTTTATTTTTGTAAATTCCAACTGATGGTCAGGCCCCTTTTTTATCTCTAATACTTAAAAGTGTTTTTTTTATTTAGTGGGCACTTTGTGCAAGAAGGAAGAAAATACTCTTGTTTCTTTGCAGCAGAGCACTATACAAACAGCAGTTACTCATAGGACACATTTTTCACTTCCATGGCCTTCACTACACTGTACTGCTGGTTTATCTTTTCATTGTGGTTCCATGGTGCCTTTCTTCTGTCATTTCCTCCAAAATCACCAAATGTGGAGATAAGAGAAATAGGGAAGGCTACAGACACAAAGCACAGATCTCAAAGACCGTAAGCTTTAGCAGATTCTAGCATCTGTGAGGCCATAAGTGAAGAGCAGAAACTCAGCTCTTTTCAGCCCAGGTTCATTCCAGCTAACTTTAGGCACATAAAATATCTAGTGTTAAGCATCTCACCTAACCTAGTTGTCTGGGTCTCCTCAGTCATCAAGGAGAACGATACACACCTCTGGAGGATAATTCTCAGGCAAATGAATTGCCCATCAGAGCTTACCCTCTCTTTCTTAGCTGTTGAGAGAGGAGATGACTAACTCCAATTCCAACTTCAAGGATGGCTGGAGTAGATGAGATGAGGTTGGGCCTTTGAGACTAAGCTAGTTAGTAAATATTACCGGTCTGCTATTAAAACTAATGGTCAGTGAAGAAGTAGTGTTACACTCCCCCTAGTTATGACCCTTTTCTCTTTAATCAGATTGAGTTTGCCCCTCATATGGTGTGATTAAATGTTCTGCTGCAACATTAAGTACTCAATGGGGCAAACACTTGCTGGGGCAGCTACATGAGCCTTCCTTTAGAAGCTCTCAGTGGGAAGCTGGAGGCATGTAGGGCTTTAGGAGATTTGCAAATCTGCAGCATATCTGTGCTATGTCCAGCAACATTAGACATTGGAAACAGCATGGCTGTGACAGTGTAACAGTCCATGAGTGCTGATTTACCCTCCTAACTCCCCGAGAGCCCACTCGTGTCTCTACACAGAAGTGTAGATGGGTATGTTTGTGTACTGGGCTCCTGACAGACCTGGATCTATTTACTGCCTGTCCTTTGGTCTCCATAGTTCACTATCCCCTTGCTGTGGCAAAGCTGAATGCAGAAGAGGGCCAGAAAATGCAGCACCAAAGAAAGCCTCTTTGTCAGAGTTCAGATGGGGAGGGAAGAAAGGCAGCGTAAAGCCGCTGCGCGCGCGTTTGCTCTGACCGTGACGCGCCACTTTTAGACATGAGTCATGCAGCCATCACCCAAACATGACAAACACTTGTATTCCTCCTAAACACAGGCACACTGTGTTTGTGTGAGGAGACAGCTTAGCGTCCTCACTTGTTTCCCCTCATTTTCTTTCCCAAGTGTATTTTTGCTGTTTCACATTATTACATGTGTATTTTCCGCAGCACCCCCGGCTGCCTGGGAAGACTGAGCCGTGCAGGGTGTGAGGCTAAAGGCTGCTGATCAGCAGCATCCTGCAAATACTAATTGGTTCTTTTTCAGCTTCTAGCAACAGCAGCATAAAGAAGTGTGGTAGGGACTGTTCCTTCAAGATTTTAACAAGCTAGTTTTTAATCTTAGCTAACAAGTCCCTTTGCCCTTCAAGGCCTAATTCAAAATCTATACAATATAATAAATATAAAAAGACGCATTAGACAGGTAATATCTGACTAGAATGAAGCTGAGTACTTTCTGCTACAAAAAGAAAGGCATTTGATAGGTCATTTCTGTATTGCTCTTAGTACTCCATTTTTTTCTGTTGGGATAAATGCTTATCCCCACACTGATCATCATCATTTCCTTAAGGAGAAATGGTAAAGGTGGTAAGAACCCCTGCTTTACTACTCCTCATATAGTCAGTGTTGTGATCACTTTATGGTCAAGAAAAATAGAAAGAGAGCTGAGAAAGGTGCAATGGGTATTGGGAGAAAAAAAAGAGGATCTATCTAGGTCTTCACCTCTCTAGTGTCCAAGTACCTTATAATCATTAATGGATTTGCTTTCATAACAACTCCTTAGGTAGGGGGGAAAAATGGTTCATTTTAGAAATGATGGTGTGAAACATAGGGTGAATTTAATGATTTAGCCCAAGTGGGTTAAATCATTTAGCAGGAAGTCAAAATCTCAGTCTGCAAGAGAACTGAAATCTATCTAAACATAGCCCCCTAATGACCAAGCCATCCTCTAGGACTCACAGTAACAAATTTATAGCTATTCTGCAGAGTTATAATCATATCTTTTTGAGGTATATCTGGAAGTTTTTCCTAACTAAAAAAATCCTTTTAAATTTAATATTTATGAGCAAAATGTATTTGTGCAATATTCACAAAGAAAATTCTTCAGTTTGGGCTATTTAAAAGGAAACCCCCCACAAATAACTGCTTTGATGAAGTATTTAAGCATCATTTTATTTTTATAAATACACAGGAAATTCAGAGCATCTAGAATCTAAAATATTCCTTTTAAGACAGAGCTTTAATAGAAAATTCTATCAGTCTCACAGAATCTACACTGCACTTTTCATTAGTACTGAATAAAACAGAAGATTTGACTTTACTTTCAGTGTGTGTTGAAGCCTATTACATAAAAATCTTAAAGATTACCTTAATTAAGCTAAAACTTCTCATGCATTTATGTAACAATGATGATTGCTCTTATAACTGAAGAAAAAATAAACAGCACATTTTCAGATGCACAAACTCTGTAGTTTGCTGAACCTGAAAAAAACTTTTTAATGATATGCCTTCATTTTTTATTCCCAGCTGATACATTTAAAGATGTTACTCCTCTTGACAAACATTGTCATATTCCTGTGCCATCATAGTGACAGCAGTACTGCTACAAAGTGGAAGGGACCATCCTCCACAGTGTTTCTCATGTGTCTTGTGCTTAGCAAAATAGGACCCCTGCCATGTGTAGGGGAATGAGAAGAGAGGGAAGCTTTCATTATTATAGTCATAAAACTAACATTAGGTAATTCACAGTGATTTTAAATATTGTGAGCTGCTGGTCACCTCATGGAGCCTACTGCAGCAGAATTAGGCTGGGTTGTTATTTATTGCAGGAGAAAAGGGGAATTTACCCATGTTTTTATGACATGCTGGATATTCCACTTACACAACTGTCTAAGGG
The DNA here is from genome assembly GCA_003676055.1 of Chloebia gouldiae. Classification (NCBI taxonomy): domain Eukaryota; kingdom Metazoa; phylum Chordata; class Aves; order Passeriformes; family Passeridae; genus Chloebia; species Chloebia gouldiae. Next base: position 7,234,962 of record QUSF01000003.1, on the reverse strand, counting down.
CAAACACTTTAACCCCTTGAGATCTGCTAATCAGGAGCACCAGCTGTTAAGTGCCAGCGTGCATCCAGCATTCATGCCTGCAGGGAGAGAAAGGGTTGCAAAGGATATGACCCTAAACTTCAGAAACCTCTTCTCTCCTTGGGGGCAAAATATCATTCAGCTTGCATCTTCTCCTGTTTTCTTTCAGTTTATCCAGTTAATGTTCCTGGTGTGGGTTGTTGTGCACTCACTGTGAATGCTTCAAGCCTTTAGGAAGATGATAGTTAATTACTGAAGTTAAAATCTGGCTTGCACTGGTGTGGAAGTGCTTTCAGAGGTATTTATTCAGCCAGCTCACTGAGCTGCTAGGGGCAGGGGAAGGCTGGCAGTATCTGGCTCACAGTGAATTACTGCAAATGTATGTTCTGTTTGAAAAAAAATAGCACATTGCACAGTCATTTTTCACAATACTGTTGGTACAATATTAGCTCAGTCTCACACTAAGTTACATTGGTATGTTCATTTAAAACAAGCAATGAAATCCATTGTGAAAAAGCCTGTCTCAAACACAACCCAAATTTATTCCCTGCAAGGTGAAATACAGTCAAAAGATGAAAAGGCAGTTCTTTATTGCATAAATGCTTTTTGTTTTATCCTTCTCTTTAGCTTCAGAAACCACTAGCAGACACATATATATTGGTGGGAAGAAAAGATAGAAAATACTGTATTTTTGACATGTTTTGTTTTCCTTTCCAAATGTCACTTGCTCTCCAGCCTAATATTTTTAACCTTTCCTTTAGATTATTTGTGGGATGACAATGAATTTACATCTGCATCTATTACTGGACTTAATAGTTCAGAAGCCTAAGCAAAACACTTCCAATAATTGAATATCCTTGGAATCAGTGAATCAAGCTCTTCTAACTTTTGCTCTTCACCACTGCATCAAATTTAGTTTGTGTGAGCTTTCCAGATAAGCAAAGTTTCAAATGCCTTAGCAGCGTGTGGATATTTTGCAGCCATCTCAGTAAGAGCATGACTTGACCCTAATGTCCTTAGATGCAATATCCCTCTCTCCCAATGTCATGCAGCATATGCTGTATTTTTGTCAACTGAATTGGCTCAAAAGCATAAGTAAATTGTTATTGGGTACTGTAGAATGTAATGCCATATTGTCATACTCCCAGATTAAAGAGAAAGCCTCAGCATGGCAAAGAAAATGTTGAATTTGTGTCAGATTTCAGCAAAATAATTCCAAAGAGAGTTGAAGGTTCGTGCTGCACTTAAAAAACTGAGCTCTTCTCACCTGTGAAGGCAGGTTGGGTTCAGACCTCCCTTTGTGCCTTGAAAATCTCTTTCTTTGTCTGTGTCTGTCACCAGAAAACTTTTTACAGACTATTGCACACGCCAGTGACAGCGAGCTGAATTTACATAATCCAGCAGCAGAGTATCCTAAGCTTGAATAGAAAGAAGCCCTCATCACAAAATGAGATTTAGTAGAGGACAAGCAATATATATTTAAACACATTTGTTTTAGTCACAATAAGGGAATAGATGCAGAACATGTAGATGCAGAGGAGGAAGAGAGGCTTACTCATGTAGAGAGAGAATGAGTCATGCTGGTTTTTTCCTATGCCATTGATTTCATCTCCTGTCCTGTGAAATTTTCTTGTTCCAAGATGTTTTTCTTCTGAAACAGTGCCCTGTCTTTGCAGCACTAAGTTTCATTGATCAGTCTCTCCAGGCACTTATGTATTTCCCATCACCGTAGTATCCAAGGCATTCAGAGGTGGAAAAATGGTGTAGCAAACCCAATTCCTGTCTCTGCTTTGGATTGTCTCTAATCCAATGGCATCTCAACAAGATACTTGATCTGCTCTGCTTTTCCTTAAAATTCCCTATGGCTGAGGACATCTGAAAAGCTTTTGGGTGACCTGCTGATCACGACACATGGGCTGGGAACACTAGTGAGGGAAAACTGATGCTTTAGGGACTTTACTGACAAAACACTTCAGGACAAGCTTCCCATTAAGCACACCAGACCACTAGGACTGTTCTTATGTTCCAGTGCATGCATATTCTTTGGTGTTTTGCTAAATCAGGATTTTTTAATCAAGTGTTGTTCATACTATTAGTCATGTCATTCCTTTAATGATGATAAAAAAGCAAACATCAGTTCACTTGTAAATGCTGCAGTCTGCATCACAGAAGTGGAGGAATTAACTCTTTCAAAGGTAAACTCAGATGCTTGGCTGGCCATTAAAAAGTGTAACTATGTCTTGTCATAAATCTTTTCTCTTTTTGTCCTGAGGGTAGAATATTTTCAAATAAAGATCATCCCTCAGTGGTGGGGGGACATACATGTTACAGTCCTGGATACTTGAGCCTGCCAGCTGCAGTGGGAGGATCTCTGGGTTCATCCTTGCAGAATACACCTGGGAAGCTCAGAACTGTGGTTAGACTTGTCCATGGATAGAAGTGTCTTAAATATTTCTCGTATCTTAATTTCTGAAAGGAGAATTCCTCTTACTTTGAACCAAGATGCTACATTTTGTTTCCTGGTAATCAAATGAAGCTACAAGTGAGGCTGTAAAGTATGTGCAGTAGTCACATAGCTCTGCTTTCCTCCATGGCTGTGGTAGAACAGGAAAATCCCACATAATTGCTGATGTATGTGAGAGTAAATACTGAAGACAGCTACTGTGTTACACCAGTGTCAGGGTTTGTGAAGAGGGTACTTTTAGTGATGCTTTCCAGATGAATTGCCACTGCAAAACCTGCAACAGATTTAAGGTATAATTACTGTCACTGTTATCAGGATTTACAGTGTATGTAAGTATTGCTTTGCTCTGTTGTAAGGAGATTTGGGGGGCTTTAATTTTAAAATAAGACCTTATTTTTTTTTTCAAAGCTCATTCCTGTAAATCCTGGGGAGGGGTGGAGAGCAAAAGGTGTGCAATGCTCCAATCCATGGTAATTAGCAAAACTGTCTGTAAGATATAATTTCTAAGTTGTCACTATTATATTTACTGAAAGAATTAATTCCATTTCTGATACAGCTGAAGAACATATTTTCATTTATTTGAAGAACATATTCCAAATCAATTTTTCTTGTAGAGTTGATGCTATTTTAAAATATAATTTAATATATTTTATCAAGGAAACCGAATTAAATCATTCACTATTCATTGCTTTTCTGAATTTTTTAAAAGATGTTGCTGAGCTGTAAAGTTGAGTTGGGAAAGTGAGGAGGTGCATGATGTTTGCATTGATATGACCCCAACTATAGGTAGACAAGTCCTTAAATTACAAGAGTTGTAGGAAGAGTGGTAAGTGTTGGGTCCAATTCTCCAAATCTAGTTCTGGGAATTCAACAAGTATGTGTTCTAGATGTGTACAAGTTACATTGCAGGAGCAGTGCTCTAGGTGCATGGCCCACAAGCTGGCCACTGAGACCTCTGTGAATATTTGGGGATATTTAATGCCTCCAGAAGGAAGTCCCAGATTGGCAGAGGGTGGCTCAGGAAAGCAGCAGGAAGCAGTTGACAAGTCTGCTTCGGAGCACAACACCAAGTATCCCTTAAAATAGAGCAGATTCCAGAATTGTGGCCAATCCCTGCTCTTGATAAACCATCCAATGACAAAAGTGAATGTAGAAAAAAGGAGAGATCTGAGGTCAGCATGTGTCCAAGCTCCTGTAGCTATGGGCCCACATCAGCCCTAGGAGAATGAGCAGCTACCCAGGGCAGTAGGGCATAGTGGAGCAGGGATGGGGTGGAACAGTTGCATTAGGGTGACCCTCTGCCCATCTGCCTGGTGCTTTGGTACCATGAGATGTTCTTGCAAGATGCAGAAGGGAGCAGATACAAGAAAACCAAATTCTCCATGTGAACTTTTCACCTCAAAGGCTTTCCAGACAGGCTTTTATTCTTGAAGCTCATACAGGAAGGACCAAAATCCTGATTCCTCCTCAGTCCCTTCATAAAATATCAGATTAGCCACTTAAGGAAAATGAGGAGGGTGGTCTTGAAATATCAGTCACTGGAGGAAATTGAGGAGGAAATCAGCATCTCCCTGTCCCATTCAGTTCTCTAATCTTTGTGGATTATAAGAAAGGGAAGAGTCTCAAGGACTTGCTTTGATCTCCATAGTTGATGTATTGAAAGAAAACTCCTCTGTGTGCATGGGGCAGGGAGCCAGTGCCAGCCAGGCTGTCTGTGCCTGCTTCACATGCCCTGGTGCTACCAATGGCCACAGGGCAGCTGTGTCCAGACACCTGGAGTGGAACCTAAAGAAAATGTCATAGACTGGCCAGGTGAAACAGTGACCACACAGCAAGGTCCTGAACTAGGAAGCCACAGGCAGGTTTTCTGGATGCCAGCTGCAGGTGGCAAAAGGTCACCTAAATCTTGTTTTTACAGCATTAATCATTGTGTGGTTCAGGCCCTTAATTCAGTGCATACTCTTAGAAGTGACAAAGGGGACACTCAGTGGCATTGCCATGACAGACCCTAAAGTTGCACAAAATATATTCTGCTCTGGTGCAGAGACCTTTTTAAGAATTTGTTTTTCTCTGGCTTCTCTTGAATTAATGTTAGTAAAAGGTGCCCCAACCTCTTATTTTTCTATATGAAGACAAAAATTGCAGCTGCCTGCCAAGTCTGCTGAGAGATGGATGTAATAATTTTCAATTGGACTGTTAGCCCAAAGGGAACCCGATAGCAAGAGATTGACAGATGCAGCATGGATTATCTTGTGCTCTGAACTCAGCCCAATTTGTGGTTTGTTGCAGGTGCTAAAGAGATTGATATTGCTGCTACCCTGGAGCACTTGAGGGACCAGAGACCAGGCATGGTCCAGACAAAGGTACTGTCAATAAATCCACTGGGATTTTAAATACATTAAAGGTCTTTCACAGTAGTTGTTTTCATGACAGAAGAGAAAGGGTATGACCTAATTTAACGCAGGTCGCTTGCTGATTACTCTGTTTGGCTCCCTACCAACTGAGGTTTATTTATGCTGAAGATTTATCTAGGTTACTTTCTTTGGTGTTTACTGTTCTTTCTTGTAACATCTCCAGCATCTATCTTGATTATCATATATGAAGGGCAGTCAAGACAACAATCTATAGCCTGCTAAAGAAAATGTGCATTTGAAAGAATGTTCTTGCTTTCATCCTGAACTATGGATTATTTTCTTAGAGTATCTGTGCTTAACTGTGCATGTAATATTTTTTTACAGCTTCTACTCATTAAAGAGAATTTAACTGCTGCATTTGATATTTTTTGCTGAAAAAAAACAACTCAGAAGTTTTGAATTAAAGGAAATAAAACTTTGCAGGGAATCAAGTAATTTTTAGTATCTTTGAATGGAGGAGCTTGCATCAGCCTTTATGGATGTAACATGGCAGCTATATTTTTACACTTTGGTGAGATTAATGCCTTACTCTCAAATTCCTGTCAGTTGTAATAGTTTTGACATTTTTCTACAATGTAAAACTTTTAAACATAGAAGCTGATGGTGCAATTCTAGTCCCTTAAATTAGAAATGAAACTTTCTGTTATTAAGAAGTCTAGTGATGTATGGAATGATATTGTGGGATATGTGCTGCAAGTTAAGAGCTGCAAATATGATAATAAAAAAACTCTTTCATGGTATGAAGGTGAAATAAATCTGTTTATGGCCTCATAAAATATCAAATTATAGTTATAGTCCCAAAATAAGTGACAAGAGCAATGTGACAGCCCTGTGTCTTGGCCAAGCTGGAATTGTGCAGTGTTTAGAGAGTTGAAATTGCTGAGGGGCAAAGGTGAAATAAATGTGTGTTGCAGGAATCATTGGTTCATAATTTTTCCTGAATCTCTTCCTAATCATGTTATTTTCCACTAATACTAGGGGAAAGTACTGCTGAAGAACAGCTTGGGGAATGTTAATTATTATTTACCAATTAAGTAAGTGCATGAAAAATAAGATGAGCAGTCAAAACTAACTAATCTTTATCTGCAAGGAAGACATAAAATTGCACAAGTCTTTTTCTGCTTTGATTATTCCAGCTGGAACAAAAGGCAAATAGCACACAGTATCCAATATCATATGTATTTACTCTGAGGTAAGATGCAAATCCTGGACTACTCTGCAAATGCTTTCAAAATATGTAGCAGCTCTGTGGCAACACAGAACTCAGATTATAGTTTCCTCTTCAGGGCAGAGAAATTATGGCTTGTTGCCTTCAACAGAAGAAAAAAAAAACATTGCTCCAGAACCAAAGAATGAGGTTATATGAACAACTTCTCCTACTTAGCTCACCAATAGTTACCTGAATTCCATTAAAATCTCCCTCAAGACATGTTTTTTCCCCTCCAAACATTTGTCTGGAAGAGCTCCAGAAAAAAAATGTATCCTGTGTTTTCATCCAGAATGAAAAAATTTTCTCAGGATATTGCTTATCTCTCCTCTTGCTCCTTCTTCCATCATTGTCATTTTCTCAAAACCACCCAAATCACTTATTCAAGCTAATGTCTTGCAAATTATAAATATCTGGTTACATGCTAGCAATGCATAATCCCCAGAGAATTTTTCTGATGGATTTAAACAAACCCCTGTGCTTTCCCAACTGAATACAAATGAGGAATATTAGACTCTAGGAGTAATTTAAAACGATGGATTAAAAGTCAGGTTAGAAATGCCAATTACAGAATATCCCTAGGCAAAATAAACACCAACTTCCTTCAGCAATGTTATTTTGTTTCCAGCAGGCAGCGCTCCACCTTTCCAATAGGCATGGGAAAGATTTGTTTGCAGAATTTTGTCTTCTGGAAGGGATCTTTAATTCAGAAGCACTGTATATAATAAATTGAAATGAAATTATCATAACAGCATTCTGCATTTCTAAGAAGCATAAGAGAGGATTTGTGGGTTTCTTGGTTTTTTTTTCAGGGGAATTGTAAAATAGAATTGATATGTCACATATGAGAGGAAAAAGTAATGAAGGGCGAAGTGTATTCTCTGTGATAGGAAAAAGATATATTTCTCTTTTTTTTTCCTGTCTCCTATATCCTCTCACAATCTATAATGGTAGATAGATTCCTTACTTTGTTATATATGCTACATGAACCTGGGAATTTTTATCTGTAGATTTAATGAAACATAGCCACAGTTACTTTTTATTAAGTATATTCTTGTCACCTCTGCATTATAGCTGAACTGAGACCACAGAATCTCTGTCCAGCTCTGTTTTCTAGGCAAAGCTAGATGTTAAAATTCATCTCCAGGCAGTCTTGTACATGCAAATAGAATATGTGAATGGCAGTGTAGCTGTACAAAACAACAAACCGAACTCCTTTAACAATTACTGACATTAATTGGCTCTAACTGCAGTTGTCTTCATAGAAAAGTGTGGAAGGTGTGGGAAGACTTTTCCTGGGAGGGTGGTGATGCACATCAGTGGAAGCTGCACTCCTTGCCTTTCACCTGGGTGTGTTATGCAGAAGGATGGAGGGGAAGAGCTCAGCTGGCCATCCCTGACAGGCCATGTCCCCACATATCTGCTGTCTGCTCTCCTGTCTCTTTGCAGGCAGTTCTGAGCTCTGGCTGTGCAGATTATACTCTGCAAATTGTTTTGTCTCAGTCATTAAGGTCACACTGCCTGTTGCTCAGTCCCTGGGTGAAGCAGACACTTCCTCAGGCTTTTTGAGCTGGTACAAGCACCCAGTTTGGTTCTGCTCCAAAATGGCCCATATATGCCCTCTCTGACCCTGCTGCTCTCCAGCTTCCCTCACACACTCATTGTGCTCCAGTTAAAATACAACTGATGTTCCTGGATGGTCCATCTTTCCCAGTTTCCTTTAATTGCAGAGACCTTAGACAGTGCAGGGAGCCTTAGGCAGTCATGCACACCATCTTCAGTGCCCACTGAGGATGAGTCCTCCTCTTTAGGGTGAATTGATGTCTGATTAAAAGCTGTTGGCTGCAGTCCAGCAAGTGTACATGACTGCCACTCTGACAGCACTAAGCAGGCAGCAAAATTCTTGAATGGCAGTGTTGCTGGGAAATTATTCTGTTTTATTCTGCTTTTTCTGCTCTGGCACTGTGCCCATCATTGCTTCTCTGAAGCATCTCCACATGGGAGCTGGCTGCAGTTGGGTAAGACAAGGCAGAGAAGACTGGCACTGGATTGCAGGAATTAAGAGTCAGCTGCCTTTCTGAACTATGAGTTGTACATCTGTACTTTGTTCTTTCATCCTTCCTGAACCTTTCTGCAGTAAAATGAAACACTATGGAAAATTAATGTTATTGGTTCAGTGATCACTTTTGGGGGTGGCTGTGTTCTGTAACCATCCCACACAGCCCCTGGCAGCACCAACTGAGATGCCAGAGGTACAGACCTCCAGTTTTCTAATGGGGGACACAGACAGTATCCCAGCAGTGATCTTGGGCTGCTTTGCAGGGTGCATCTCAAACCTGCATTCCTCAGCAGCTCTTGGCCCCAGCTGGCTTAAACCTCTGGAGTACTTCCAGAAAATCCAGGAATTTCTCCACAATCCTTATCTGGTGTCTTTGATTTGCCTGCATTTTGAGAAAACTTTCCACTGGAAAGTCTCAAACTCCAAATCACCCTATCAGCTATTTCAGTAAGTTAAATTACTGAAGAAAAAAAAAAATTACTTCCTTGGAAAATGCAACACCTGTTAACCATGAGGATTTAAAACTGCTTTGTCCTTCTGTAGGACTACACAGTTCAAGAGTGTGCTAGGGTTGCACTTAGCAGAAGTAGCCATTCATGGCTGTGTCCCTCACACCTGTGCCAACCCAGGACAGAAGCTGGTAAATCATTTTGGTGTTGAGGTGACAGTAAATTAATAGCAGAGTAAGGCCTTCCCAAGTATTTCTTATATAGGAGTGGTCTTAACAAAATTGAGTAATTTGTGAGTGTGGGAAGGACATTAAAAAGAGAGGTTTAAGAAGATCAATGACAGGTAAGCCAAAAACAAGATATTGTTCTATTTAATAGATATCAGGGGAGGAGATATTTATTTTAGTTTCTTTCAACTAGAAACAGTTCTGAGAAAAGCCAAAGTCTCTGCTTTACAGCATCTCACTTACTTCATATTTCAATAATGCATTGAGTTCCCATCTCTGTGTCAGAAGGAAATGGTTGGTGATCAGCTACTCCCAAACCCTTCTGACCATGCAATGGCAATATATCATTGTGCCCCAATAGCTTGGGTTCTGCTGCTAACATTTTTCTCCATTAAAATTACTCCAGCTTCGAGATGCTGTCAAACATGTTATATGACATCAATACTCCCAGAACATTTTGTTCCTTTCCATTGCAGTGTACAGTTCACCGTGCATATTTGTATTTTTAACAATGTCTTGAGGACGTTCAGCTGTGGAATAGAGCACCAGGCTTTGTGGGAAGTGTTTTGTTTTATTATTCAGGGTGTGCATTTGTTCTCTCCACAGGAGCAGTTTGAGTTTGCTTTGACAGCGGTGGCAGAGGAAGTGAATGCAATACTCAAGGCCCTTCCCCAGTGAGCAGCTCAGTCTCCTGAAGGTTCCTGCAGAATCCATCCCTCCTTTTCCTCATCCTCAGTCCCTGTGAATGTTCTAGGAAACCGTGACCTGACCTTAACTGTGTATCTTCTGTTGTAACCACATAGTGATAGGGTCCTTACAAACTGCTTTAGCTGGTAAAAGTTCAACAGTTAAAATGTGCATTCTGTTTTTTGGGGTTTTAAACAATTTTTTAAAAGTACATCAAAGCCTCGGATTAAGTGACAGAACAATCCATCTAATTCCTCCTACATCCTTGAAGCCCTGAATGTCACACTTTGAAAGCACACATTCATGTTCTTAATAGCAAATATACAATATTGTGGGTAATTAATGCAGTCAATATAGTCTCAGAAAACAGTGTTCTGTTATATTTTTTTAACTTCTCAAAAGCTGAATAAAAGTGAGGGCTGAAGAGGATGGTGATTGTTCCCATACAGTGCCAAGCTGAAGCATGAAACAGTGCTGTGGGTGTGAGCAAACACAGGTCCAGACTCTGGCAAGGAGAGCTTGCACCTTCTCATGCCAGGCTTTGGCAAGCAAATGTTTTCTTAACTGTTGTTTACTTTTCAGCTTTGTGCCATGAGGGGAAGAAAATCTGAACTATGAGTAAAAGAGGCTTGCATGGTTGTTGCAAGTGGGGAGAAAACATGTTGGTCACATTAATGGGAAGCCAGGGAAAAATGAGCACAACTCATGTACCTGGCATGACAGCACAGAAGAGCAGAGCATAGGCTCCCCTCAGGTGATGGGAAAGGTCCTGTCAGCAGCCAGGTAGTTGTCTGGAGCTGTTATGGAAAGAGATTGTTGGTTTTATGGGATTACTGAGGAAGAAAATGGGATTCTCCCCTTTATATCTTTGCATTTCCCTCTGTAAAGCTCTGCTGTGCCATCCTTTTTAGCCAGGAAAGTGTATTTCTGTAAAAGCCTGGCTGAAGAAGAAATCTCCAGTCTGCATTTTATGACTCTCATCGAGTTTGTCTGATCCAGGCATTTGTTGCAGCTCTCTGCAGAGGCTTTGCTCACTCCTTGTTCTGCAGGACACCTATTTGAACTGAGCATGAAGGGGTAAAGCAGCACAAAGATTGAATTTCAGAGATTCATGTGTACTCAAAAGCCTAATGCCTACTGTTGCAAAGTAATGCTACAATATGTCTGTAAATGGTTTGGATATGCAATCTTGCTTCTGTGATTTCACAGGTTTAGTTGTGGCACTCTTCTAAAGGAATTTACATTATTGATAGAAAGTACTCTGATATGTTTGAATGAAGGGCCTGAGAGTAAAATTATTGAAGGCACCTAAGTGATCTAGGCTATTCATTTCATTTTGAAAAGTGAATACTTGGGTGCTTTTTCATCTGCTATCCTACATCTCTGTGACATAAGAATCTGGGGTACATTTTCCCAAAATCTTATGAGTATTGTGTGCTTGAAATCATATTAGGCTAATTGTTTAACTTCAACACTGGAAAATATATCATTGAATTTCATTTGGGAAGGGGAGCTTTCATAAACTTCTAATCAGTGAAATATTAAAAATAACAGTATCACACAGTTTTGCTGGCACAGAGGTGATGAGCATCAATCAAAATTAACCACGTTGCAATTTTGTGTTGTAGGTGTGGATATTGGTGATTTCTTCTTTTTAGCAATTAAAGAGTTCCTTAAAAAAAAAAAAAGGAAAAAAAAAAAGCAGAAGGCTTGTTACTTTTTGCCATACATTTTTGTATGCTTTACTTGATATATGCTGTTGCTTAATTTGTGCATCCCATCACTATAGCAGTGCAGAGCAGTTACTGCAGATGCCATCATCCTCTTAAGTACACATACTGTACATTAAGCCACATGTTTATTTTATGACCTAAGCATTTTAGAGCTTTCCTAGCAATAACTAAAAAAACTAATGGAGTATAAATGAGAAAATTGCCTTTTTCATTTGATAATTTAGGTTTACCAGGATTCTTTTATTACTTTAGCTAACACAAAATTTCAGATCAGGGCAGATGAGATCAGTTTGAGCTGTATCAGCAAGTGTTTGAAGTAGATTTACTGTGAGCCACGTACTACAGCTTTCTGAAAATACAGGTGTATGCAAACAAACTGTCCAAAGAATCAAAACTGGGGTATCCTAAGTCAAGCCCTCTGATTACTGGGTGGAATGATTTTCCAGTGTTAGATGCTGTGCCATCACCCACTGCCAATGGGCTAATGGGGTTTTACCACAGATTTCTGCCCTGGAATTCATTAGTGTTTGCCTCCTTACCGTCCCTGTGCATACCACAAACATGACTGATGAGCCTTTCGTTGCACTTCAGGAATATTTTTTAATTGTTCTTTTGCAAATATTTGCATTTCGTAATAGCGATTTCAGGGTGATCCCTATTAATTCACAAGCAGCTGAGTGTGGGACTTGATGCTTCAGAGTTTATTTAGAGTAGATTAGAGGGCATTAATCTTCCCCAAGGCTAATGGGGCAGGAATGTGTTGTTTTATTCATCCTTGTAGAGCAGAAAGATGCAGTCTTACTCAGAGGGTTAGAGTATCTCCCACTGACCATCATTGACAATCCTGTTATTTCAGCCATGTTTTGTACAGTTCTTCCACAAAGAGGTGCAAGGCTTATTCTGTTGACTGTAAACAACCACACAGAATGTTTCATCTGTGCATAGCACACTTTTCACACCTCTCAATTAATGCCCTGCTTCTGGGGGTGATCTGCTGCAGGGTCAATTAGTGAAATGCAGGTTTCAGTTGCACCAGGGCAATCTAGAGGGATCTGACTATCCATTTCCCAGGAAGATGCCAAAGCCATGGATGAAGCCACAGAGATGGATTTGCCATGGAGGGCAGGAATTTATTTTCACTGCAGTTAACTTAATCCTTGTGATCTGGTGAAGGATGTTATTCAGGCCGACCCCCAGTCACTTGCACTAGACGTGGGATGCACCCCATGTTCACTGTCAGGTTGAGTTGAGCTTCTGCCTGAACTGTGGGATCACCTGAGAGCTCAGAGTCAAATGAGACCCACCATCCTTCTCTGTTCAATTTTCTGCTGATCTTTAGTAAGCTCATTGCCATTGAAGCTGGGGCTGGTGCCTGGCTTGGCCACAAACAGCATGTGTTTGATATTGGATATGCTTACATTCTCGACAGACTGAGTGTACAGGTTCTGTCTGTGTGCTTGAACCTTTAAATGACATTTTAGGGGGTGACCTGCAGGAGGGCAGTTTGACCCCACTGCTCCTCGCTGCTCAGAGGCAGTAATCCCTGTTTTCCCACAGGCAGCACACACAGCTGCTGTCCCTGGGCAGGGAAGGAGCTGACCAGACCCCTGCTGGTGCTGTCAGTGTGTCCAGAGAGGAGGGACAGAAAGGAGGGTGTCACCAGAGCTGATGCTTCGCAGGAGTAAAAGCACAGTTGCTCTCTCCAGCCTTTGCCCTTGGCATGACATGGGCTGGGACTTAGAGGAGTGGAGAGGCAGGACAGCACCATTCCCCAGATCCCAGATCCTCGAGGTTCTGCCTGAGGCACGGGGCTGAACAGCAGTGTGGGGTTTGCTCTTGGCTTCAGGTGTTCAGGTGTGGCTGCAACCACTGCTGTTGGCCACTGTCGTGGGACCCACTGCAGCCCAGGCAATTCCCATCCCAGTGGAAGTCCTTGGCCAGGAATGAATTTCAGCAGAAAATCACAAACCCAAATCTCAGTCCAGTAGCAAAACAAGCCAGATTATTTTTATAGAAGCTACTAAATGTTTAAAACATTTCAAAATATTTTTAGAATCTAGTCCCATGACTAAACCTTGTCCCTGTCTCTAGCATGCATGCAGAACCAATCCCATCCATTCCCAGGGGAATGACAGCTATAGTACCTGTAAGGAGTTCATGCTTTATTAGTCAAGTGGAACATTAATAAAACCTGTCCCACTTCATAATTTCCAGAATAGTCATTAATTAAAAAAACTGTTTATTGGAACAGAAAACAAGTATTTGATTAGCTTTGTTACAGAACAATAGCTCTCCTCATTTTTATTCTGCATATTTTATTCTTTCTTTAGAAAATTCTCTTAAGAAGCATTTGAGATAATTCGCTTTTTAAAACTGTACAGTTTCTATGGTTTTGCTTTTTAAATGAGAGTACACTTTGTAGATTTGATTATTATATTTTTCTGTTAATATTACATTGGGCATTACAAAAGCATTCCCCACCACAGTGAAAAGAAAATGATCCTGTTGGTTTATTGTAAAAGAAAAAAATAATTAAAACAAAATTGCAGAACTGTGGCATACTCAATCCAATTAGAGCATGACTCTTTACTACTTTTCATTTACCACATGAGAAAAAAAATAGTTACACCAGCAAGATTTCATTTGAAGCTGTTCATGCATGCTGTTTGTACTGTATTTGATGGCATAATATTGTTTTGTTTACAACCTTTTCTTTCTCGTCATTCTATTATATTCTTTATATGTATATAGTTTAAAAAAAAAAAGATTATACAAAGTATTTTGTTCTACCTCTGTAAAAATCATATTTGTGAATAAAGTCACGTTGTCTGTGGAGTATGGTATTGTGAATACAGCATTAACAGCTGGTGCTTTGCTTTTATTTGGGGGGTGGGAGTGGTGCTGATGTCTCTTGCTGGAGGGGTGGGGTTTGACTATCCAAGGTGGGAACAGGAGGCTCACAGGGAGGGACACAAATTCCCTGCTGATGGCTTGGATATGCACATTTCATCTGCTCTGAAAAGAGATTTCAGCCAGCTCTGGCTCAGGTGTGTGGCTCTTAATACTGCACCTTACAGGATTTTGATTGAGACAGATTCCTGTGTTCAGGCCAAAAGTGAAACAGGCAAAAAGAATCACTAAGTTCCAGGGATCCTCCTTGCACTGCCAGGAAGTGGAAAAAGATCACCTAGAGCCTGTGCCACAGAGTGTATAAGTTAACAAACAGATTAAATGGAACCTGCTTTCAGGAAAATTAAAGGCAGGAAAATGTTTTTGGGAAGGCTGGTGGATCACACCATCACCAAATGGCCAAGGATTTATAGTTTTAAAATAGTAGAAGTTCATAGAAATATTTGAATAGGTAATAGAAACTTCTCACTGTTATATTAAATAAGGCCAAGAGAAATAAAGTATAAGGTTACCATACAAACACAGATTTCAATAAAGGGTCTTTTTCCTGGGGTATAGGAAGTCATTTTCCCATAAGCACTGTCCATTATATGAAGGTTTTGGATCCTCCCATTAAATACATACTGTTAACTGTCAGACCAGTCTTTGTGTTTAGACAGCCCTGGCATGGCAGTTTTCATGGTCCTGTGTTATGTGTTGAAATTTCACTTGTGTTTTGAAGAAGACTAAAATATGTTTTCCATTTACCTGGAAATCACTAGAAAAATGTAAACAGAAACCTAAAATGGTCCTGGTCCAGCTCTCTTCCTTCCCATCAGAATAATCACATTTTACATTTTTTAACCTTGTTTATGTAGTTTATGCATCTTTTAATATCTGTGCCTTTCTCAGTGTAAGAAGGTGACTTTAATCTTGGAAGCAAAATATATGCACCATTACAGCTATTTTCCTGTTGTATAATTTAGGAGGTCTTTCATCTCCAAGACAGCTTTCTGAAAACTCTGGTAACATCAGATGGAGGACAAAAAGAGAAATGTGTTTAACTGTATAAATACTGGATCATTGTGAATCTCCTAGGGGGAACTAAAGCCACCAGTTATGCATTATTCATTCATGCAGGCAGAGCTGCTCTGGCCTCACACTGCACAGGTGCACACAGCTGTAAAAACAAGTGCTGATGGGACTGGTACTCCTGATTTTGGATGCTGAGCAAAGAACTGCACAGCCACAGGGAGGGGTGGCAGGTCGGCTGGGTTTATGTGTGCTTGAAACAATTGAGTCCTTGGGGAAATCCTTCTTAGGTCAAAAATTGAGAGTGTACCAGTTAACCCCCCCACATGTAGGTAAATCAGCAATACAGATAAAAGACTCAATGTAGATGACCAGTCTGAGAATTCAGACTTTCTTAAGGTTTGGGCTATTTGGCTGATGTACTGCGCTGTCACAGATTTTTCCTGCAGTAGCTTTGATCACACTTCTCAAATATACAGGAATGTGTTGCTCCCATCATTTCCAGCATATAGTAGAGGTGGGATTCGTCTTAACCAGCCTCTGAGCAGCTTTTCATGGGCTTCCACAAACCACCCACTCATCATAAGCTTCCTCTGGTGTCAATAAAGGAAAATAGCATTTTTAGAGTGGGAATTACCTGGTTTGGCTTCCATTTCACCATGAGGTGATTAATCCTATCCACTCTGTACCCTAAAACAGGGAATATCAAAATTTTACTATGTGCTAAGTACAAAAGCATCTCATTTCTATCTTGTAATCCTATTCCCTCAAAACTGCATTGGATCACTTGTAAGAAAAACAGAAATTATTTCTGATTTTATAGACCTTGAATTTATCCTAGACCTTATCCTATTCCCCCTTCATTTCTCCTGTTCTATGGGGATGACTCATGTCCCCTCTTAGAGAAGATGTCCTGTGCCTTTGATCACCTTTGCTACCCTTCACCTTAACATGTCCAGTTCTGTTTGTGCTACACCCCGAGGCACACAGGGGCCGGGCTGTGGTCCAGTGTCACAGTGGTGGTTTTAGATATTTTAAATATTTTCCTCTTCTTTGGAATGGCTAATGTTTTGTTGCCCTTCTCCACTGCTGACCACTGAGGTTCTGCTCATAGACACTCATTCGTAGCGCTAGCAAATGCTTTTCTTCAGGTTGTCTTTATATCTTTATTGTTAAGAAGTATTTAATTATATGAATTACTTTATCTCCAGTAATTTCATCTGCCATCCTCACAGTCCTACAGTATCACAAGGTCTCTCCATGACAGTTCACAGCTACTTTTGTTTTTATAATGATGGGTAATAGAGTGTGTGTCATTCACAATCTGCCACCTCTTCCTTTTTCCTATTGTTTAAAGTGGGGAATCACCATCACTGCAAAAACTGTCCCTTTCTTCACAACATGTTTCTTAACTTTTAATCCTTCATTAACCCACAAAAAACTTTCCCCTAATGCAATGGTAACTCAGTTTCTGTAAGAACCTTTCATGACACAGCTTTTGCCAAATGCTTTTATGAAAGGCAAATACAAAATAATCACACACATCATTGAACTCACTGATTTTTTTCATGTCTTTTAGGAGGCTTTTGCAACACAACTTGACCCTGCAAAAGCTTTGTTGCTTCTTCCTCCTCTTTACACCCTCAGTTATGCAGGATCTGGACACAGGGGTGTGGATGCTGCTTATAGAGTAGGATACAACAAAATAGCTTTGATATCCTTTTGGAGTCAGGGGAGAGCTACTGGATGGGCTAAAAATGGAGCTGTGGATCTCAGCTAGTGCAACCCCCACTCAACACAGCACTTGGAGCACAGCTCAGGGTCATTCCCAGACACTTTTGAGTATCTCCAGAGATGCAGACTCCTCTGGGTCCTCTTTGTGAACAATATCTTTTGAAGATCTCATTGAAATTTCCCTTGATGCTGATTGATTGCCAAACAGCTCCCCAAAAGGAGATGCCTTGTGCAGACAAATCCCTCTGTAGGTTCCACCACTAAGGTTGTCATTATAGAGCACACTCAGGCAAGCAACACACATGGAAGGATTTATAAATAAATTCTTAATCCATGAGCTGAATCCCACCCTCTGGGCAGGATTCAGTGCTTGCTGGTGAGTGGTTGATGTCACTGCAGATGCTGTGGGTCCCCTGCCCACCCTGCAGCACTCCTGCCAAATGGCTGAATCTGAGGTCTTGTTTGTTTGCCAGCCCTGTGCTGATGGCTGAAATCTCCTGAAGTGCCTCAAATGATGTTGGATGCTTACATTCAGGGATCTGAATCCCACATCATGTGTCTAGTAGTTGGATTCTGTATCTTCTATCAAAATTTAAGGTATGGGAGGGAATTTGACAGGACAGCAGCTTCCCAGATAACCTACCAGTCCAAAAGAGGCAGCAGCTTTTGAAAACCCTAATTTTGCTGTCAGAACTGGATTCAAGGCAGGGCTGTGACTTCAGCAGCATTACCTGAGTGTGTGCCAAGCCCGGGCACGAGCTGCTGCAATGACCACAGCAGGGCACAGCTGGAGAGCTGCCCTTGTGCTGGGTAGCACTGAAAGGCTTTGTGTACCTCACAGCCAGTGACAGCATTGTGTGGGACCAGAGGCACTGTTGCTTTCCAACACAAGAGGGCAAGAAAGGGAAAAGAGCCAAAAACACGAGTTCACATAAAATAAAACCTAGTGTTCCATTAGCACTTGTTTCTAAATGTAGCATCCATTTCCTTCTTGCAGGAAGTCTGCTCCCTTTTCCAACAGGTTTCACTTGTATTGTCCAAGTTAGAAATGTTTGTTCCTGAAGGTGGATATTACAATAGAGAGCATCAGCAAGAACAGTTTTTGAGGTGTTCCTGATGCTACACCTGAGCTATTGAGCAGAGGCCAAAGTGGACCCACAGCTTTGTGATGCTGATAAAAGCATTGCCAAGGCTGAAAGGAAAACAGAGCTCTGGTAAGTGGCTGAAAGGGAAAAACAAACTTCCACTTTTTCCAGAAAAACCTTTTGATTATTTAAACATTATTTCCATAAGCAGTGCTTGTGACACAATGTTTTTTGAAAAAGGAGATTGATTTAACATCTGGGGTGTCTAGCTGTGCATGGTTGAAGTAGCTGGGTAAGTGACCTCACTCAGTGAGGTGTTCCTTGCAGAACAGAAGGTCTTTAGCATTGACTTTCTCATCTGTTCTACTCTTCATTCTAAGAAGACATGGTATTTTCATTATATTTTATTTAAATATGATAATATAGAAGCTGGAGTAACAAGCTGGGATCTGTTAGGGTTAATCTGAAATTAATTACCTTTCTGCCCATGCCATATATTTCCATTACAAAGACCCTCAAGACAGGCAACCAGGCCAAGCTGTGTTCCTAAGCAGTTAGGTAGGATTTGACTTTCCTTACAGTTACAGCACTAAATGCTGAGCTTTTTGAAGAAACACTTTGATTGTGTTTGTTAAGTTAAATTACTTTTATTTTTTTTCTCTGCAGTTCAGAGAATAAAGACACTATAACAACATGATGAGCTAATGAGCTGACTTGGGAAATAAAACATTTCTTGATGCACTAGTGGCTAATAGACATCCAGGTATTTTGTTCTGGAAGATTTTGTTATGGCTCTGTTTGCTGAACAAGACCCTTGTTGGATTCTCAGTTGTGCCAAATTCCTGCCCTGCTCAACTTCCACCTCCTTTATCCTCCATGGCCAAGAGGCCAGATGGAGAGGGATGTACTTTGTAAGCTGGTCCCCCTCTGACATGAGGATGTGAGGCACAAGAATAGAATCTTGCAGGAAAGATGTGGGTGCTTGCTCTGCAGCAGAGAGCTTACAGCAGAGGTTCCTGTATCATCACCAAGGAATAGAAGGGATGGACATCTTTGTAGTGATCTGCCAGAGCTGTCATCTCATTGCTGAGCAAGTTCCTGTCTCTGATAATGTTCTTCTCAGTAAAAAAAAAAAAAAAAAAAGAACACATTTCTTGTCAGTGTTGTCGGTATTTATCCTGGAAGATCTTCACAGACCTTTTTTCTGCATCTAACTTTCTTTTCTGTAAGTTGCCAACACAACATCTAATGTGCATGGAACCACAAATGTCCACAAAAGTTCTTTTTTTTTTTAGCAGAATGCTGGCTTGAAAAAGCTTATTCAATTCTCTCTGGTAATTTCCAGTCCAGGACTTATGTAAATGGCAGACACAAGCAGCCCTGCCATACATAACCAGTGCTGGTCCTCCCTCCTAAAGCAGACTCCTGTAACTATATATACAAGCCTAGCTGCATCTGACCAATGTGAGTCACTGAGACCATCCCATTTTAAATGTTTCTTCAGAATAGATGGCTGAGGCTGCACAAGTTACACTATTTCTAATGTATGTCAATTAATTAACAATTTAATGCTGGCTGAAAATGCCATTATAGCTTTTACTTTTGGCTTCCATGAAAGCTCATTTAATATTATTAAGTATTTTAAGTCAGGGAAAAGTAATTTAATTACTTGTCTGAGTTTCCCTTTAATGCACAGTGAGATATAGAGGGTTGGGCAAAAAGGAAAGGAAGCATAAGGATAAACTTGAAAAACTTCTCCTGCCTATATTCAGGGTGAGGGAATGCACTGGCAGGTTAAACCTTCCAGGAGACAAGAGGTGAGAGGACAGCAGTGTACAACTAACAGATATTTTCTAATCCCTCTAATAAGTATTTACTTACACACTTTCCTCTCCCCATACCATCTGCTCCCCTACCCTTCAGTAAGTAATGTAAGTGTAGAATGTGGGATTTGCTTCCTCTAATCCAAACAACTAAAAATTAAGTAGTAGTCCCAGATAATCCTTTCAGATTTCTTCCAAATCAGCAGAGAGAAAGAAACAGTGGTAAATTACTTAGCCCAGAATTATCTGTGGGCTAAGTGCAGAAAAATACTATTCCCAGTGGAAAATACAGGTTGAGCAGGCAGGCAGGCCATTACTGAATAGCCTCCCTTGCAGGAGGAAAGCATCATGAGAGGTGGAAGGACTCTCACCTGGCCATGAGCTTTAGGTCTCCCCTGAAAGCTGCCATTCCCCAGCGTGTTCAGAGCCCTGAGCAGGGACACTGCATCTCATGGGAATGCCAACAGGCAGCTGCTAGACCCAGCTCCCACAGAGCCTCCCTGGTGTGCCAGGAGCTCTGCAGCACAAAGCTGAGAGTGAGGATTGCCCCTGCAGAGGCCAGATTTGTGTGAGGATTATGAATAACTGGCACTCTGAAGTAGGGGGGGAAAAAAGACATCTGGGTTTTTTTTTAGCTAGAGACTATAAAACCAACACCAGAGAGTGTTCCAGGACTTAGGTCTGCCCCTTGTACTGTGACATAGGTTTGCTCTTCAGCCATCTTCACCCTTAAATTCACCAGTTACCCACAATAAAAGTGAAGGTGGTGGGCAGCAGCTCTGGGATCCTGAACCAGAGTGGAGAAGCTGCCCTGGCATGGTGTGAAGTGGCTCAGGAATAGATGGGGATGGAAGGCAAAAACTGTCTTCAGCAAAGTTTGAAGCCATCTGGGGGATTTTGTTGCCATATGGGTTAGCACTGTGTCCATGCCAGAGAAGCAGAATCACCTCCAGGCCCACAGTCCAGTCTTCTTTTCACCATGTTTCAGCCAAAATTTCACTCTTATTCAACCTTGTGGTGAATGATAGGGGAGAATGTTCCACTCACTTTGTGCCCAAGTTGAGTCAATGAAGGAGCTTTTTTGCAGTAACAGAAATAAGCAGCTCCTGGTCTGAGAAGGGATAAAGGTGTGAGGTTTTAACACTGCACACTATGATCTCTCCTGACCCCAAAGGCTCTGAGACCAGGCAGCAGCCCTTGAGCAGAAGAGGGCTGGAGCTGAACAATGGTCTGCCCTCTTACAGCACCAAACACAGGAGGAAGGAGAGACCAGCACCAAGGAAGCTGAGCAGGGATTTCTTTCCCTGCCTCACCTCGACATGAGATATGCTGACAGTGGCATCATTTTGTAAATGAAAAGATCTTTTTCCCCTAGAGAGAGGGGCATAAATTCATTAGCCAAGCAAAGGGCTCAGAGGTGAATCATGACAGGTCTGGTAATCTGATAAAAAGAAATGTTTCCTTATTAAAATACAAATGGAAAGCTTTATTATTGTTATTTAAAAATCCTGTCTGCCCCACTGAAAGGCCAGCAGGAAAAGGATATGCTAAAGATTTTTTTGTTGTTGTTGGCTCTGGGAAAAAGTGAGCTATGGACAGAGGGAACAGGACAGGTTTGCAATTTTCACCTGGCTGGTCTGGAGACTTTATTGCTCCTATTCCTTAAGTTCTTTCATGTCTGCCAGGCTACAATAATCCAATCTACTTTCCTTTCATATTTGACTTAAAATCAGAAGTTCTGCTGTCTCTGAACATCTTCTGGCACTTGAAGGGCAACCAAATGAGTCTGTAGTGCCTTGCTAACTTTCTCTCTGATATTTTTTCTCCTATGCTTTCTTTATTTTTGGAAATGCATTCTGTTGACCAGTTGCAACTAACAGGACTGTGCCTCTGACTTTTGGCTGCAATTTTGCTAACACAGTATTTTCTCTCTATGGACCATACCTTGCAACAGATGTTATATCTGTGCAACTATCTCTGGAGCTGTTTTAGAGAGATATATATCTCACACAGTTCTAGACATAAATAAACAACAGCAGAAAAAAAATGAGAATAAATAAGAGTACAGGATGGCCAACAGATGGATAAATGTCCCTCCAGACATTTGTGCTGGATAAAATAGTATCACAACACTCCTACCAGACACATGTTCACTTACTCATGGTTGGACAGATGTAATTTTTGGTGTAGGAGATCCAACCCTTCACTATCACATTGGCTGTGCTGGGATCTGGGAGTTATTCTGGATCTGCTGGCATCCCCACACCCAGCTGGCAGCAGGGCCCCTCCCACCAGTCCCCTCTGGTGATTCCACCAACACAAGGTGGTTCTATGTGGTAGGAAACTGAAAATCTGATAGAAGGGTAAAAGCTGGAAAAGTCATGGGTTGAGACAAAGACATTTTAACTGGTAAAGCAAAAGCCACACCATGTGCAAAGCAAATCAAAGAATTCATTTACTACTTCCCATGGGCAGGCAGGTGTTCAGCCACTCCCAGGAAAGCAGGGCTCCATCACACCTAGCAGTGACTTGGGAAGAAAAACACCATCATTCCAAATGTTCTCCACTCCCTCCTCTTCCCCCCTCTTTCTGAACTAAGCATGATGCCATATGGTGTGGGATACCCCCTGGCCCAGCTGGGATCAGCTGTCCTGGCTCTGTTTCCTTCCAGTACCTTGTGCACCTCCAGCCACCTTTGCTGGCAGGGTGATATGAGAAGCAGAAAAGGCCTTGGCTCTCTGTTTAGCCCTGCTCAGGAATGACAAAAAAATGTCTACATTATCAAAGCTGTTTTCAGCATAAATCCAAAACATAGCCTCTAGAAACTGTGAAAAAATTTAACTCTATCCCACACAAAACCAGCACAGTGATACACTATCCTCCCTTTAACTCATTGCCTGACAAATGCATTTACTGGGAATTTATATTGATTTCCTTATTTTTCTGAACATTTAAGAAGAGGTTTGGGTCTCACTACAGCATTCACTGCCTTTGGAAGAGGCAGGACAAAGAGCTTTATTATTCCACATCCAGTCCTGACACTGCCTAGTCCCACAGAAGGGTGGTTAAGGGTTCTACCCCTACACAGCCATTCCACATCAGAGGGCAGGTTTGGGCCTCTGAACTCCTCTGTCCCACCAGCTCCTGCCTGGGCTGACATCCCACATGCTTCAGTCACTGGGGCAGTCCTTTCCATGTTTATTGGGACAGCCTGGGCTTGCACATGCTACTTCCTTTGTAGCCAACACTTGGAAAGTCACCCCTGCTGATTCCAGGGAGCAAAGTCCTCCACCTGCACACAGGGAAGGCAGAACTTTTAATAAGGCTGACAGGACACTGCCCTGACAGTGGATTGCCCTATCTCCCAGGGCAATCCACTCTCCTCCCCTGGCTGTTCTGTGGGAGGTGTTCCCACCAGCTTCTTCATGGATCTGAATTAGCAGCCTGAAGTTATTTGCTCATCAGTAGTTAAATGCTAGACCCTGTGACAAAGCCAACCTGCTCCCATGGTTGCAGAGGAAGCCCAGATCTCACCTGCACTATTTAACCCAGACATCAAATTTTGTGGGAACACTGCTCCTCTCTCAGAGGGAGGTGAGCCTGGGCATGTCCCTGCCAAACCCCTGACCAGGTCATATTGGCTTGGCCAGCCTCAGTCCATCCCCAGGGAGTGCAGGAGCGAGTGCAGCAGCTACACTGCTGGTTATTAGAGTGAGAGAATGAATAATTTTCACAGGTTCAGTTAGGAGATTTCAGATAAATTGCTGAGACATATCAAGTGTACGTGATGGAAGACTAAAAGGTGAAACTCTGAAAACATGAAATTATTCTTGCTCTTAGCTCCCCTGGGCCTTATCCAGAAAATGCTTAACTTGGCTTTTCCATATAGCACCATTCAAGAACAATGTCCACAGCGTGTTGTACAAAGCTGGGTCTTTATTTTATCCATCTGCATTTCTCCTCTAATTTATTGACTTCTCCAGCTCTGATGATTAGGTCAGGCAGTGTCACATGCTTCAAGTACTGAGGCCAATTAACACTCTTTCTGGGTGACCAGGATTGCTGATCGATTAAGCTGCTCCATCCCACTGAGATTCCTTGCTGTTGCAAAGGCAGGCACACGGTCACATAAAATACATTGAAATAGAATTAATGAAAAGGCAGGCCTGAATGACAGCCAAGATGGGGTTTTTATTTTATTTCTGGAAGGAACCTAAGGAGGGGTTTATTGGACTCCTCTTCCCAGCAGTTGCAAAGAAAAAACAACTGTTATTAAAAGAAAGCTTTCTGGGGAAGGGGGAAGGAAAATGGATAGAACCAGCTAAAATAATATCTGAACAAAATAACCCTGTTCCTTCCAGAAAATAGTGAAAGTGGGAAATCATAGCAATAATAAAATTGAGGCTTTTTCTAAAAGATATACACATTTAGCATAGTCCCATCTACCCAGGAAAGATGTATTTTTAAACAATATTCAAAAGCTGTACCGCTCATGTTCCTCAATTTTTTTACATATCCACAAGAAAATGAAATTAACTGGGTACAGCAAGGTACATGACCTTGAAGTGTTGTGCTAACAATATTTTTTTTTGACAAAAAACATTCCAGCTTGCATGATGTTAAGAAGGGCAAGAGTCTGCTGGATATCCTTGCACTAGGCAATGAGGGTGGGGAAGAAATGGAGTGGGGGTTTTGCTGCTGGAGGTGACTCTCTGCCCACATGGTACTGTCTGGCAGTGGATCAGACCAGCCTGATCTGCCACCAGAGACACCCCTTGGACATTGATTCAATTTTTTCTTGCTTTCAGACAGAATAGCTTAAAAAGCAATCCACATCATTGCATAAAAAGCAAACTCTCATAATTTTCTCTGGCTGAATACATCAGAAGAGCACTGGGCATTTGCAGAACTAACACTTCAATGCAAGTGAAACTTGAATGAATAGCAGCATTAGCTACCAGCCTGCATCAGAACCATTGACTCGTGGAACAGTCTGGGTTGGAAAGAGCCTTTAAAAGCCCATCCCCACTGCAATAAGCAGGGATAACTTCAACTAGATCAGGTTGCTCTGAAAGCCTGTACAACCTGACCTTTCATGTTTCCAGGCATGGGGAACCAACCACATCTCTGAGCAACCTGTGCCAGTGTTTCTCCACACTTACCATAAAAAAATTATTCTTTATATCAAATCTAAATCTACCCTTATTTTTTAAAATCATTACCTCTTGTCCTGTCACTGCAGATCCTGATAAGCCTCTGTCCTCATCTTTCTTTTACACCCATTTAGGTACTGAAAGTAGCTGTAAAATCCTCCTGAAACTTTCTCTTCTCCAGTCTGAACAACCCCAGCTCTCTCAGTCTGTCTTTGCAGGAGAGGTGCTCCAACCTTCTGATCATTTTTGTGGCCTCCTCTGGACTCACTCCAACAGGTCCACGTCTCTCCAAGGCTGGGGACCCCCAAACTGGACACAGCACTCCAGGGGGAATCTCACAAGAGCAGAGCAGAAGTATTTACCTGGGGCAGCCATGATGATGTCCCAGCTCAGGGTAGCACCTTCTGGACCAGGCACAAACCCACCACAAGCTTTCTCCAAGGAGTAAAGCCTGACGGCACAAGAAGCATGAAAGTTAACGATGGAAGGAGGCAAATTACTGCTTTAGTTGAAGGTAATATAGAAAACTTGGAGAGCTTCCTGGGCTGATAGACTGCCTTTGTGTGGCAGAACATCTTTCTGTGGGACAAGGTCCTGTTTCTAGTCTTGACCCTCATCCTGGAATTTTCATGCATAGCAAATCCTGTCTCAGCCTGGCTGAAGATCTGGCAGGCTGTGCATATGCAGAGTATCCTGTTAGCATCACTACAGATTTGGATACAAAGAGACCCACACAGAACATCGTGGAAATGGGATTGCACTCTCTCCAAACCTTCTCTTGGGTATGTGCATGATTTCCCCTGTGATCTGTACCTTCTGGCTCCTTGGGCTGGATGGTCTCTAATGCCAGTCAATTCATCAGCTTTCTGCAAAAAGAGAGTAATTTTGGAAAGCTGAAACATGGTCTTAATTAACACGCTATTGTGCTTAATCTGTTTTACCAATCCCTTAATGCAGAGAATCAATAGTTACAGACATCAAAGTTGATGAGTTTCCTCACAGGAAAAGAAAAATCTATAAAACATAGATGGTTACACTTCTCAAAGCTGCAAATTAAAAACAATGAGTTTCACTAAACCTTACACCAAGGTGAGAGCTGCTGATACTTTAAATAAGCCTGGGCTTATTTATTTATTTACTTTAAGTAAGCTGGCTCCTGGGCCAAAATTATTGTACAGCCCTTTGAGCAGCAGGAAGACTGAGACAACTGCCTTCATAACCTTCCTAGCTTGAATGGCACCTCAGTACATGATTTGGTGGATTTGCAAAAGTAATATTTTTCTTAGTACATGCCAACCAAATGGCTGTGGTATTGATCTAAATACAACAAATCTTCCAGACTTGTTGAGAAAATTTACCAGGTGTTGAGAAAATTTACCAGGCACAGTATTAAATGGTTGTACAGGACTACAGTGATTGATTAATAAGATACTTAACTGCCAAAAAAATTCTATGTCATGGACTATAATATTGTTTAGTTTCACAGTATGCAAGAAAGTTGTATCTTTGCAACAATTTGACATCTTTAATATTCTACAGACTGAAAAAACCACAGAGACTTAGCTAAATTCCACCTGCCCTGGAGGAGTGGAAACCCAGCCACTGGGGGCAAGAGCTTTGTCCATTTTTGCAGTTGGTTCTTATGGTCTAGCTAAGATAAATAGCTCTCAAATTCATCATCTGTATGGGGTTTGCTCCCTTGCCTCTGGCAGATATGGCCACATTACTTAGTGAAATGCCTTTAAATGTTTTCTCATAGTAGATTTGATGCAAAAAAAAACTTCTCCCAACCTTCACAAAATATGCAGGAATTGAGGTTTACTATCTGTGTCTAATCACATATAATTTTACACTTAAAATGTATTTAAGTATTTTACTCTTTAGCTCTTCTAAAAGAGGCTAAAATAATACCCATACTCCTCAGACAATCTGAATATTGGAGCATTTACTGTAAGGAGGAGTTGTAGTTCTGGATATATTTCAACAGCCATTGAAAATAAACTTGTATTTTCAGTGCCAAAGTTTTGCTGCATTCCTTGCAGCCTATGTTAAAAGTTCCATTAGGTACTTACAGCTTAGAAAAGAAGACTTAATCTGGTAGGTTTTTTATGGGTATTCAATGGGACACAAGGAGATTTATGGTGCCTTTCCCTGGACATCTGGCAGTGGCATGAATCCCTTTTGGTGTGAAATCACAAGATCAGAGCACATTTACCATAAATATCTGGGTTGTAGCAAGCAGAGGTTTTTCTTATGTTAGATATTCTTACATAGCTACTGAATTTTCTAGCCTTTAAAGATTTTATATTTTCCTTGGAGAATAAATTTTACAGAGCTGCCTAAAAGCTAACCAAGAGCCGAGTGCAGAGTATTGAGTAAGTCTAGTAGTCAATCCCTTCTCAGAAGAGCTTTTGCAATTTCAAATACCTTGTTTAAGCCTTTTTTTTTTTCAGCTGTTGCTGTTTGGACATGGCTTTCAGTGAGAAAGCTAAGTAAACAGGTACCTTCTCTGTAAAGGAACAGCACTTTTGGGGCTCTTAGAACCCCTGGGCAAATAGCAGAGTTCATGGTTGGAATTCTTGCTGCTGCCCCTGGGGCATTCAAGTAATAAAGATTTTGGTGCTTGACTGCCTAGAAGTCACTCAGGGTGAATGAGGTGCAACACCACAAATTTGGGTATCAAAGTAGACCCCTCCTTGCACATCTCCTGTTATGGCAGCTTCCGTTTCAGAAACATTCTCTCCCAAATTTCTAGCAAATCCTGACTGCTCTCAGCCTGAGTTGGTGATTTTTCATCTTTTGAGTAGGATCTTCCCAGTGTGGTCAGTTTTTCTGGACTCATATAAACACTCTGGCTTTGGTGAACCTTCAGCCTCGTGTGCCTTGATCCACAATGATATTTCCTGTGCTCCCACCAAGACTGATGTCATCATGACAGCATCTGAACAGGGAGTCCCAATGGTCTAGCTCAAGGGAATGTGTAGTCACTGGGGGATTTACAGATGTTCAAAGTGAAAAAGAAAAGACAAAAAAAAAAAAAACACAAAAAAAAAACAAAGTACCATTCCTCCTGGCACTAAGCAACCAAATTCCCAAAGGATTTTTGTAAAGCATCTCTCATAATATCCATCCCTTCATCTGATTAAAACCCCTTCTTTGTTTAAAAATAAATCTCAAATCCTTTCAGTTTTCTAAAAATATTCACACTTTTAGTTGAGATGCTGCTAATTGGTGACAACTTTGTATTCTGGGTCTTACTCATTTCTCATCAAATGTAAGAGTCAGGCTTCACTGATTCTTTATGCTGGTGTTAAAAGCTTTACACACTGGATGCACCTTCCCTGCTTTATGAAAAACAGAGCTTGTTTGGGTCTTTTTTCCCCTTAATGTGCATTAAATTTTCAAGGTCATCTCTTCCTAAGGCTTCTGACCTGACTTACTATTACAGTTTTCATATGTTTCTGTTCTCTTTCTCTGGCATCCTCTTTATAACAACTGAGAGAAGATGCTGTGTATTTTTAAGGTCTGCTGGTGAAACAAAGTCACGTCCATGAATAATTGAGCCCAAATCCAGTGCTATAATCTATGTGGGCACGATACAGATCCATTCATTCCATTAGGAGTCTGTGTGTAGGACAATCCTGGGAACAAACTCAGGGAAATCAATGATTTCTGGTGAGTTAAATTCATTGACAGGAAGAGAACTTGCATATGGAATGTGACAGAACATATATTATGAGATTCTGGCACTGTCCATGGCAGGGATGGGAGTTTTGAGTCAGTAGTTTAGATTCCACACATGGCTTGCTGTTTTCCTCCCTCTAAATTTTACAAGCATGCAATTATTTGCACAAGTAGGACAGGACTGGCAAATTCAATAAGGCAAGTTTTTGATAAAGGTCTTTGGCTAATTCAGTGCCAGACTTGGAAAAAAAAAATGTACAGCCTTAGGTTGTTGAGATTAATGAAGTGCATTCTGGAAGTGTCCTGAACTGGATGCATTAGCAAAATAAGCCAAGAAAGCACCAGCAGACAAATCAAGCAAAATGCTTGACTTAGGAACTCCAGCAACTAAAGAGCTCACTGAGGAGCCAGAAGTAAATAAAGCCATGGTAAAATAGGGATGCAATGGGCTTCTAATTGCTCTGGGCTGAGCACATACAGAGCACTCTACATGGAAAGACAGAGAAAATGGGAAATCCCTCTAGAAGGTGCCAGGCTGACGCTGCCTCGGTACAGTAGAGCAAGCCATCTCCTATTATCACTTCCATCTCTCATGCTGGGTTTTTTAGTGTGATAAAGAATTAGGTTTAGCAAATTAGGTAAGGGAAAGGGAATTTGGAAATGACATCCCCAGTGATTGATGATACTAATAAGTGTTGTGTCAAGGAGATCCCCTTCCCCCATCACACAGGGCACATCCACACACAGCCTTCCTTGCACACTGCCTGAACAGAAACGTCACTGCATTCTACATATATCAAGCTATTGAGAGAGGGGGAATAAAAAATGTACACCACAATATTTATGCATGCAAAGTCTGTGCAATGCTGCTAAGTACACACACACTATTCATCCAAGTAGAAAAATGCAAAAAGGGAGACAATTTATATGCACAGAAATATGTATATTCTAAAAATCCCCCTGAATACATATCTCCCTTTACAAAAAGATAATGGAGCCAAACCATGACAGATGATTGTTAATCTTGCACTGCAGGAAACTCCAGCTCAGTTCCCTGGTTTTGCTTCATTTGAGGCAAAATTCGAACCATTCCCCTGAGGGGAAGGTATTCTGCAGAGGAAATTTTTTTGCTTGAGCATGTTCATTCAAACAGGGAGAGCTGGCAGTAGGGTTAAAGTAGGATGTGGGAGAGGAGTCATATTTCTCTGCATCAAATGATTCAGAGCAAAATTTGAACCCGCCTGTCACACATCAGTTCTTTAACCAGCAAGCTGGAGGGGCCTGCCAGGGTGGCAAGACTGGCAGAGGTAAAAATGAATACAGGGCCATATTTGTCCCTGGGCTGTCCACTGGCTGAACCACAGCTCATTTAATCATCTCCCCAGAGTTTCAAAGGTACTGGATAGTGAAGTGAGGAAATTCTGTATTTGGGGATCTTTAAGTCTTGTTTCTGCTTGGGCTGGAACACTTAGCACATTCTCAGCTATGGGCAGCACCTGTATCCAGGAACTTTAAATAAACACAGGAGTGTGTGGAAGCTTAATAATATTTTGTGACTGCAATAGCACCCAGCTGACAGATTTGGGTGCTGAAGGATACCTAAATTCCATTTGAAGAGCTGGACCTCTGTTGCTATGGTGATGAGAACTGTATAAAAAGCTACACAGAGTGGAATAAAATATTGTATTTAAATAGACCCATGGAGATCTACAAGTTTATTTCTTTTTTAGGTTTCCTACACATGCACACCGCTGTGTGCCTGCCATAGCTGCAATTTCCTTCTTCAGTTTGACACATGGGATTAGGTGACATGGAGTGCACTCTGTGCTCCCCCTGCAGCTGCCAGCCCAGACACTCAAAGACTTGGAGTACAGCAAAAACTGGAAATGCTACTTTTGCCCACTCAACAGGAATGTGTTAATCACATAGGAAGTATGTGGTGAGTGGTGCTAGAGGGTATTTGAAAGGTGTAGATGTGTGTGTGTGTAGGGACAGCAGACTTTGTTGCAGACTAAACTGAGGGCTATCACCACATCTGCAAGCCTAAGACTTCAGTATTGCTTGCTCCAAAACACAGTAACAGTAAAATGAATGCTGACTTCTCTCCCCAAGGTATTTCCTTCTCTCCCCAACATTTTATTCCAAAATTCATTTTATTCTTGACGCAACCACTATCAAGAGATAGAAGGGGCCACACACACACACTCGCTCCTTGGTCTCTGTGAGAATCATTTTAGAGCATAGAAAGACTTTGTTCTGCTGTCAGCTGAGAGGCAGTTTTTTACCATTCCAGCAAGCAGAGTTTCCTTCCAGCAGGCTCCTTCTGAAGTTACTCCTAACTCTTCACATCATGATGAGAAATTCACAGTCAGCCCATTCAATGTAATGGCAAACACAAAACTCCTCAGATTACAATAGCATATGGATACAATTCCTTCAATTTTCTGGTGCACTCTTTTTTAGAGCAAAACTTTTGCTCTCTGTTCTTTGTGTTCCAGTCTCCTGCTCTGATTTAGTCTCAGTTGAGAAGTCTGGAACTGCATTTCAGCTACAAAATGTGCTAAAAACTTCCTAGATCACAGAATCACAGAAATTCTGGTTGCAATGGACATCTGGAGATCTCTAGTCTCCACCATTCTACTCATCACCCACAAGAGACCAGCCTGTGGCTTTTTGCAGCTGAGATGTGCAAACTTCAAAATATGGAGGTTGAAGAACATTTCTGGTGAACTCTTCCACTGCTGTACCTCCTGCTGAAATATTTTCTTACTGTTCAGACCCAGGCTGGAAACCCCAAATCTCATTTTGTGGTCTCAGCCTTATAGTGCCTGGAAGTACCAAGGGTTTGGGTCTTCTTTGTAGCTGCCCATCAAGTGCTTTTAGTTACAAGTGTGTCCCTTAGCCTAGTCTCCAGAAAGGCAGGACAGACTCAACTCTCTTGGCCTCTTCTTGTGAGCCATGAGCTCCCAACCTCATGCCATTTTGGTAGTCCTCCATTTCACCTGCTGCAGTTTCTTCCTATCCTTCTTCAACTGGAGCCCAAACCAGACACAAAAGCATAGATGGGATTTCATGAGAATCCAGCACTCTGTTCACTGCCAGCTATCAGCCAGACATCACACCACTGATTTCTCCCCATCTCTTCATGAAATCAAGGGGCACCTAAAAATCTCCAGGCATCACAGCCTTGAACACCAGCGTTCCTGAGGTAATTCATGTTGTGTTTTCAGCTGTGCCCAGAAGTTTCTCAGTTTTAACAGATCTGAGCAGCTCAACATTCATCTTAGACATGACTCCTGTTGGTACCCACAAATGAGGCATCTGCCTTGCATGCAGGGGAGCCTAAGCCTGTGATCAAGGAGCAAAAGAACAGATGATTCACAGAAAGACAGCAAATAACCAGCAAAGTCTACTGTGACAACTCACTGCCAGTCCGCTGTCAGTGACCCTACAGATCTCCTCTTTTCCAGGATCCTGGCTGCCTGTGACATTTTTTCTTCATCCAACATTCAAATTAGAATGATCAGAGGCTGACCCACAGAGTAGTTCATCACAATTTTTTTCTTACCGATTGCATAAATAATCACAGACAGGAAAGTGCCTTTTACAT
Organism: Chloebia gouldiae; assembly: GCA_003676055.1. Classification (NCBI taxonomy): domain Eukaryota; kingdom Metazoa; phylum Chordata; class Aves; order Passeriformes; family Passeridae; genus Chloebia; species Chloebia gouldiae. Next base: position 7,202,694 of record QUSF01000003.1, on the reverse strand, counting down.
CAGTACACAATTGCATAAGCTTTTGTAAGAACATCAGGAGGAGTAAGTTGAGTGGTAAAGGCATGCTTGAATTGTCTTATTTATCTTGTAAGTCTAAAGGCCTGTCATCTGCAAAGTGACAAAGCTGTCTGTTTAACCTAGATTCATCTCCATTTTCTAACCTATTAATGCATTTGGAGTGCATGGGTAAACAACTATTTAACACTGACGTTCTTTGGGATACTCTTTTCTCTGGGCTCTGAAAGATTTTGTATATTTTGCACCTTTTTTTTTCTTTTGAGGCATTAATGGCAGAATCATGAGCAAATTCAAGGGATTAGGATGGAATTCTTTCTTAAACAAAAGAAATGTGCAAAAGCAAAGGAATAGGCAACCTGCTATGCAAATCAAAACTATGAGGTTAACTATAAAATAGACATGGAATTGCCTGGAGGAATAGGATGAAAAGAGGCACAGATCTGTGAAAACATGACAAGGATAAGGTTATCGGCTTCCTGCATTCAACAAAATATGGAGACTGTACTGTGAGGTCAGACTGATAGAAAAATCTGCCTTTTGTGTGACCCACCTCAACTTTGGTCTTCAAGGAAAGATGGACAAATGCAGCACAGAGGTTGCTTCATCTCGGTTAGTGAAATTTCTGAATAAATTCTCTCCATTTCATCCGAGTGACGTGTCTTTCCAACAGATGATTGAAGGTCATAGGAAGGAAGATTGGAGACTCTGTTTGGTTATGCAGTTGGGGTAGCAAATAGAGAAAATGAGTCACAAGCTCTAATATTAAACATAGATGTCTTTCCATTTCCCAGAAAGTGGTCTTTATATGCAGGCTCTGAGCCACTCAGCCAGCTGGCACAGGAGCCCGAGACACCTTCTGAGCATTCTTTCATGTCACTGTGGCAGAATTTTCCTCTGTTCCCTTCTTTTCTGGCACAGCTATGGAGCCTGCTCGTGGCTGGCCAGCCTCTTCAAGCTTCAGATCTGTGCTCAGCATCACAGCTGGGCCCTGCTGCTACCAGAGCTAATTAGAGTCCTGCAGGTCACTGCCTTCATGAAGATGTTTTTGTTGTTTTGTACCAAGTACCCCATTCCCTGGCTACTGGCACTTATCCTGCTTTCGGCACTGAGCCCTAAAGCTCTAAGACACCAGTGAAGCCAGACTCTCAGGACAATAATTAGGCTGAAACACAGAAGAAAAGCAATCTATTTTCTCCTGTCACAGCTAGCATCACTTCTTAGGTCTTCTCTCCCACTCCCCTCCCAGATTACTGTGTGGTGTGTGTAATGGTAGCTTGCTCTAATTAATCCATGCTAGATGGGGAGCTGTGCTGGAAGGCTTGTGAGGTGGATCTTACAGAGGAACAACACTTGTTCACCCCTAAGGGGGAAGTTTCACAGGCAGAGAGGGCAAGCTCACAGCTCACCTCTCTACAGAGTACAGCCCCTATCCCTGCTGCTGCTGGCAGTGCTCACCCACCCTTTGTCCCTCACATAGGCTCAGCTAGGACACTAAACATCCATTTCTGCTTTTCTTCCTGTATGTTAATGGTTTTTTCTCTGTAGTGATACAGACTGGCTGCTACAAGGTCCAAAGATCAGAGTAAATGCAAGGGAAGCAGTTAGACCACAGGATCTGCATGGGAGAACATAACATTTTTGCAGACTGGGAACTGAAGGCTGAGCTGCCTCACAAAACTTTATTCTATGTACCTGGCTGTGACTGATTGGGAGAAAACAAATGAAAACTGACTCTGGTCTTAACCTTTTCTTGGGAATATTTAGCCTTAAAAATGTGCATGTACTAAGCAAAGATCAGCCCAAGAGAGAGATGCTGTACCTCTCCATAAAGTATTTGTGGCATTCTCTCAAGGGTGCTACACTTACATGCCTATGTCAAGAAAATCATAGACTCATTATGGAATCAAAGGATAGTCTGGCTTGAGAAGGACCTTAAAGACCATCTAGCTCCAAATCCCTGCTATGGGCTGGGACACCTTTCACTAGACCTGGTTGCCCAGATCTTCATCCAACATGGCCTGAAACATTTCCAGGGATGGGAAATGAACACTGACTTTTGCATCCCGAGCACAAGTAACATCAGTAAAAGACTAGCAAGGAAAGAGTAGCTCTTTAGTTTTTGAGTAAACTGTGGAGCCTTCAGATGTGCTGTGAATGTCTAAAGAGGAAATGCTGTGGCAATGGTAAAAAAAGAGACACTTTCTTATGCAGGTGTATGGATCAGTCTGATGACAACTGTGTGGTTAGGTATGGAACAAATCCCATTCTCAAAGAAACAAAAGTGAAACACTGTTTTACTGATCAACTTCAGAGATAGTTGCCAAGGGTTATATCCATACAACATCCAGAAAGAGGCCCTTTGTGCTTAATTTCCAGGCAAGGTTAAAAACCTTTTTGAATAATGAAAATATGTGAATATGGATTGCATTCTGTGCTGAAGCCTCTGGAGCTTGATTCACTGGGCTGCTGGAGGTGTCTAACTGCTGGTCTATGTGCTAACTTCCAAACCAGCCATCTTTCAGACCTCCTTGGTACCTAAATTATATAGATACCGTGGCTCTCCTCCTATACAGAAATCCCTGTGGCACCTGAATTTCAGCTACTGCTGCTCCCTATCTTAGGCTCACAAATCAAACATTTCCCTGCTTGCTGTGCTCATGGGACCTGAGCTATTCCATGCTGCAATAAAAACATACATATTCATTAAGGCTCGGGGAACAAGAAGCTGTAACAGTTGATTCTGCAGCCTTGAGGCTTAGTCTGTACACACTGAGTTGCAAATGCAAAGGAAAAGGCTTCTATTACATTGAGAACAACTTACTGGATTGACCAAGACAGCCACATCCTGTCTCAGTCAGAACCCCACTGGCAGAAAGTTTCCATAAAGAGGGGAGATCTGGCTGTGAGTTTCTGTCCCAAAACACACAAAGCAGGGATTTTGTCTCAGGGATACTCAAAAGAGCTGTGGTTTACATGTGTAGCAGGGAGGAGTGTTTGGCTGTGTTTTGTGAGAAGATGCAAGGATATGGAGGAAAAGGATGGCTTCAGGATTTGGTACTCTGGGAAAGAGAGAAGATTTGGCAGTGAAACAGATGTCAAGCATCTCAGAGTCATCAAATTGCAGGTGAAGGTCTATCTGTGCAAGCACAGTGCAATGGCACCTGGAAAAACTGAGCAGTGGAAACTTTTGTATTTAGGGAATTAAACATTTCCTGTTTAAATAAATTTAATTAAAGGGAAGAGAAGATATTTTAAAAATTTACATTTAGACTTAGAGCATAAAAAGGTTGTTAGTATCCTGATCTGTAAATCTGGCCCCAAAGCTTTTCCTCACTTTTTTTAGTTTAAGCTAATATTTTTAACAACTTGTTCTTTCTCTACAGAATTTTCTAAAAATAGCAAGGATAATAATATGGGTGGAAAAACCACAAAATCCAAAGACCCTAAGGGGCAGAGCCAACAGCACACAAATGATCACCCTCTCCCCTGAGTGCATGGCAGGCAGTTATCCGTGCCAGTCTAATTCCCCTGTCTCCTCTCTGATATCAGCAAAGCAAAAGGGGCCAAGCAAATCCCTGGTGTCACTCCAAGGAAGTTGCTCAGCCACCTCAGGCCTGGGTTTGCCCAGCAGGTTTAGCAGAGTGATGTATGCTAATGTGCAGGCATCTCCCCTGTGCATCTGCACCTGGCCCCGGGTCCACACCAACTATCTGTCCATCACTGCATTTCTCTACTTGTGTTTTGGATTCCTGTGAAATATATTCTTGCCTCTTTTGTTTAACCTTTGTCTTCCAGTTTTTGTCTGCCTTGTGAGTTTTGCCTAATTAGGAACCTTTCAAATTCCCTTGTGGCCTTGAGTTTTCTCATGCAGAATTTGGAATTAGTGTACTATTTTGTGGCTAGTTTTCAGGGCCAGGTTCATGCTTTTAAAGTGCTAAAATAACAATTAACAATACTTTGCGCTTCCATACCACTTATTTTTTCCTCTGGGGACCTCAAAGCACTTTATAAGCAGCAATTAATTAAGATTTAACATTATGAGGGGAGGAATGTATAGGGACACATTTCTACTGTAGGAATGCAGCCATTTCTGGGGTAGCTAGTAATAACTAGTTTAAGAGAGTTACTATAACATATTGAATACCAGACAGCAATTTTTAGACTGTAAAAGACCAATGAAATACCCAGCTGAATTTGCAAAAGAGCTTTATAGAATCAGAATGAAACTACAGAAATTATTTTTGACTACAGTGCCAAATTCAGGCCCCCTCTTACCCATGGCCAGAAGTGCTGCTTCATGTCCTGCAGAGAAGCAACCAGCCCTGATACCTGACTCAAACTGGGCCTTAAGGCTCCCACACATGGTGCTGGGACTCAGATTTGGTCCTAAATCCAGAGGAAATAGTGCCACCTACTGAGCCAGCACCCCACCAAGGACCAATGCTCAGGGTGAATTCCTGTAATGAGTGATATCCACACCCAATATGTAAAATCCAGTATATTCTCTATGTGATGTATATACAATGCACATACAGATGGACAGGCAGACAGCAGAAAAGTCAACATGCCAGAAAAGATGGAAACTTGGGCTTGTGTGATTATATCAGTTTTTTATGACAGCAAGGAGAAAAGACCTGAGCATGGACTGAAGCACCAGCACCAGCTGTGTATTTTGAGGCCCCACAGTAACTAGCAGTCATGTCTTGCCTTTGCTTCCACAGCCTTCAGCATGTTAATGAAGGAAAAAGTGTTTATTATTTTCAACACTCATCCTCCCTACAAGGATAGTATTAATGATGTAAGGAAGTAAACAACTCACCGAGCCATAAAGCTCTAACAGTTATTAATTTCTGAGGAACTATCCTCACACCAATCTAGGAACTGGAACATTGAAGAATGGTGTGAATAAATATGAACACAGACACATGCTGGTTTACAAATATCAGACACTGGTCCAGTTTGTCAAAACTGCTCCTTTTGAACAGTTTCGTATTTGGCTGATGATAGCTAAATCCACATAGGTTTAGCCCCAGTTTTGCCCACACTCTTTGCTGCAGTGGCTGGTGCAGGCAGCATGGTTGAGGCACTAAAGCAACCCAAGCACAGACCAAGAGGCACCTGCACCCTCTCTCAGCCTTCATATAAGCCAGGACTTCTGATACCACCAGGGTGGTGCAGGTATTTCCCTGTTGCTGTTGTGGCTGCAATATGTTGGGGCAGATCTTCTGGTGCAGTTCAGAGTGACTGGATAAAAACTAGGAGAAAGCCATGGTAAAACTTGTGCATGCCTGATGACTGACCATGCATGGTTCCCTCCTGCTTGCTGTCTCTTACATGTGACTCTTGACAGCTTGGCTGTACCCTGGTGTGGCTTGGAAAGAAGAGTTGGTGATTGCTCTCATCTAGGATACAGTAAATGGGAAATGGGATCCCAGATCTTCCTGCATCAGAGGAAAACTGAGAGCCAGATGATTCCCATCTTAAATCAGTGCTCTAAGTGCTGTCATGTAGTTCATAACATAACAAATGGCACCATCCAGTACTAGAATCCTGCCTTTATAGAAAGGAGTGATAGAGCAGATTCCAAAGGCATGAAGACAACTAACATTTCCAGTGACTCTCCTCTTCTTTCCTCACACATTATAAATATGGGAGACCATAGCAAGCTCTGGAAGTTTTTATTGGTTCTTATGCCTTTGCATAGACTGCAATTTAAAAAAAAAATCTAAAAATATTTAGCTGCATCCATCTCTTTTTCCTTCTGCCCAGGCCCCTAAAATTTCAACCATACATGCAAGCTAGAGCAGCTGGATTCAGGCCACTCTCATAGATGCATAGAATGATAGAATAGTTTGGATTAGAAGGGACCTTTAAAGTTCATCTAGTGCAACCCCCTTGGAGTGAGAAAAGATATCTTCCACTTAATCAGGTTGCTCAAAGCCCCATCAACATCTCTATTTCCAGGGATGGGGCCTCTACCACCTTTCCAGGCAGTAATGCTCATTACCCCTCTGTGGTAGCTCTTCAGGACTTTTTGTGCAGTGTCAGGAGGCCTAGACCTCAGAGAACTCTGCAAAATCCAGGCAAAATCTGCAATTCAGGATCAGCTCTCAGCAGAGCTTAAGAGTGCAAAGTCAGCTCAAGGCTGATCCTTACTACAGGTAAAATTCAATACTGCAAAACAAACAAAAAAAAATTAGAGGAAGACTGTAGGAAAAGCTGGGAGACACCAGTTTGGGGGAAGATTGCTTTTCTAAGCTGTCTCTGAGCTATCTACCTGAACACTTTGTGAGTAAAAACAGGAGATCAGGTGAGAGGGGGAAGGGACAAGCCTGGGAAGGAGAACTAGACTAGCTTCTTCAGTTGATGCTGAGGAGGAAGAAACAGATTAGTAATAATTGTCTCTGACAGTGTCTGCCAGCATCTGTGCAATAGAGACTGGCCAGAGAGGGACTGGGGACCAGGGACTGGGGACCAGGGACTGGGGACCAGGGACTGGGGAGGGCTTTGCCATGTGCCTTCTCCAAGCAAGGCAGTCTGCCAGCCACTGCTGCCACAGGGAATCACCAACGCTGTCTGTCTGCAAAGGCACTGCTGGAGGAATGAAGACAGAGATGTAAATTCCTATCTTGGAGCATATTTTTCCCCCAAAGCTCTGTGTTACTGCAGGGACTCATCTTGCTGGAGTCTTTTAGAGATATAGGACCCTCATCAGGAAGCTCTGCTGCACATCATGGCAGCTGTGTCTTCTCTTCAACCACCTCTGTCTGAGGTCACTTACTGACCTGTTGGGAAAGGAATTCAATTTTTCTGAAAGGGAGCAGTTTCATTTTCTTATATATAAATCCACATTTGATTGAAAGCTGTTTGTAACATGGTACTGAGCACAAAGACCCTAATCCTCACCAAAGCCCTTGGGTATACAGGAACAAACAAAAATAGTGATTGCATTAGTTACCCACTCAGCAAACCTGGCTGCCATTTAAGGATGCTGCTTCTTGCTGTCCCTCTGCAGAGCACTATCCTCAAAAATGAAAATAATTTCAAATAATCATTTCAGTTCCAGGTTGCTCAGAGCCAGACACTTGTAGGGGCAGGCTGTCAACTTTCCTGCACCAATTAATGTATTGATAAAGCTTCTGGAGTAGTGACATTAACAGCATTATATTACAAAGATACCTGCAGGTAATATCAACACAATTACTATTGAATCTGAAGTGGGGAAACCGGTGAGCCTGCCTTAACAGAATTACCAAGATACATTGAATTATTTCTACTGATATGGAAACTTATATAAGAACAAAGCACAGAGTGAGATGTATTTGTCTTTGTTGAGCAAAGCTGAAGCACAGATGTTCCCCAGGCCATTCTGGCCCATGCTGGTGATATATTCAGAGCTCTGGATGTTTCAAGTAAATACATCTTTAGCCACACTCCCTCCACTGTCCTTATTGCTTTTGCTTAAAGGAACAGACCTAAAGCAAAGGGCTACCCAGCTACAGAAAGGTGACTTACATCTGTAGCATCACAGCAGGGCAGGAGGCTTAGCCCCAAGGTGGGATGTCAGGAGAAGGTTCTCTTACCAAGGTATGGATGGGCACAAGGCATTCATCCACTTTCACTCCTGCAGCAAAACCCAGTGGCCAAAGCAGTGTTTAACAACCTCTGGACTTACTCCAGCCAGTGCAGAGATGTTAGCTTCAGGGTGAGGAGAGTGGGGAATGTGATCAGACAAGAAGAGTCACAGGGCATCTCGGTGAAAACAAAGGAAAGGATGCCAGATGAGGGAGAGCTGGGATATGTCCATCTTAGCCCTACATAGTAAATGCTCTACTCTCAAAATTTGAGCATGCCCTTATAAAATCTTAATGTGCCCTAGCCATGATCTGTCCCTTTTTCATTTAACCCATGTATGTATGCCTGTACATATACCAATATATAATTTTAATACATAATAAGTGACCCATTGAAGAAACAAAGGACCAAACACCACACAGGGTAAGCAATCCTACTCAGAAACATTGCTTTCCCTGTTTCACTTGCTTTGGTAGATTGCTATATTGTGCAGAGATATCTCCTCACTGTTTCCTCTTAATTATCCTTAATTCTATTAAACAGACAAACATCAACTGCAAATAATGCATGCTTAATTATGCAGTGTTGGTGGTTGATACTGTATTATCACCAGCTTTTCTTTTAATATTTTGGCAACACTCAAATGAAACTGCGACAATATGCTTAAATAGCCTCTATCAGAGTGATGGTCACGAATCCACTGCATGCAGAGTAACCTCACCTCTGCCCACAGAAGGCCAGCAGGGATGGTGAAAGGGAGCAGTTTCCATCCCAAATGAGCTTCCAGATGCCCTTGCTCGATATGGATCTGATGGCAGGAGGCTAGCAAATGGTTGCCAGGCGACCCCAGAGAGAGGCAGCAAGCACCGCCATGCAACACAAAACAATCATTTTCAAAATAAAGCAAAAATTCTCTGGGTTTTGTCATCATTATTATTTGTAATCGCTTCTGAGGATGGAGAAGGCTTGTCAGACCAGATGGGACCAGAATATATAATGAAGGACACAGTACATTGCACAGGAACTAGAGGTAGCTGAGAGCAATAGGGCCCCAGGACTGTCACTATTGCATTAGGGACAAACAAAACCACAGGGACACCAGTAAAAGATGCATCTATTTTCACAATGACATTGCAAAGATGCCATATGACAGACAGCGTTTTAAATCACTAAATAATCATCTGGTACAGACACTCTTTACCTGTCATGGTAGACTTGGTCTGGGCCTCCGAGGATCTAGGATCTTCTTGGGTTTGGCTCTGTGTGTCATATTTGCCACAGACTCTGTAATTCAAACCAAAATAATTTGTTTTCTATGTTGACTATTTTCAGGAACAAGGTGTAAAAAATCTTGGTGAAATGGGATTTCTTTTGCTAGATGCTTTACTTTGCTTTCTTGTCTCTTCCATCTATGTACTGCCCAAGCAGAAGTGGTACATTTTCCTGCTGCTACACAACAGCTTAAATAAATCCATGAGCCACCTCCCTATTTCAGAGGACACAAAACACCTGAGGCATGGCCCTGTGCCAGCATCCAGCTAATGAGAAGAGCTGAACCAACTCCTAGTGGGCCCAAAGGAGGGTTTAGAAGAATTGAGATAGAAAAAGTCCTTTTACAGTGAATTGGTCGAAGTGTTTCAAGCAGATTTATCCTCATGCTAATTTAGAGGAGTCCTGCTCAAAGACAGTGCACTTCCCAGAATGAGACTATAAAGAGGATCTAGCCCTTGACCCATTAAGTATACACCATTCCAAACATAAGAAGCCAGGTGCAGTTCTCCTTCCAGACCCCTCCTAAATACTTGAAATGGGTTGGGTGAAAGAGGTCTCAAGCCAGTGCTGGCCCTGCTTGAAATGGGAGTTTGGGCTGGGTAGTGTCCCAAGGCCCTTTTGGTGTGAACAGTGCTGGAGTGGCGCAGTGATGAGGAGGAAACCTGGGCACTGTGAAGCCCCTTCAGAGCCCTTGAAGCATCCTAAATTCATATTGGCAGAAGTGCAAGGAGTAGACATTCCTTTCTTTGCTGATCGAATCAGTCAAGCGCCTGAAACACCTTCAGGGTGCAGAAGCAGCTCTGCATTCACATGGCTGAGTCACACAGGCCAGAGACTGCCTTGTGCCAACGTGGGATTGGCACAAAAGCTGAATAATGAAGAGATGTTTACGCTGCTGCTGCTGCTGCCTTTACTCAGGGACTCGTTTTATTCTTGCAGGCTCTCAGGCAGTCACCATTCATGCACAGGTGCAACCATAAAGGGGCCAAATGTGGAAGGCAGGGTGTGACTAAGCCCAAAAATGAGCGACACAAATGTATTATTCATGCAGAAAGCTTACAATGCTCCACAATTCCTTTCTTCAGAGCAGATCACTCCACTACCAACGTCAGCTACACGATTCTTCATTTCTGACACCTGCCTTTGTTCCTTTTCTACCTCAGAAGCGAGGTGACCTGGGTGTTTGCCTGAAATGGTTGCTCAGGACAAATTTTCCAGCAATGCTGGGTAACAGCATGGGACATGTAGGGGGTAGAAGTGACGCAAGTGACGACAGGGTCCTGCCTTCTTATGCTGTCTGCCCCTCTGAGCACAGGAGTCTGTGTGATGTCAAGAACTTTGCTAGAGAAATGTATTAGAAGAAAAGACTGGTTTAAAAAAGAGAGAGTAAGATGAGACCAGAGAAAGCAAAAGGCAAGGTGAGGATGGGAAGAGAGAGAAACTTCCAATCAACATTAAAAAAAAAAAGATGGAAACTTGACTATGTTGAAAATAATAGGGGTTTTAACAGTTAAAAGGTTTTAAAAGGTCATTATGCATTTAGCAGCAAAAGAGCAATATGAATTTCTAAGCAGCAACATCTGGAAGATCAAAAGAAATCATACTTCAATCAACATGAAAATCTCTGCTCATTACACACAATCATATTTAGTTATTAATAGACACAGGCTAGACACTGACATTTTACACATTTCATCCTGTGATGCGCCAGGGACACTTCTGGCATTTAGTTTATCATTTTCATCAGTGTCATGGAAAGAGTGACCGATATGACCCCAAAAAATCTCACACTGTCAGTCATCATAAGTGAATTTATCAACACATACGAAATCGGAATCCACATGAGAGTTTTAACTGTTTGCATACTAAATTACTTCATTCTTCACGCTTCAAAAAAAAAAATCTGTTTTGCATAATAAATAATGATAAGGGCCAGTGGACAATTATATAGGTGGAAACAATATGCAAAATACTTGGAATTCAAATTTGACGTGTGAATATATCCAGAAGTTGCTTAAGTAATCAGCTCAGCAGCTGTATTAGCCATTGTTAGAGCTTAATACAAAAGCTCTTCAGCTTATATTAAAAGCAGCCCAACTTAAACTGCAGTTGGCACATGTCCTATTAGTATTTTTGTTTTGTTAGACAGCCTCCAATGGATTCAGATGTGCAATTAGGTCAATATTAAAATTAAATGGTCTGTAGTTTTAAGTCAGAATACAAAGAGGTTTTTGGGAGGAAGGAGTCAGTCCAAAAATATCATTGACTCCAACATGAGCACAAAAACAAAGTGCTGTAAGCCATCAGCCCCAGCCTAAATCTGTACCTTGTGGTGTGAGGGAAGGCTCTTAGCTGAGAATCATTTGCTAAACTGGCATATTCGATTTCATGACTGATTTTTGTGTGTAATAATTGCATTAAAAAAATAATGAGAGTGGGTTTCTTTCTAGTTTTAGCAGTCACTACGGCAAACATGCTGAGACGCTTCAGACAGAAATGTGATTTTACTTCTAATGACAATTATTTTTGGACTGAATTGTAATTTAGTTCGTTAATTAGATCTGTCACTGCATTTTCTAACTCGGTTATTGCATCCTTTGATGATTTTACTAGAATTATACTTCTATTTCTGCCACTTTGCATTCTATGCTTTAATAATTCTTCAGACAAGTATGCTAGGCAGTTGATTACATTTTGTGGCAGCAATAATGTAAACCCTCTCCTGTGTTACATTGATTCAAAAATCATGCTGGTCACTGAACCAACACACTAAGCCAATGCTGCTCTGAACGAGTGAACTATTCAGAGGAATTCAGCCAGGGACAGATTGTGGACATGCTTTTTTAGTCATTAAATAGATATAAACAGTTACAAGCAATTGTATATGTAAACAAAATTAAAAAAAAAAATTACCCTGAATGTTTTAAAACTCATTTAATTATCAGCAAAAGGAGATCTTATCTACTAAATTATTTCAGGGCAAGCTTGTGTAGGTTTATTATGTATTAATGAACTGACAGTTTTTTAAAGATCTTGCCATTTCAACAACTTTAGAAAATTGATTGTTTTTATGTGAGGTCTGGCTTTTTATTCACCCAGGACTGTGGGTGTAGTTAGAAATGCCCTTTTTCAATAAAGACAATATGATCAAAATAGTAAAATAGTCACATCCAAAAAAAACTCCAGCACTCCCAAACAAACCAAACATAGGGAGGCTGATTCCTCCCAGCCTCCCTGTGTACCCAGACATCTGCCAGTCAGGTGCTGTGTGACGTGGATTACAAGACAAAATCCTGCTGCTGAAAATAAAATACCCACCACTAAACATAGCTGGTAGGGCAGTGAGTAGCCCTGGACTATGCTGGCTCTAATTCCACTGTCTGCCTTGCACAGGAGACAGCTTGGAGCTGCCCTGCAGCCCAGGCAGAGCAGGGAACAATCAGAGTTTCCCTCTTCTCTTTGCTTGTTCAAAGCAGAAACATTTGCTCTGCTTCCTTCCCTGGAATTAAACTGCTTCTCTTGTCTCTCTTTCAAGAGAAGGATCACAGAGCCAGAATTCCAGAAATTACCTAGCTCTGCCTGACATGTCCTTACTCAGTTCTGTCCCACTCCTAAAACAATGCATTTGATAGAAGATTTTAATTTAACACATTCAGAGATATTTTTAATACCATTTTAAGAGCATTTTCATGCTTACTGTACAGCTGGATTTTTTCAAAGTAGCTGTGCAGGCCCTAGGAAGACATCCTGTGAATCCAGGATTTGCTTGTTTAGCTTCAGGGGTGCTGTGAATTTCCTAGCAGTGACTTACCAGACTTCCAGGACACAGGGACCAGCTAATCACTTCCCAATAGTCTTCTTCCCACATTTCATTTAATTCATCCAAGTGGGTTCAATTTTCAATCCACTAAGCAACAGCACAGGGTAAAAATATTTGTAATTCTAATAGTTGATTTGTAATTATTTCTTAACCTCTACGGATTTCTTTTCACTTCTCAAAATGTTGGGCTGCAGAATAGAAACAGATATTGCTTTAAAAGGTTCTATAAGCCTGGAAAATGGAGCAATGCTCACATACCAGGCTGGTGGTCAGAAAGGCCTTGCTGGGGTATGAAGGAAACACTGAATCAACAGTATTCAGCCCCATGAAGAGGCTGTCCACAGACCAGCCCAGAAACTGAGCACTCATTTTCTTTCTTTAAATGATTTCCCATATGGTTTTTGATCATAAAAGTGCACCTTAAAATAACTAGACTTAATAATAAACCATTTGAATCTCAATTGTTAAAATTTCCAAGGATTTTACTAAAATAACAAAAAATTCTTCATGAAGGTGCTTTCCAGTCTCAGAAATACATCCCAAGGTGGTGGGAATGAGTTCATGGGCTTGGAAGTGGATGCCTAGGAAATTCTGCCTTATCATCTGCCTTATCTCATCATTTTGTCATGCTGTCATGGTTTAATTTTGGCAATTTACCTCCTCTACTAGAAATATCATTTAAAAAACCTAATAGGCAGTTCATTCGTGGCTTTTCTAAACCAGTTTTGTTTGTTTTTCTTTAATCTGGTAAGCAAAAATACTTCAATGTCTACAGTGCTTTCTGAAGAGGCAAGACAGAAAGATAAAGCCCATGGGCATGAGGGAGAGGTGGGATATTTGGCCATTTGCTGCAAAATTAGACACTTGGAACAAAACAAAGCTGTTTAAAGTATAAAGCTGTAGGAGCACCATATGAGCAGGGCAGAAGGAGGGTAGGTTTGAAGGGCAACAGCAAAAAAAAAAATCACTTATCTTTTAACAACCACTACTTAGAACTATTACAAACCTGAAAAAATCATGTGCACAACTTTAGGTGGAGGGAGTAGCAAAAGAGCATCTTTGTATCACAGTAAAGCCACACATGTTTCTAGGATGCAGTTCTTGTCCCCACAAGTGCTTTCTTCCTGCATGCTCTGCCCCAGACTCTGGGAGGTCACAGCAAAGAACAGATCCAGTGAGGACTGGACATGCTCTTTTTCTAGGAGAGAAAAAAGCCCTGAGAAATCCTGGAGCATGTCATCCACACTGGGTCAGTAATTTAATGGAAGAGGGGAGGAGGGGGGAAAAGGAGCAAGAGGGCTGTCAGGCAAGCAGAAAAGCAAAGGAGCAAAAGCACAAAAGGATTTCTCTTGGCATGAAAAGTGCCCTGTGACATCTGGCCAGGATGCTTGTGGAGCAGTAGGATTCATGCAGGTAAAAAAGCCTATCCTGATGCAGACCTGAAGGAAGGCAAGGTGGGCTAGCTGTGGGAGGACTGCCAGAAGGGATGTAGTCACTCTGAAACAGAGATGCCTCTGCACAAAACTTGTACCAGTGCAACTCATTCCAAAACAGACTCATGCTGTTTCCAAAGTGGTTTAATTAAGGCAGAATCAAAATGTCAGCTTAAAATAAAGGAAAGAAGAAAAAGAAAAGAACTTTTGTATGAAGACACAAGGCATCTGATGCCAAAAAAACCCACAAAAATTACAGAGGAGGAGAAAAAAAATCACAACATTTCCATCTTGCCAAAGACCTTTCTCACTGGAGGGAATTTCAGTTGAATAGTTGCCACTGCCAGCAGCTGGAGTTGCAAACTGAGCAGGGAAGCAGCAGGGTTCTCATTCTCTTGCCTTGCTGACCAAGGACTCTGACAATCCAGCTCATTATTTTCACAAGCTCAGCTCAAAGCAGCAGTCCCAGCACTTGCTGGGCCCACATTAGTCCATTTACAGCATTTGTACCATCCAGTGACCGGGATTCTGGCAAGAACTGAGGTAAAAACCATCTTGGAAAGGAGGTTTGGTGAATGACAGCACTAAAAGCACTCCTGGTTTTTCTATGCAAGGGGAAATTCAGTGAGAAATCCATTGCAGTTTTGGGGGGGCAGTGTAAAGGATGGGAAGGAAGAGCTTCATTCCAAGTGGAGAAGCCTTGGGTGCCTTTCTTCCACACAATGTTTGCTGGAGGTTTATGAACCTCACATGCACTTTGGAAGGGGAACTGAAGAAACTGAAATGGTGATTGCTGCTTTTGCTCCAGACTGGCTTGGACATCTGGGTATTTCCTCAGCTGCAAAGCAGCACCTGCCTTGTCCTCATGCAAACCACAGGCAAAGGTCCAGGCAGCAGCTCCAGGGATGGTTTTGGAAATGGTACCCCAATGCCAGTCTGGACCAAATCAGTTCACAACAAGGAGAGACTCAGAACACCTGCAACAAAGCTGGTTATTGATGTTGGATGTTTTTTTCAGCTTTTCTAATCTAACAACAACAATCAATGAAACTTAGCAAAATCTTCTCTGAGAAATTTCACCATTGTGCAAATTTTTTATGCCTGAGTTACAAACCCAAGTAATTAACATCACTCCAATGGAAATGATAGTAAAACCCACACTACAGTAGAGCTATGGGGAATGCTTTCCCTCTGTCTTGTTACAGCTCTTTTGTCCCAAGCTGGAAATAAATACATAAGTTAAATAAAATAAAAATGCCCACTTGTGCAGATGCATAGTTAATTATTAACTTAATTTAACCCACTGAGCTTCAATGGGAAAGAAATGCAATCTGATAGTCAAGGCAATATTTTTCCATTTTTTCTAGTGTTTGAAAACATCTATTTTATTCTATTAGCACTTGAATTCAATGGATTGATGGTAATGTTTTTGCTTAATTTGGTTTTAGAAAGGTTGTATAACATTAAATAGGTAAAGAACATACCATGGGTAAAAATAAGTGTCATTATGTTTCTGGCAAATATTTAAAAATATTATTAAATATATATATATATATACACATTTGTGAATAGATTGATTAAAGAGATATTTAGTGAGAAAATTTGTTTGGGGATGAAAGTTGATTAAAAAAAATCACGTGCTTATGGCTCCAAAGAAGACACTGCTAGAAAATATTGAAGTGTGTGGTTTGTTATATTTGAAATCTGAGATTCCTGTGTTAATGGCTCCCCAGTATTCATTACCATAATGCAGCATTAAACAAGCTATGCTACACTGCCTCCACACCACGCTGCTGTCCATCAGCAGGGAGCAGGCCACTGGGGACCTGATCTGCAGCTCTGTGCAGCCAAAGGCTGCTCTGCTTGTTTTGCCTGCCTTTCCTTTCACCACAGCACGAGGTGGCACCTGCGCCCCAGGAGTGCTCACGCTGGGCATGGCTGAGCAGGCTGTGCTGCTCCTGCTGCCCCTCTCACTCACTACTCTGTCCACAGAAGGCAAAGGAGGCAGGCAAAACTGAGATACAGCCTCAGGGTGAAGGATCAGGGCCAGGTTGCTGGATCCATGCCCAGCATAGAAGGCTTTCTATGAAACTGAATTTATCTCTCCTGATTTTGCCAGGAATGGCAGCAAGAACACCTTCTCCAAGAGCTGTGTAATGACTGCCCTCAGCATCCTATGTACCACTGCCAGCACACACATGTATTACATCACAATAGTTGCCAAAGTAAAAGACAATTTAGGGATTGGGGGACTATTAAAAGGGTTAGTAAAAAAATCCCACACTGTGTATTCACAGGGAGATTTTTGGGAAAGGCTTAAGGAAAACTTTCACATAAAGCTCAGTGCAAGTATTGACATACTCATATATAACCAAGTGCTTAAGTCTTGGCCTCGGTCCAAAGCTGTAAAGAAATAATATCCATAAGAAATAATAATGCTGACTGCATGCCTCTCCATGAGCTATATGGAGCCACTACATCTGAGGGCAAACCCCTGTGGCACAATGCCCTTGCTTATAAATATAAGCTTTTGCTTTCATATAGGTGCATATATAAACACACATAGACACATATATATTATATATATGTGCCAGCATTGACCGTCTAAAGACCACAAGATGCTTTCAACATAACTCTCATTACTTAGATTCTCTAGTCTGAGCTTGACAGATAATGGATTTTTTATCTCACTAGTGACTCTGAAAAAATTATGTTGAAATAAGTAACAAACTACTTTGTTACTTATCTGCAAACAGAAAAATAGTTTAAAATCATTATATAAGATAAAATGCTTAATGTACCAAAATATTTTCTTTTTCATCTGATGTTAAGAATTTAGAACATTTTTTAATAAATTTTCATGTCATTTCTAGCTAAAATGCACTTTCCAACTAAAGAAATCAAATATACCACCCTGACAATTTTACAAAGATGCATAGTTCCTATGAAATTAGAAAGCAAAATTCACAGTGAGATAACATGGTTTTTTACCAGTAAATATTTAGCATCATGAAAACTTATTGGTTCACCAGAAGTTTTGCATGAAATAGTTCATCTAGTTGTGCATTTGGGCTACATACGGTTCCTGGTTTTGAATTTGTAGACAGACTGGGAGCAGTTTAAGGTATGTCCTTAGTCCCCCAGCCTTTTTTGTGCAATTATATATTATGTGCTGTTGGGGTAAGAGACATTAGGGAAGGGAATACACATGTTCTTGGTTCTTGAGCTGCATTAGTACTGGGAAACAAAATATTTACTTTGGCAATGAATACATTAACAGTAAAAAGGGAAAGGGGAGTCATTACTTGCCTACAGTGTAGCAAACTCTTGTGCTGAACCTGCTTCTGGTATGCACCATGGAAAACAAGTCCCTGCACTTTGCCTCCATCCAGCTTTGCCTTTGTCCAGAAGGAAACAATGCAGGAAACCCAGTGGGGTGAGTGCATCCTCCTGCCTCTGCCCAAGGGCACAGCAAAGAGGCAGCTACCTGCACACTGCCCCACAAGTGCAGGCAAGGGGAAGATAAACAGATGTGGCCCAGCTTTCCCTGGGATGCTGCCCCTGCATCCAGCTCTTCTCCTCTCACCTTCACTGAACAGCCAGGCAAAAGGGAAGGGAAGAAAGGGAAGGGAAGAAAAGGAAGGAGCTCAAACCCAAAACCCACTGCTGTGACTACAGCAACCTACAAAATGCTGTTGATGCCCTGCCTCACGCACACTGATGTCACATTTGTCAGGCATCCTTCTCCTAGGACAAAACATTGGACCATGGTTAGCCCTGGCACTCTTGGGGTCTCCAGCTGCCTACAGCCAATGGAGTCTGACAGTCCCATGTCCATGGAGCTGAGAAGGAAACCAATCTTGAGGAGCTGCAGACAGGTGAAGGAAATCAAAGGACGCCTAAAAATTGTCATTGCCAAAATGCATAGCAATAGAATTTAATGACTATTCAGCTGAAAAGATACCTATCAACATGTGGAAGAAACCCTGAGCAGGAAATAACAAAAAAAGAAAGGCCAGGTTACACTATCATTTGTTTAATCATGAATATAATGGATGACGGTGAAGGAAAAGGTCTTGCCAGCAATGCAGTTTAGTTGGATCCTTAGTGAGGCATAAGCTTTGCTCTCAGAAAGTCTTTCTTGAAAAATAAATTCATATTGGCTTGAATACAGGCACTGTCACACAGAGTGACAACTGGCTGAGTGGCTGTAAACAAAAGGTAAAGATAAATGACACTACATCAGGTCGGTGTGTCTGCATGGAAATGATGGCCAACAAGAGACATTGAGGAGAGGCTGGAGCTGTCAGAGAGATACCCTGGATTTATTTAACATCTTTACTAATTATTTGGAAAAGGAAGGGGAAATGCACTGCATTTACTTCATATGATTTTCAAGAAAAGAGGCAAGACTCTCACCTACTCCTAGGAGACCCCTAACACCAAAGCACTGCTATCCCAGTGTCAGCAGGGAGATGGATTCCTCTGAGGCTGCACAGGCAATTGTTTGGGAAAAAGCCCAATGGTGGAGGTGGTGGCAACAGTACAAAAGAGTATGTAGTAATTATGTGCCTGGCCAGGGGACTGTACAGGAGCAATCCAGCTCTTGACGTAAGCAAAATGCAGTAAAACAGATAAATAAATATCTGTGTGTTGAGGGGGGTTTCAATAAACCTGCAGGGATTTTTGCTCCAAATTATTTTAAGTATCTGTGATATTTCCTTGGGGAATTTCTTATCTCCTCCTTCCATTGTGAGGGTGTTCATTCACCTTGCAGACATATGAGTGAGGAGAAAGAGGTGAGACAGCATTCATTACTTGGATGTAGAGGTTTTACATCACAAGCAGGGGGAAGAGTAGCAAGAAGAGTTTTTGAGTGGGCAGCCTAAAGGAGGAGCAGAGACAGAGAAAGAGAATAGTGAGGATTAGGCAGAGATCTCACAAAGTATGTTAAAGCCAGAAGAAAAAGGACTCTTTTCTTTCTGCCTTTTAGATGAAGGCAGGCCTGGCTCTGTTGCATGCCACACTCCTTACTGCAAAAACAGAGCAACACTGTTTAAATAAGAGAGGGAAAAACTTCAAGACAGGGAAACTGGAGTAAATGGTAGATGAAAAGAAGACACAAATAACCTTTCATGCTAGAGGAAGGGATAATCCTTCCATAGGACAACAGGCACAGAGGACGGAGATTGCTTTGGTCTCCTGTGGCTAGAGAAAGAGGAGGAAAAAAGCAAGCAAGCACTGATGGATTTCTCCTACACTGCTTCTGAATTTTCTCATTCCAAAGATGGTTCTTAGCAGGCTGCTCAAGAGGCCGATCACCTAACCACTCCCCTGATTTCTTGATAATTTCTGCTGTATTGCGTAGGTGGTTCTATTGTCAGATGCTGAAAAGAAGAGAGACAGAGCAAGGCTAGGAAAACAAAAACAAATTATTAGTAATCTCTTCAGAAATTCAGCAAGTGACTCTAGAAAATCGGTCTGCACTTACATCCTGGTTTTAGCAAGTTAAGTGTACTATTGTATTTACTCAATTTTGTCTTATTTTCCTAAAGGTATTTTAAAGTTATTTTTCCTGCACTATAAACAGGGAATAATATCCTTCTATAGAGAGGAGTTCTGCCATTTCATCATAATGTGCAGAGGGAAGTCTGTTGTTGCTCAAGGTCAATATACTTGCAAAACCTTGAATGTTGAAGCTGAGAGGCAGGGGATGTTCCCAATAGCCTGAGTCTCATCCTCAGGATGCAAAAGTAAAGCAATAGCTGAAGGGAGCTGATGCTGCTTCATGGAAGTCAGTCTGGTTGTTCCCACACCTGCCCTGAAAGCTGGAAATTTTAGGCTTTTAAGCAATGTCACTTTGTATGTTTGGACCAGACATGTGCATTAGTAGGTGCCATTGGAGAACAAATAATTAATAAATATGACCATGAGTGTGTCCAGTAACTGCTTCACCAAAGAACTTCAAGCATCAGTATCCAACAGTCTTTCAAACAAATCTTTCTACATTGCCATAATAAAGTGAAAGCGGCCCTTGACTCTTTAAAAGGTTTTATTCCCTCAGCTCTGAGTGGTATAAATGCAGTATGATTTCATATCACTTTAGATATGTGATACTGTCTAGAGCAGGCTGCTCTGTATCACTGAGATGCCAACATTTGGCTAGCAGTAGTGGAAACACAGCAGGTAACAATCCAGCAGAGGCAGGCTGATGGAACTATTTTCTTCTGTGCTGTGACCCATGTTACAACGGGAAAATATATTGGATTGCTGGTCTCTCCTTGTGATCCAAAAGAAGGGAAAGTTGTCAAGACACAGCCACAACCCCAGGTCAAGAATTACTGACATGATGGTCTAATAAAACTTTTCTCTTTCCCTATGGCAATCAGGTCATGCTGGGAAACCCACATCTCTTGCCATAAGAGATTCAACAGTCAGAATTCAATCCTATTCCTATTCAAGGACAGAGATGCCACTGGCATCAATAGGAGCAGCACTGGTATGAAACAGTTGAAATGTCAAGTGTGTATTTGCAGAAACTGATTCTGCTGAAGACTATGCAGATATAATTATGCTGCTCTTTTCCCCATTGCTCTCCTTTTATATTATCTAAGGCAAAGTGCCCACAGAGGACACAGATGCACTCTATTAGATGTAGAGTGAGTATTGTTAAAAATATCCTCTCTAAAACCAACTAGATATTTATTCTTTTGTAACCTCATCAACTGTGACACGATGCAATTACAGATTGTTCAAGAGTCTTGTCTGCCCACTCAGTGCCAGACTGAAAAACAACTAAAGAAAATATAAAAAGCAAAACAGACTACTGAGTATGTACCCTCCACAATGTTCCCAGGACCAAGTATACAAGTAACCAAGTATACAAGTGACCAAGTATACACTACACGTCTCAGGGAGGAGAGTGCCCATCTACAACATTCTCCTCCTCCACGAGGCACTTGCACAACACTAAAGTTGTGGGAAAGTAAAGTTTAGACAAAATCAATGTGGATGAGTCACTTTTATTTTTTTTTATTTCTGCAGTACTAGCTTTCAGAAAAAGTCTGTGGTTTTTTTTCTGGGTAATGATTTCCTCTCTCATGCTGTGTTGGTGTACCCAGTGCTGTGCCAAGGCTCTGCCTAAAGTCCCCAAGGTTTGTCCCAGTAGCACAAAACTCAGTCCTTGTCCTGTAATCAGCCCTGCCTGGGCAGAGCATCAGTACATGCAGAGCTCTGCTGAGTTTTGGGAGCTCTGCATGGATGAGACAATCTTCCCACGCAGATCAAGGATTGAGAGTGGGGCTTAAGAGAGAAAATAATAAACAAGAGGATAAAACCCACTGTGAAATACTGGGTAATTTTTTAAAATGTAATTTAGCAGGTGTTTAGTGATTACCCTGAAAATAAGGCACAAACACTTTCATGACTCATATTCGTGCTTCAGTTGAATTCTCTTTTCCATGCTACAGCTGTAATTTAAAACATTTGCTTCATCCTGAGAGGAAAAATGAAGATGTTTGAAATAAAGCACTGCTGCAGAACTTACACCTGTAGGGTACACACAAAAACTACACCACCAGCAAAGGTTGAATTCTAATCACATCTCCTCCTTGGGGAAGAGCTGCATTAACCTTCTTATTTTGAATTCCTCTCTCCTTTTACACTAAATGCTTAGACCTGGTCAGCTATAAATAGTGAATATTACACTATAAATAGCTAATATTACAGATCAATATTTTAGTGTTATGGGAACTGCATTATATTTTTGTCCTAATCTCGTGATGTTCTACAATGGCAGGTCTGTCTTAATGTTTTCATAATGTGAAAGGTAAATGCTGATTATATAAATTAATAACTGGAGGGGTAGGATGACAAACAACTTATTGGCAGCAAATTGGTAGTGAAATTGTAACTGTTCCTTTGTGTTTAACATGACTTGCTAAATTAAGTGGTTGGGGTTGTCTGTGATTTCACCATGACTCTGCAGAGCACCACACGGGTTATCCCTGCTTTAGCCAGTGTTCCTTAACCTAATGTGCTTCTCTGTAAAGCACTTTCTACATCATCAAGTGCTATAAAGAGCAACAGCTCCACAGACAGGAGCTGACCCCACCACTGGAGGTTGGCTGGTTTATGCCAGGTGTGGTCTAGGACATAGCACTGCTTCTCAGTATTGCAGAAATAAGCTGAAATCAAGAGAAAATGCCTCTTCAAAGGTGATTCCTTTTGAACCTCTCCTCTTTCTTTCTTAGATAGTTTCTTCATCTTTCCTCATCTCTTATTAGAAGACATAGTCAGTTTCTCACCATCCAGCATACAGAATGAAGAAATCTCAGGCAGGAAGATGTGGGGAAAGCAAGAGTTGGGAAGTGATTTTTAGAGGCAGAACATCAGGTAAGTTATACAATGACTCTATCAGTTTATATAGGCATTCCCTGGTGGAAAAGACACCTAATAAAGGGCTTTCAATCTTTGTTGACAAAAGCTTGAACAAGATTGAATGGCTGGAAGTTAGACAAATTCAACCTTGAAACAAGATGTAACTTTCTGGCTGACAGGGTAATTAAACACTAAAAGATTACCAGTGAAGGTGAGGGTCTCACTATTGGCTGGAGGTTGCAAGGCAATACCACCACACACCTTCCTAAAGATGTGCTTTCAATACGACCTCAGAGCAAGCCTGGGCATGAAGGATCCCCTCTCCCTCTCATGCTCAACTCGTCAGACAGAGATGACTGGACATTTGGAGCCTGGGATTTTTTATTTATTTGACTGTTTGAGGGTTCAGGTTTGCTTTTAAAATTACAGACTTGCTGTAACTGACAAAAAGGCACCAAAGATCTGGCTTCTAACCAGACAGAGACAAATGTTCCTAGATACTATGTATGTATTTCTGGCTTAAATGCACAGAACCATATTGATTAAAAGTTGGAAAGAATTCCTCAAGTCAAATTGGGAAAAAATTAGTTAAAAGATGGGTGAAAGCACTACTTTTACTAATTGTGATCAATTAGGCATGTCCCATTTAATAAACTCTCCATCATCACTGAAGCCTCACACATACTTGGCACTACAGCTTGTTCTTTCTGTGTTACGCCTGTGGCATTCACCTCCTACCCCTTAAGAATTAAATTCTTTAATTTAACTAAAACCATCACTTAAACCATGAAAATATTTGTGTATCAACTAAAACTGAATAGACCAAATTATACAGGAGATCAAACTAGAGGATCTTATGGTTCTTTCCTATTTTAGAAGAAATTACTCTTGAGAAATCAAGGATCAATGTTGTTTTCCTTTATCACAATATGAGTTTTGATACCAATGCCAACAAAATTCCTATATATGCACAGGGATATTCAAACCTGCCACCTTTGCTAGTAGCTATGAGTTCAAGATCTGATTGAAAGGCTCAAACACTGCACAATGCAGCAGCCTACTGCATTACACAGGGATTGCTGAAGGTAAATTGGAGCTCTTGCTTGCAAATAAGCTGAGTAATGTTTTAACTATTACACTCCAATTATCTATGCTGCTTTTATTCACACCACCTGTTACCATATCAACATCTCTGCAACACAGGCACTTATTCTCTATGAAACATCCCTAATTCTGGTACCATAGTCCCTTCTCCAGAAGAAACCTATCCATCATGGTACCTTTTCTTCCCAAGCCATACATAACAGAAGCTGTTTGTAATCTAGTAGAATTATGGCACATGGCATCCACATCCAAAATGCTGTTATTCCTTTTATCTCACTGTTTTATTTCAGTTTTGGATAAATGGCAACATCTTGACTGATTCTATTTGATCACAGAGCACGGACAAAACAGTGGGACGTGTCACTATGGTAATCATGGCAAATACACAGTGATTTCTGGAGATGCATTAGACATCTCACTGCTGGCTGCCTGCAGCTTCACAACTCAGCTGCCAGCTGTCTTGGAAAGCTGAAGCAGCTACCAAGCTGCTGTTGAAGCAGATTCTGTGGCTCCACTTGCCATGATCCTACCAACAGCTGCTGCTCAAATAGTGAGGAGGCCAGTAACCAGTTGCTTTGGAGTAACTGTTCCCAGCTCATTCAGAAAAAGGCTCTTCCCAGGCTTGTGAACAAGTTTTTTGTGAAAGAGGATTGTGTGGCAGACAGCAAAGAGTAGTAGGGATGAGATGTTTCACAAAATCTTTCAGGCTGGAAAAGACCTTTAAGATCATTGAGTCCACCCCTGAACCCTGCACTGCCACCACTGAACCAGTCCTTAAGTGCCACATCTACACATTTTTAAATACCTCTAGGGATGGTGATTCCACCTCTTCCCTGGGCAGCCTGTTCAAGGGCTTGACAACCCTTGAAGAGAAAACATTTTCCTTAATATCCAGTCAAATCCTCCCCTGGTGCAAGTTGAGGCTGTGCCCTCTTTTCCTGCTGCTTATTCCTTGGGAGGACAGACTGACCCCCACCTGGCTACACCCTTCTTTCAGGCAGTTGCAAAGAGTGATAAAAGTCTCCCCTGAGCTTTCTTTATCCAGGCTAAATAACCTCGGTTCCCTCAGTCGCTACTCACAGTATTTGTTCTTCTGACCCTTCACCAGCTTTGTTGCCCTCCTCTGGACACTCTCCAGCACCTCAACGTCCCTCTTGCAGTGAGAGGCCCAAAACAGAATCCAGGATGAGAAGTGCAGCCTCACCAGTCCCAGGGGGACAATCACTGCCCTGGTCCTGCTGGCCACACTATTGCAGATCCAAGCCAGGATGCCTTTGGCCTTCCTGGCCACCTGGCTCATATTCAGCTGCTGTCAGCCAGCACCCCCAGCTCCTTTCCCTCAGGGACACTTTCCAGCCACTCTGTCCCCAGCCTGTAGCACTGCCTGGTGTTGTTGTGACCCAAATGCAGGACCCAGCACTTGGCCTTGTTGAACCTCATACCACTGGCCTTGGTCCATCAGTCCAGCCTGTCCAGATCCCTCTGCAGACCCTTCCTGCCCTCCAGCACATCAAAACTCCCACCCAACTTGGTATCACCTGCAAATTGACTGAGGGCACACTCAATCCACTCACCTAGATCACTGATGAAGATGTTAAGCAGAATTGGCCCCAGCACTGAGCCCTGGAGAGCACACTTGTGACTGGCCACCAGCTGGATGTAATTCCATTCCCCACCACCCTCTGGGCCTGGCTACCCAGCCAGTTTTTATCCAGTAAACACAGCACCTGTTCAAGCTATGAGCAGCCACTTTCTGGAGGAGAATGCTATGGGAAATGGGGTCAAAGGCTTTCCTACAGTCCAGGTAAACATCTACAGCCTTTCCCTCACCCACTTAGGTCACTTTGTCATTGGAGGAGATGAGCTTGGTCAAGCAAAGCCTGCATTTCATAAACCCTTACTGGCTGGGCCTGATCCCCTGGCTGCTCTGTACAGAGACCTTTTGAAACAAATATAAAGTGAATTTCCTGAAGAGTCTGGATCACCATAACACATTGACAAAATACTCATTTTGGCCTTGTGATCCCAACACACCTACTTCCAGGACACGGGCTTGTCTCAATCTAAGGAAGACAGAACTAAATAGATCAAGCAAATTATGTGCTAAATAATGTTTATCTCCAATGCCTGGGCTCACTAGATCTGCAGTAAATTTCTCCTCTCTAAATATCTAACATGATGAAATAAATGCTGTCACTGTGGACAGAAAGATTTGGATGCATTGTAGATTGCATCATATTGGCTGTTCTTTCTCACAGGACAATTACACTGCAAACAGAACCAAATCTGAAAGACTGTCTGGCTCTAATAACCATAAAGTATTATGGCACCAGCAGCCTCTGAGTCACTCATCTGTTCCTTCCCAATCTATATCTCCCAATATCCACTATTCAAACAATAAAATGTGAGAACATATTTGCATATGACAATTTCTAAATGAGTAGGCCTCATCATAAGCTCTGGCTGAGCTTATATGCTTTGTACTCAAGAAGTTTTTCACCTAGTGCTGTATCATAAAGATGCACAAGTCCTGTCCCACAGAACGTTTACAGTTAGCATGTTACAAAATACATTGCAGAGTTTTGTACTAGGATTTTTCCTCTGGTCCAAAACATAGCATTCAAGAACTAAACATGCATTTTAAAGGATACCTGAAAATTTGAAGAGATTAAAGAAATCAGCAAGAAAAGAGTCATACTGTGCTGTTAACCTGCACAATTCTGAACAATCACTGCAAAATTCCTTGTATTTTTGGTGCACATTCATGGGACATCTACAGCAAAGTGCCTGTTATGGCTCTGAATTCACAGAGCCAAGCTGCTTTGCTGTTCATTCCAGAGTGGTTGTCAACAGTGTTCTCATTTTACAGTACCTTGCTGGGGACATTTTCTCAAGCAGCATCAGCATATACCATGTTCATTCTCCCAAACCAGTTCCTCTGCTTCCTAATCACATGAAAGAGTGCCCCGCCCTTCATGAAAGGGCTACCAATAGAGAAGTTCACCCAGTAGAGAGGTTCATCCAGTCATTACCCTGCCCACAATTTGCTCTTATTTCCTCAGACGTTCCACCTGTCAACTTAGCATTGTATCAAGAGGTAAAACTCCCTTAAGTGGTGATAAACAAGGTACACTCACAGGTACATGGCAAAGAAAAAAAAAAACCAAAAAAATACAAACAAACAAACAAACAAAAAAAAGAGGGGTGAAGAAAATCCTTGCTGTCAAGACAAGTGAAAAAAAGAGCAGTTGCCCACAATTTTGTTCACTTTCAAGGTCTGGCAGTGAGCCCACAGATCTCCTAGGAGCAGGATTTTCACTGAAATCCTGGCCTTTAACGAACCTGATGGGGAACATTAGAGAGAGCAAAGAGGGTATGTTTTGAAAAACTCCCAGCAATCCCACAGAGGTGAGCCCAAATGGGACAAATTCATGTCTGGGAAGCTAGAAGGAGGCCCAGGGGTAGATTAAAAAGAATTCACCATATCCTTGTTCATACTAATAACAAGAGCTGCCTGTCTTAGGGTTTGCTAACAGACTGTTCCCAGTGCCCTTGACCTGAAACTCACTTTACTTTTGACATTTCCTGAGCAGCTGGCATTAAACAGAGGGTTTCTTTATCTGGGCTGCAATACTCTACTTTATCCTTTGTTGATTCTCATCAACTTCATCACACTATACAATGTTTGTGGATTAATGTAAACTCTATGAAGATTACTGATAGCATAAACTGGTTGAAATTACTTCAGGAAAAATGTTTTAAATTACAGAAGGATCTTTGTGAAGAATATGTTTGTACTAAAGCACTATTTTAAAACTATTATTGATAAAAATGCAAAGCTTTATTGTTTATACAGTTCTAATAGAAAAAGAGCATTAGAAAGTTTGCATTTTTTAAAGCAAATTGAAAGAAGCCCTTTGTTTCTAAAAGAAAGAAACTTCCACTGAAACAAAAACAACAATAACATTTAAAATTTGGGGGAAAATGTGATTGTTATTTTCCATTGAAATGGATTTGATTTTTTTTTTCAATCAGATGCCACAGAAATGAAGAAAAAAAATAGTTTAATATTTTTCCTTTGTTTCTCCTAGCTGCTCCTGCTTGCTGAAGATTCCCTCCTGCTCCATCCTGGCCACACACCAACTTCCCGCTCATCATACACCAAAATGTTCCCTTTCCTCATTCAGCTCTTTCTTTAAGAGCTGCTTCTTTTGTGAAAGCTTCCTGCATCATTTTTTCTCCCTGCTGGTGACTCCAGACCTTCTCACACTTGAACTATTGTCCAGTATGTATTGTATCCATTTGAGTCAGGTTGTTAGGTCCATACCCCAAAGGCCTCCAGCCCCTCCTTCGCCCCTCAGTGCACAAACACAGCAAAGGGAATTATAAAATCTTAATCAGGAGAACTCAGCAAGGCTCCTCCTGAGGAGCTGCCTGCAAAATGTCCTGGGGAAGATGCAAGGCTTGCTGGAGTGGAGGTGTCTCTGCTCTGAAGGTTCAAGCAGTGTTTTGGTGAAGTTCAGACCGATGCATGAAGGCAAAAGCTGTGCTGCAGACATCATTACAAGAGCTTTCCACAACCTGACAGCTGACTTACAGAAAGAGCTTGGCTGCTGCTGGTTGAATTTCTTGTGATTCCTCAATAGAAAGCATGGAAGAGATGCTAAGGCCATTTCAAGTACTGGAAATATGGATTTGTTTAACTTGCTTATGTGCTTAAGAAGTCATTTGCTGCCTTTCTGCTGACTATTTAAGCTATCCCAAATCTCATGGTATGTGCCACATGTATGGGTGTGGGAATAATCATCTTCTACTGCCTTGGACATAAAGTATTATATACAAAAATGAAGATCAATAAATAAAAAGTGTAAGCCATAATTATTTGGTTCACAAAAATCATTGTCTACATTTCCTGCAAGTGCAAACTATTAACATATATTTTGTTTTAGTGCATATTGCAGGGAACCGCTGCCACCAAAAAAAATACAAATCAACAAAATTAATACATCCATATATATAAATTGTAATACCATGTTTTCAGCTATACATATCTCAGACACTTCTCAACTTAAAGCACCATGTGTTCTCTAATTCTATAGCCTGAATTTTTTTAATGGAATTTGATGAAATCTCTTTCAAAAATAGGTGGGATAGACAATACACTTTCGCCTTAAACATTTTCTTCAACAGAAAACATTTCAATAATCGAAAACAATAAAACATAAGGACCATAACAACTGAAGCTCTTAGCAACTACCTGATGGCCAGAGCTCACCATTTTTTTCTTCTCCTGTATGCAGTGCTTCACAGACTTTCTTGGTTTTTAAGTGTTCAATGGTTTTTACACAACAGAACATTTTGTTTAACAATCCTAGATACAAGGCATCATTCTACTCTGAATCACAGGAGGGTTGGATACATTTTGTCTTCATCTCAGAGCTCTTACTGGAGTTTACTTCTCCCAGAGGAAGAACCATGAACCAATCGGGATCTGAGATGCACAAGGCATAAAATTCCACAATACAAAAATATGTAGCAATTTATCTACTTGCTCAGTAATTCCATTGCTGAGTAAATAGTTTAGTGTGGATTCTCTGAAAATCGGGGCTCTGAGGAGGAGCAGGGGTATCTCATCTCTCACATCAGTGTTGAACCCTCAAGGTACAAAGAGACCTCTGCTGAGGTCAATATTTGGACAGCTAAGGGTGCCCACTCTCAGCTGAGTCTGGCCAAAATTAGCTGATTCAAAAGGGTAAGGTTCATAATTTTTTGTAGAATTAAGAATTTTTCAAATCACATTTGTCCACAGAGGCTTAACACAGAAAGGACTGAAAGAATTTGTCACTAGTTGGAAAAAAAAGCCCCAACCAAGTCTAAACTCTGCATGAGCACAAGACAGATGTCTCTTCTGACATCAGTATTCATTAGGTATAGGCAAATATTATCATTTCTGTAGCATAACATCCACCATACTTCTTATTCAAAGAATATTAGGAGGAATAAATTAATTGTAGCAACCTGTGTATTCAGGTATGAAGCACCAGAGGCGTTGTTCAAGCAGGGCTGGGGGGGGTTGCAGCTGGGCAGTGATCTGTGGGGAACAAGGTCCGGTTTTGTTGGAAGCGGGCATGTTACAGCTGTGGCACTCACAGGGAGCATCTCCACAGCCAAAAGGTTGCTGGCACCATTTCCAGAGACCTGAGCTACTCAACCACACCGATGGAAGGTCTTGGGTCACGTCTGGGCAAAGATACCTTTCAGGAGGCAAGAAAAGCCAGCCTGGCTGTGCCTTCCTCACGCTCCGAGGGGACGATTTCCTCTCCAACTGTTAGAAAACGCCACTTCTGGTGTTTGTATCCTATTTTGTCTCTGAACCAAAGAGGGGGGGAAAAAATAATACCCCAGCAGGTCATGGAGTTCAGTGAAAAATCCTACAAGCTTTTCCTGAACAAATAACAGATAGTGACCTCTGGCCCTGCCTTTGCATGAGAATTGCCATCGGCTTCGGGGGCCACTGCTGCGGCGGGGGACGCGCAAACGGCAGATTCTGATTTAAAACTGATTTTCTCCCACTCCATCCCCCGATTTTTTTTTTTTTTTTACTATTTTTTTTAAGAACCTAGAAGAAAAGAGGGGTGGGGGACGGGATGGGGGGGGGGGGGGGGGGAAGGCCTGTCAGCTCATCTGCATTACAGATGAGGCGCTCTTTGAGCAAAGCGAGCATCCATAATTCATTACACGTTTCCTGCCGGGCCTGGAGACGGCAGAGCCTCCCTAGCAACAGAGCCGTGGCAACGGCGCGCGCCGCCCGGCCAATCCGCGCACGCCTTACAGCGGCCGCCGGGCCAATCAGGAGGCGCGAGAGAGCGGGCGGGCGGTGAGGGCGGTGAGGGCGCCGCGCGTGCCGCAGCCCCGGCTGGGAGCGCCCAGCGCCGCCGGGGGCAGCTGCGGCTCTGCGCGCTGCGCGGCGGGTTCTTTATCTGCTTGGTCCTCTGGTTTTAGGCATTTCAGGGTTGTTTTGTTTGGTTTTGTTTTGTTTTTAATTTCGTCTTGGCGGAGCAGAAGTGCTCCTCCGTGAATGACACGTCGCTTTTGCGAGAATCAGCTTAAAAATCAGATTATTTTTTTTTCCCCTCCACTGCACCCTCCAGCAACAATCATTGCGTTGCGGCTTTGCCCTTCCAAGCTCGTGGCTTGTCTTATCACACGACGCAGTCATTGCTCTCGGATGACATACGGGGAAACAAAGCAAAAATGCAAGTGACAGAATTTTGGGGTGGAAACAACCCAAAAATTTGCTGTAGTAGAAGTTGTACCTGGAAACAAAAAGTGCTGAAAGCGGTGAGCCTCACCACATGCAATCCCTTTGTGGAGTTTTGTGAACTCTTGCTGTAGTTGTGCTACACACGCAAATATGCGTAATTTCCCTTCTTTGAGGGGGAGGAAAGGGATTGAGCTTTGTTTGGATTAAATAAGAGCAGTGAAGAAAAAAAAGCTTGTTGATCACGGGAGGCACACAATAGTACCTTACTGCAACCATCATGTTCTGTAAAGTAGTATCATTTTTCTCAGAATGCCGTAAGGAAGTCGTTGCCTTTGAATATTTGTATTTAACATACATTTTAAAAGAAACACTTGATGTCCATGTGGGTAGAGAGGTCTGTAAATCCTGGTATAAAACTGCATCTTTTATCTGCAGGGAAAATGAAAAGCAATCATTTATCTGAACTTGAACACTGCACTTGAAGCTGAGATACTGTGGGTTATCTAAGTAAGCGCTTCACCCCTCAACCTAAAAGCTGATCTCAAATTCCACTCTAATGCATATGTTGCTCAGATAGTAAGAGCAGAGATCAGAAGATTTGCTATGGATGCTTCAAAGTACATTTTTGGACCCAGTGCCCCGCATTGAACTTCAAGAGATGATGCATAAATTGAATAAAGCTGTGAAGGTTGCCAGGGAAAGATTGAAAAATACATTCCAATCTCCCCTCATATATTTTATATAATGTTGCAAACTACCTGCCTTCTCAAGGCCATGTCTTCTGAGATTCCACAAATGAAAAAATACTGTATCACTAAATTTTTTGAACTGATGAGTGGCTGAGAACTCTTCTTTATCTTTCTTTCAACAAATTACTATGACTAATTACTTTGTTTTCTGTTCAGAAGTGGCATCTTCCCCTTTGTTTGAAGAGAAGCTGTGTTAGGATTTTCACAGCAGTATTTTGCAGCAGACAAACCTGAGATCAAAATATTTATTTTAGCTTTAAAAACCCCCAACAACAAATAGTCTGAAAACATAATTAATGACCATAATTTTTTTCTCATGTCAAAAACGATCAATTTACCAATTTCATATTTTGCTTGTAATTAGACACAAATGAAGATTTGAACATCAGGCCTGTGACTGTTCATTAAAATAATTTAATGAACCTTGTGGTCTGCATAGTTAAAAATCAGAAATTGCCTTCCAAGATGGTGAAGTTGTCCCATACCTTTATCCTTAAGTTTGACAGGTTCTACGTAAGACTGGAGGCATGCTCACTGTGAAAGGCACAGTGCTCTCTAATGAGCTGTTACAATCACAGAACTGAGGCTAATGAATTTCTTATCCTCTTATGTGGATAAAAGTTTCTGTTAGAAGTCAAAAGATCTCTGCTTTTTAAGTGGATTCGTATTTGCATTTGGGGAGGGAGGGGAGGAAAGGATACTGCAATGAGTGGAATTCATTGTATTCTTTTTATCAAACAGCGCTGTGTGGCAATAGCAAAACCATCACAATTCATAAAGAATCTTCACATGCTCCATTTGAAGTGTGGAATGCTCCAGGGCAAAGACATGGATCCACAGGCACAGGTGGAAATAGGAGCTCACGCTTGAATGAGTCAAGTGAGTCTGTGCAGGAGAGGGGACCCTGTCCCCCCTCACATCCTTGAATGACTCCGTGTGTGGGGAGGAAGGCTCAGTGCTGGCAGAGGACCCCCACCTGTGTCACTGCAACACAGTGTGTGGAATAATCTGTCACTTCATCTGCAAAGGCTAAAATCTTCATTTGTAAGGGGGTTTTCTGATGCACTGAGGAACAGCATCAGTCCTGAGCTTCGCAGTTGTGAGGTGCAGTAAGTAACAATACTGCACACCTAGACAGGGATCTGGAAGCACTTTGTAACCATTTACTGCTCACACCTCACAGCATCAGAGATATTTCACCTAGGCCATAAAAACTGTGTTGTTCTACGTTTTAAGTGCTACTGCTCCTGTAGAAACGCTGTGTAAACTCAAGAGCTGGAAGGGAAAGTCCTGAATTATTTCACTCTGATGTGCAGACTGCAGTCTGAAGGCCAGGGGTGCCTTAAGAAAAGAAGGCAGGGAGAGAGGAAAGGGAAAAGGAAAGGGAAAGGGAAAGGGAAAGGGAAAGGGAAAGGGAAAGGGAAAGGGAAATAAGCCTTGACTACAATTTCATCTCCTGTACATGGTCTTGGAGTATTTCAAAAGGAGTTTTCAGTCTTGCCAATGAGTTCACATGGAGGTTCTGGGCATATGTTAACTCATGCTGCTGAATTAGTTTCTCTACTCAGCAAGTGGAGAATTATTTTCTCTACTCTTGTCTTAGGAGTACGTAGAGCGTCTGCACATCTCTTTCGAGCAGTTTGCTGTTTGTGTCATTTAAAATAGTGAAGGCTGAAATTGTAGGATACTTTAACAAGTTAAAAGTATTTACTAGTTACATCCTAGATCCAAATTCTTGTTCCAAAGTAAGCAGCTAAACCACGCTGATTTCTCTGGGGTCTACTTTGGAGGCAGCAAAGTCTTGATCATTGAGTTCAGTAGGAACTGCGACCCCTATCTGAACAAAAGTCGACCCAAAGACTTGAAAGAGCAGAAGATACCTGTGAAAAGGTAGCTCTTGACTCTAAATTCCCCATTAGCTCCTTAAAGATCTGCCCAGAGACTAATTTAAGGACAGGAGCCTAGTCATAGCCTGACCCAAAGCCGGTGAAATTCAGCCAGAACATCTGAGTTATTTCAAAAGATTGAGATCAGGCTCTAAAGGAGCTACCTGCAACAATTCAAACCCCAAACAACAAGTAGGATAGGTGACTTTATTTATTGTTTCTTGTCTGACAACACAGAACCTGAATTTTTCAGTGTATTTCACATGATCCTTGCTTTCTTAAAGTACTTCATGGAAGCGTTTTCCCCAAATTTTGGGCTGATGTATAGGGAGAGGTCAGTAGATTTGCTGTGGATTTGCAGTTGCACTGAGAGTGTCACCAAAACCTCCAAGTGGCACGAAACCTCTACTTCAGCACTTCACTTTTATTTGGATTTTAAAGCTTTTCTCAGCTAATCCTACTGTGTCCCAGCAGCCTGGAAAATCCCCAGAAAAAAAAAAAAAAAACCCTAGTGACTCCCCTTTTGCTATTGTCTCTTTCCAAAAGGGGCCCAGGTAGTGACTTGTGAGTTCCCTCTGCACAAAGCAGAGGGAGGAAAAAAGCACTAATCTCCCCTGCCCCCCGTGTGCGAGGGAAAGCCGGGGCTCAGCAGCGTGTGTGCGTCCAGGGAGAGCGGGGCTGGGGCACAGGGTGACCTCCGGCTGCCTACCCGCCACAAAGGGACCATGGCATTGACACAGCCTGACTGCTCTCCTTCGGAGGGGACAGATTGAGAGGAAGTGACCCTTGGTGCCCCACTTCTGCAGGGGACCTTGTGAAATAAGTGTTGCTCTTCTCTTCCTTCCTTCCTCAGGCAGCTCAAAGAATTTAACGAGGAGAAATCGCTCGCTTTTACTTCATCATTCAAAGAACAAGCAATGAAGAGACTTTTTCCTTTAAAAGGATGAGGAGGAAGTGTAGAGGAGCTAGCCTTAACTATTTACTTCTGTCTTGGGAAATCCAAAACTGGTCCACAGGGTTCACGGATGACAGGGCAGCAGGCAGCAGCAGCAGGAGCTCTGGGTGAGGCTGTGGGAGTCTGGTGGGGGTTGTTTTCTACGGGGACTCATAAAATGATCCCTGCGGCCCCATTCCCAAGAACCAGGAACATGGGGATGTTCAGAGCTGTTTAACATAACTCCCCAATGGCATCTGGTTAATTCCAAGTGAAACCCAGATCTGAGAGGACAAGAAGGATTCTGGGGGCTGTGAAAAGGAAAAGGCTGATTTGAGGGAAAGGAAGCAGAAATGGTTAGGCCCATGTCACAGCTATGTGATCAATCTCTGCCCATCCATACTGAAGTTCATGGTGCTAAACTTAGAAACCAGAGCCAAGCCTGTGTATGTTTGAGTATCAAGGTACTCTGAGGGGCAGCTTGGGGTGTTCACCCTGAAGAAGAGGGGGGTCTTATCGCTTCCTACAACGGGAGAGGTTGTAGCCAGATGGGGGTTGGTCTCTCCTCCCGAGGAAAAAGTGGTAGGACAAGAGGAAATGGCCTTGAGTTGTGCCAGGGGAGGTTTAGATTGAGTATTAGGAAAACTTTTCTTCAATGAAAGTGTTATCAAGCATTGGCAGAGGCTTCCCAAGGATGTGGTGGAGTCATCTTCCCTATAGGTGTTCATAAGACATGTAGATGTGGCACTTAAGGACATGGTTTAATGGTGGAGTTTGCAGTGCTGGGCAAATGGTTGGACTTGATGGTGTAAAGGTCTTTTCCAACCTAAACAGTTTTGGGATTCTATGATAAACATTTCATGCACAGCCCTGGTTCACATCTCCTGGCTGTTGAGGGGCGGTAGGTAAAGCACATGGACTCAGTCTCTACTCTCCCTCTCCAAAGGAGTTTTAAATGTCTCTCAGATGCACTTGGGGTTAGTTGGGGAGGGAGGGAATGACCTTTGGATTCTCCCTCCAGAGGGAACCTGAGAAAATGACCTTTTGGCCCTTAGCTCTGCAGGGACTCAAGAGAGGTCGGGAGGAATGACTCTTGGTCCAATCTTGCTCACCACAGGGGCCAGGGGAAGGCAAAAGAAAAAGAACTCCAAGAATATGTGATCACGGGAATTTCTGCCGTCTTCTGAAAAAGAGGCATGTTTACTTCATAGCCCCTGTAAGAAAAATAACCTGCCAGTGAGAAACAAGCAAGTCCATTTAAAGCAAGAAAAAGCCTCAACTCAGCGACCTAGAAAGCAATGTCGAAAGTAAAAGCTGATAAATAAATAAATAAGTAAATAAAATAATCAGGGATGTCATGCAAAAATCAAGGGGTGCCCTCTGAAGAGGTGTAATCAAGGCTCTGAGCCTTCAGTTATAATGGTTTTGATTAAAGAAAGCTGTGCAGAAGTAATCTATTTTATTTTTAAATGGCCTGATTTTCCATCACTACTCTCTTGGAGGCTGAACCTAGAACAATTTGGAGGAGGACATGAAGTGTTCAGTGAAAAACACAGGAGAAAAGGTATGCATTTAATAAAAAAGAAAACCAACATCTGCTTAAGTTACTTTTGGGGTTTGATGGCACACATTAAAATTCACTGAAAATAGCAGTGCTCTGATAAAATAAAAACATGAAATCCTAGCTGATCAAGCCACACAGTTCTGCACTTTTTCCCCAGAACATACAATATAATTGCAAGCACAGTTCTCTCCCAGAGCTGGGGATGGGGCTCATCATGTGATGTATACCTGGGGGTTTATTTACTCTTTTTACTCTTCTCAATATTTAAACCTGAAAAACTTCTACCCACAAACTTTATATTTAGTCACAATTTTGAGCTCTTCACTTGTTTCTATTATAGCTAAAAAACTTCTTCAAGTTTGAAAATCTGCTCTTATATAGGGTCAAACATATTTTCTTTGCTTGATAAATAAAGACAAATAGTAGAAAAGAACGTCAAAAGAATCCCAGCTTGGGAGGGAGGGGAGGGAAGTTTACATTTTCTTCCTCGAGAAGGTCAGATGTTTATTCAAGCCTATCTGAGCCTTTTGAACAGAGCCTGGGCTGTGCTGGAAATCTCCTGAGAGCTCTGTTCCTTAGAGAATGGAAGGGAGGGCTGCCTTCAGAAGGGCTGGCCACAGACTGCTCTGCTGGCTTCAGAGTCTGGCAGTGCCAAAGGTGCACTGAACACAGGGTGCAGAAACAAAATTTTGAAATACTGTCAATGCTCAGCTCTTTCCTAATTTATTTATTTAATTGTCAAAATAAGCTGCATAAACTACTAAAGCCTGGAAAAGCAAAGGGAATCCAAAACTTCTATCAAGTGTGCAACTTTGGTTTTTTAAGTTACATGTTTTAGTGGAAACCCAGACCACATCTTCATTTGCCTGTGGTCAAATTATTTTGGAAGATAAAGCAACTTTAATTGTCATTGTTTTTTGGGGTTTTTTTTGACACCTTTTAATGCTTCAGGCTTACAATAGTGTTATTTTCATATTGGAAGTTTGACATACTGACTAATGTACACAGAAAGAAAGACATCATTGTGCAACTTGGCCTATAAAAGCTTCAACAGCACATTTACAGCACAGAAGAGCTGTTTAAAGCTGAAAATCTTAACACTCCTTCATGGGAGGATGGCTGTAAGCATGAGCACAGACAAGATGCTGATGTCCTTTTTGCAAAGGTAGGGCAAGAGCATTAGACAATGCCTGCAGCCACAGCTTCCTGTGCCAGGACTAGGAAATGGAAGTACTTCTCTCCTAATAAAATACAAGAATCCAAACAGACCTGCAAAATACAATTTTTGTAGAGGCTTGGAAATTATCTTTGGCCACAATGAATGGGCAAAAGCTTATTGTGTCCTCCTATCCCCAGTCATAATTAACATTTGATTTCTAAAAGCAATCTTGTATGTTCTTTGCAGGAACAGCATGTGTTCTCTATTCAGAGGAAATCAAAGTTGTATGGTGTTTACATTTCAGCAGTGTGCTTCAGAGAACAAATTCAGTCACTCAAAGCAGAGCTGCTTTTAAATAATATTAAGATAACAAGGAAGTCGTGGAACAGAGGACCAAATGAAGTTACATTTCTCACCTGTTAAAATTACTTTTATAATATGCTGTCTGCTGCTTTAGCTCCTGAGGTCTGCAGGTAAAATAAGGGTCTAAACCAAAAGTTATTTAACCCATTTGTGAGGAATAATGTCATGGCACTCATGACCTTGCCTGTATCTGGACTGTCCCTTTCCCAAAGTGACACTCATCCTCTGCAGCTCTCTGGGAGCATCCAGCATAGCAGCCATGCAGCACTTTTTCTGCTGGGAGACCATTTTACATATTTTTAAAAAACTTTTTACCAGGTATTTATGCATTGATGTGCTGCCCAGTCTGGAGATAGTTAGGGAAAGCACACCAGATGTCATTTTTAAGGCCTTTGGTACCCTAAGGTTGCCTCAGTTGTTTCTGCAAAATGCTGAGCCATGCTGTGTAGACGCATCTTTGTGTTGCTCTTCAGGAGAAAATTTACTCCATAATGATGAGGAAAAGCTCAGCAAAATTTGATTTATCCAGAAATAATGTCTTTTTTTTTTTTTGTCCTCTTAGTCACAGTTTTATGTGTGGAAACAAGAGACCTCTTTCACAAGGTGTAGCCAGAAGGAGAAAAACAGTCAACTCTAAGAAAACACAGTCACTTGAAATAAACTAGAATTCACAACATAATTTTCCACATCAGTGTGGTGTACAAATGCACTGGACAAATATCCATGTTCATTAAGGAGGGAGAAGTTGCTTGGGGGGTTACCTACAAAATTCAGACTTGGTTTCAGCAAATGATTTTTTTCTTGGTTTGTGTCCCAGGCTTATTTAGTTAATGTGAACACTTTACAGGTTATATAGGGATCCCTGGAGCTCACATTCCATGTAGATGAAATGTAAATCCACTGAGTCTTTGCCACTGATGATGAAAAATGTGTTTAGTACATTATTATTAAGTGAGAAAAAGTAATGTGTGGTGGAAATCCATGACTTTGACACCATTAAGATTCTTTCTGTTACTATTGGTGAGCAGTGGCTGTAAGTCTGTGTGCGTTTGTGTGAACAGGATGAAAAATAATAAAAGATTACTGGAATCACAGAAGTGCAGGGATACTAATACAACCAGCATTCTTGTACAGGGATTGGCTGCCATGCCCCTGGCATTTGCTTTTGCCAAAATACCACTGAGCAGTGCATGTTTGCTGGGTGAGTATTGTAACACATCCTAACATAAAACAGGGAGGGGGCATTCCGTGACACATTCTGATTAATTGGTTAACAGGAGCCTCCTCGTACTCATTACAGCTATTCAGCCATATCACTCTTAAAATCTGAAAGCACAATTTTATCTGAGAGTCCATATGGCTTATTAGGAAACTGTGCATATAGAAAACTACCACTATCCTGAACCAAGATAATATTTATCTAATAGACCATAACAACTCGGAGACAGTCAATATGGTCTCTCATTTGAGCGTGCATTTTGATATGCATTCTACCTATGCAAACACAAGTCATTTACATTGCAAGCTATCTGTCGGGTAAATCCATGTTTAGGAAATTCCTATAACGGTGAGCCTTTTTCACAAGAGAGATTATGAAGATGACTTGTATGTATTGTAGTCCATGGGCTAATTTGGAAATTACTGAGTATTTGCCTGATAGATTGTAATGGACTGTGATGGAGCTGTTGGCTTTTATCAGCTAAACCCATATTTTGGTATGTAAACAAATTTGAAAAAGCAAAATATTTGAAGAATAATCAACCAGGCTGCTCTGTTTGACCTGCAGCATCCTGCCTGCTTTGAGCCACCAGGTTGATGGAAAGAGGAACTATCTGCTACCAGGGCACAGACCTGGCAGAAATGAGCCATTACTGTAAATTCTCTCATGTCCCTTCAACTCGGAGCAGCCTGGGAGTGTGGAGAGCAGATTGCTGCGGGCTAATGGCTGAGGAAAAAGTGAAGAGGTAACCCTGCTCACTTAATCCCATACAGTTCTGCAGAGAATATCCTATGGTGAAGCCATACTTGCCCTGAGAGTCCCAAGCAGATCCCTGGCTGTATGTTTAGAAAGCCTTTAACAGGTTAGTTAAATAAGCTTAATTGTCCTCACACTCTCTGTGTTTTCTGTTCTATTTTCCTTCCATTGGAAAAGCAAAGGAAAATAAAGAGAAAAATGGAGAGAAGGAAGAAAGTATTGGAATATGGTAAAAGAAAAATAGCAACTAGATATTGTTTAGGTTTTATTTCACTTTGGATACTGTTCAAAGTGAAGGATCAGACATTTTTCAAAGAACATGGGCTTTTGTGAAAAATACACTCAAAGAGATTTTTTTTCTTTTAAGGCTGCATTTTTGGCAAATCCCAGGCAAGAAAATTAAGTCTTCCTGAGGAAGGATTGCCAAAATCACAGTGGCCCCTCAGCATAAGCTCTGAGAGGCCACAAAAAGAAGGATGAAGGTGTCTTTCCTCTTCACTGAATGTAGAGGGACCCCACGTGGCTGGTGTAGACTATGTGCTTGCTTCCTAAATTACTCCAGTTAGGGGAGTTGCAACCTACTCAAATTCTGTTTTTTCACCAGATCATCTAATTGAATAATAAAGGAAAAGCACTCAGGCAGCACCAGCCTTTCCCACAGTTTTCTGTAAGTTACCACAGTGGCTCTCCCTATATATCAATGTGCACAATCCCTTTGATTAAATTGATTTCAGTCACATTTATACCATCTTCAAATCATTTGGTGGCATTTCCAGTAGAGGCAGGAGGTGCTGACACCGGGTGGAGTAGAGAGGGAGTTATTCTGTCTTGGAGCCACACAGAGAATAAGTGATGCTCTGTGCTACAGTTTTGGTAGGTCTTCATGCAACTATTCAGAGTTGCAGTTATTATCATTATGAGGCATTTATGAAGTCTAAACTAAAATTCTGATAAATAATGTAAACTGAAATGCAAATTTGTATCAGATCTCATTTTTCTGGAGGAGTATCAGTAAAATAGCAGTTGACATGGTGCCAGTAAGATAGTATAATGAAAGGTAGTATTTAATTTCCTTGAAAATTTATTCAGATTTGATTACTGAGAGTCTGTAGTCAGCTGTTAGACTGCTAGAACAGGCTTCAAGACCTACTAGATTGACTACAGAACCCAAACCCTTCCTATTAGCTAAATAAATAATCTGTATTCCTCTGTAGCTATAAAAGAAACTAGTTGCTGCGTGGCATAAATGAAGGTGTCATGAAGAAATGAAGATTCTGAGAATAGAGCTTGCACAAATCACTGCACAGTTTTGTCTTAGTTTTTAAGAAGAAGATTAAAAGGAAATATACTGAAAAGGAATGTGCTGATTTCTGCCCTGCCAAGTCTTGCCCATCTTCTAAAGTGAATGAGGGGAGAGGAGCCTTTCCACAG
The DNA here is from genome assembly GCA_003676055.1 of Chloebia gouldiae. Taxonomy (NCBI): domain Eukaryota; kingdom Metazoa; phylum Chordata; class Aves; order Passeriformes; family Passeridae; genus Chloebia; species Chloebia gouldiae. Next base: position 7,161,768 of record QUSF01000003.1, on the reverse strand, counting down.
TATCCCTCACTTTGCTGATGAGGTACAAGGCTATCTAGGAAGCTCCAGGCTGGTTCCTGTGTACTCTGCATGGTAAGTAAGCACACTACATTTAATTTCCATTGAAACAGCAACACAGATTCAACAGTGCATCTTCCTGAGGCTTCCTACATACTCGTGTATTTCATCTGTCACCTCCAGTCTCAGTTCTTGCTTTTCCTCACTTCCTACTGCCACCAAACCCCAGTGATAGTTGTGCCTGATGTTCTCAACAATATTTGTCTCAAGCCCATCTCTGACCCTCTCCTGGCCTTCAGCCATATGTGTAGCTTTTTTCTCACCAGAATAAATTGATGCATACTTGTAACCATAGAATGATTCTAAGCACAGCCATCACATCATCCCTCTTTTAAGGAGAATGGATTTGGGACAAACAGTTACTGAGTTCAGGAAAACATCATTTGACATCAGTGAGGATGGCCCATGTTTGAAGGATATATTTTGAGTGCTTTGCAGAATCAGAGTTTCAGTCAGTCACCTACATGCCTCAGTTTCCTCTCAGTTTCCCCAGAGGAGTTGCCATTTGCTCACATAACTGATGTGTGGTGAGCTCCCACTGACTGTGTGTTCACAATGTGCTTGGGAAAATGCCACTCGCTTTTCCAAAGGTCTGAATTGCCTCTCTTTAATTTCAACTGGTTTCGTTCATAGCCTCCAATGTTCTTTCCCTGTAGATTGCGTCTGTGTGATTTCTTTATGGGTTAAAATTAAAATGCATCAGGAAAGTTCCTGAATAACAAAATGCAGCACTCCAGCCACCTGGAGTTTTACTCTATTTGTATGCCCACTCCTGCTTCAGTGACTCTTTCAGAGGTTCCCACTCACAGCTGCAGCTAAGTGGGCACGTCTAAAGGTGATAGATTGAGAATATATGTTCAAGTCCATGTATAAGTGTATATATAGATTTCCACTCCTCCTTTGTTTCTTCCTCCTGTTCACTGATGTTAAAGTCACACACTTGCAATTTAAACCCCACCATACATTTTTATTTTGTAAAGTAATAAAAATATTGCTCACCTTCATCCCTTCCCTTTCACAGAATTTCACATCATTTCCCTCACTCCTGGTTGACAAGGGACTCTCATAAATCTAGTGATCCTCTTCTTTGACCATATCCTTGTCATCCCAGCAGAAGTATTTCCTGCACCACAGCATTCCCATGTAGGTCTAAGCTGACAGTTGACTAGGAAGGCTTCAGATCCAAATCAGACTTCCTGACACAACTGATATGTTCCTCACAAGACTCTGTGGAGTGTCATGGCTTGTACTGCTTTATATTTACCTGGAAAATTCAGAATCTGATCAATGCTGTAAAGCTCTCAAAGTTGAAGGCACTTGCACTGGTGAGGGGGGGGAACCATGATTCTGGGCTTACGTTTTTACATCTGTTCACTTCAACCACCCTTGTGCTGCTTTTGTGTTCACTTTCTTTGAATATTCATGTGATTGAATTCTGTGTCCATTAACATTCACAGAAAGTGAACCTCAGAGCTGCACATATATTTGCAGAAGCAGCGGTTTACATTTGCACACTTAGGTATTCATAGCTAAAAGCACTCACTCGAGGAACAAAATCACTACCATTTACCCAGCCAGTCCCATGCAAAACTCTTTATTACTCACAAAGAACTGATTTTTGAACCTGCTATAGAATTTTTTTTGCTTGCTTTTAGAAAAAATTGTGTATGTAAATCACTACTTTCCATACATTTGTGCAAGTAGAAGAAAAGCTTAGACAGATTATGTATTAGGAAGTATTTGTTTAGAATTTGGATACTCCTGCCACAAAAGCGTGACCTCTAGTAGATTTTGGTGGTATAGAAACTATGACACACAGCTGAGGAGATACAGGCTTTTCAGCAGACATGTTACACATCCACCTGACACAGTTAATTAAAATGTCACTTGTATAGGAGTAAAGGGAGATGAATGTGAGCCAAACAGCTGAGCAGAGAATTTTGTTTTGCCTTTGAGCAATTCACTGTAATTTTGTTTAAACACAGGGTGGGGGGGAGGTTTCCATTGTATTGATCAATAAAAAGCTACAAAATTTACCCTAAAAAACCACTGGCATATTCAAATTCTTTTATTCAAAACTTAGACTTACTGGTCCCAAACTTTGCAGCCTGTTCTGCACAGTGGCCTGACACACTCTCATCCCTGCCAAGATCCCTTGTGATTTCAGTGGGAGTTATAACAATCTTGCCAGGAGGGTGTTTAACAGCCAAGGATTGACTAAATGACAACATGGGGTTAAGCCATACTCCATCAGGGTATGTGGAGTACCATGGGGGTGGTTGAAAACATACCCTAGATGCAAACACTGAGTTGGCACAAATGCCAGGAGTATTTTATGGTGTGTGTTGATGGCACAAAGCTGGGAGGTGTTCCCAACAGAGAACTGATATGGGGTACAAGGGGAGGATTGCATTATGCTTCAAACTGAAATAATGGAAACTGGGTAAAATTCATTCAAGGTGCAAAATATTAACTGATAAATTTGGAACTAACACACAAATAATAACACCCATCAATGGAAGTGACTGAAAGGTCATGAGCTGATTGTGTGGCAGCTGTGAGCCACCAGCCCCAGGGCAGTTGTGAGAAGGCTGCCTTCGGCTGTACCAGGAGTGAAATTCCTGGGAGAGCTAAGGTATCTTCTGGGCTGGTCTGATGGCTCACTGCTGCCCTTAAAACAGACATGAGTCTTGTGCCCTTTTCCTACACTCAGACATGGCTCCCACTATCTCCTGTGCACCATCTCTATTCTCCTCAGTCCCTTCTCATGGTCTTCTGGTGCCTGTCAGTCCAGTTTCCTGCAATTTTGTGGTAACCCAGGAACAAAAAATGGTTTTTTTCTGTGTGAATGAACTGCATCCATTTGCAGAGGGATTCAGAGAGCCACATACCTACCACATGGCTAATGACAAGAGTGTGTAGCAGGCAGCAGAGATGGGGGAGAGAGAAAGGAGAAGGCACTGATTCTACTGGGAAGTGGCTGTTAGGTCATTTTATCCCATTTTGGAAAAACTGCTGCTTTAGTGGCTTTGAGTAAGACTTTGTGTGAGAGGAACTCATCCAAAGCATTGCAAACATGTGATGGTCACACCAGGATGGGTCTTTTGGTGGTGTCTTTGCAGAGCAGCCAGAGAAAGGAGACTGCCTCACTGCCCTCCAGAGATGCTCCTGGGACAGTCAGGGGTTGGGACTTGCTTGCCAGTTGGAAAATGTATTGTGCCAGTTGGCAGCCTCTGTGAGAGCCTTGCTCCCAGATCTCCAGTTTGTGATAGCAACTCGTCAGTGCAAAGCAGACTCCAGAGTGTGCCATGCCAGCACACAAGTGCTGCAAACACCATCATGGGGTCCTTTTGGTAAGCCTGTTAGGGTTATTTTGCCCTCAGCTGAAAACCTGGTCCAGAACCTGCCTGTGCTCAGTAGAAATGTAGTGATTTTCAGCTAAGTGTATTTAAGACCAGGGTTTGCAGGGGATCAAGTAAACTCAGTGGCAAAACAAGAGAAGGCAATTAGCAGGATATATGGCCAGGCTCTTAATTACCATATTGAAAGCAAATGGTCACAAGGATATAAATACAAAAGACAAATCTGCTCAGGGATAGCAACAAACCTCCAGCTCCCAGACACTCCAAGAGCCTTTTCAGCTACCACACCTGGGAATCAGGAGTTCCTAGGGACACATTACCTTCCAAATTTCTCCCCCATTTCCATGTATCCTTGTATTCCTGGTGTTGTACCAGCTTCAGGAGCAGGTGTCCTGTTTTTATCCAATAATCCTTTCCTGGGCATTCCTTCAGCATCAGGTACTTTCACCATACAGGAACTTACCCCTCTTTGTCACAGAGGCACAAATGATGTCTGTCTCAGGATCCAGATCTGGAGCAGTGCCAGCACTTTGCAGGAGCTGTGCCATGCAGTGCTCTCTCCCCCTGCAGATATTCCTTCACTGCTGTGCCCAAGACTGCAGGTCCCAGCATCCTGGAAGGGGTGTCTGAAAGGATCCAGCACAGTGATGAGGAGAGCCAGGGAATGCATCCAACCAATGCAGGAGCATGAGGAGGCTGGGAAAAATGTGAAAGATGAGGTGTTTTCTGCCTTTCAGAAAGAGAACTGGGAAATAGGTCTGGGAAATAGAGCAGGAGGTGTGAGAACTGGATGATTTATGTGTATGTACACACGAGAAAATGAGAAGCAAAGTTTCAAACTGACAATTCATTTGGGTTTTTTATTGATTATAAATTGAATCTGCAAGCTATAATTAATAACCTGAGCCTGAACCATACCTGTTATAGAGAGTTGCTAACACGTCTCTATAAAATGTCTAGCAAGGCAGTAGCTAAACATAAATTCTGTGAAGCTTATGATTCCCAGCATGTTACCAACTTCCTATAAAGGCAGTCTGTTGTTATAAAACATGGCAGCAGGCATGGCCATGAAATGCTGCTTGAAAACATCTCTTCTAGCAACTGTTTTCAGTGTTGCTACACTTTTTGTGTAGCCTTTGTAAGGTTTCTGTGGCCCATTTTCACCTATTTCCTCTTAATTCTTGAATAAAATAAATGCAATAGTCATATGAGAAAGTATGTTCAAAAACCATTAATGTTATTTTAATGCCTGTCTTTATGTCATAATTTAGACTTTTTCCTTGGACACAGCTATTTATACCCACAGCTGAAAATTCAGCTTTGGGCTTGGGGCTGTGTGATTTGGGCTTAAGTGACATTGCAAATTTTGACTTTGTGGATGGGGTTTTTATGTATATACATATATATACAAAACTCTTTTGCCTTGACAGACCTAAAAAGGGGGCAAAAGCACCCAAATGCTTTTATCTCTTCTCTTACACATGACTCCAACAATAATATAATCATTTTCATTTTAAAGTGCATTAATGCCATTTTAATCATTTTTTGAGCAACTAACATAATACAAAGGAAAGGATGAAATGGAATATTTGTGGCTGCAGAGACAGATATCATTATTCAAGGGTAGAAGCATGTGAAAGGGTAAAGGGGGTTTAAAGAGATACTCTTTTGTTGTACTTAACACTGATAAATGACATACAAGTCAGGATAACAGGGTAGAGCTTCTGTCAGGAAGACAGTGATAAATGTGGAGGCTGGGACAGAAAGGTCCACTAAACAGAAATCTGTATATGACACGTTGTACATTTGATAGACTTGTCTGCATGGTCTGAGCCACAAAGTGTTCCTCTTGGCTCAAATTATGGCCCTTGAGCACATCTTAAACAACCACTGAGCTCACGTTTGTTTTCCCATTTTTGTGTGGCAGGAAAGATCAATTCCCCGTAATCAGTGCAACACACAGGGCTAAAACCAGTGAGGAAAAAAAATGTTCTTATACAAATATAATTGATATCTCTTTCAGGCAAATCATTGTATAATAGGAAGCAAAGAGCAAACAGACCTTTTTATTATTATGGCTGTCTCCTTTTAAAAAAATGCCCATCATCATCCTTTTAATCAAAAGATTTATTTAAGAGAAAACAAAATCTCCTATTATTTCTTTATGAATGAAATGAAGGTCTGTGATTTGTGCATTAAGCTTCCTACATCTCATGCAACATGACCTGTACTTCTTGAATATCCTCAGCATCAAGAATGAAGACAGAGGAGTGGAGACAGTCAGAAAGGGCATTTATGTTCTCCAGAAGCAACTTTAACAGTTCACAAAGAAAAAAAACTCCAAGAACTCACTCATGTAACATTCACTATGCCCTCCTGACAGATGACCAAGGCTTGTGCTTTCAATAGGAGGAGCATCCATGGAGTCTATGTGATACCAGGTAAAAACACAAGGAAGATTGAATGAAAGCAATTCTGCAAGACTGGTGGAGGATTAGAGACTGATGGTCAGTCACTTCGGGGTCCCTTTAGGGACACAGACATTTTGACTGCCATGTCCTGCCAGTCTCGTTGAGTGCTGTGAGTGAGTGGAGAATTGCCAAGCTCTAGGTGGGAACACTTTCTCTGTTACAGCAGGCTGAGGATGTGTCAGAGCTTAGGTGAAGCTGCCATAAGAGTCTGTGGGGAGCAATATCATAGCAGCATAGAATGGCTTGGGTTGGAGACCACCTAGTTCTGAAGCCCTTGCCATGGGCTGGGCCACCTTCCACTCAGACCAGGATGCTCAGAGGCCCCCACAACCCAGCTTCAAATACCTCCAGAGGTGGGGAATCCACAACTTTCCTGCCTCACCACCATCACAGTAAAGAATTTCTTCCTAATATCTCTTTTTAACCTGCCCTCTTAGTCTGAACATGTTCTAACATTTCATGTCCTTGTCAGATGTCCCTCTCCAGCTCTCTTGCAGACCCTTTAGGAACTGGAAGGTGCTCTGAGTACTCTCTGGAGCCTTCATTTCTCCAGACTGATCAACCCCAGCTGTCTCAGCCTGTCTCCATGGGAGAGGTGCTCCAGCCCTCTGATGATCTTCATCACCCTCCTCTGGACATGCTCCATCGGGTCCATGTGCTGACACAGTTTAACAAAGATGAGTCACAAGGGCAGCATTGAAACCTGAATTTCAAAGTTTTCAGCTCCATATCTGCAAGTGTCACCACTGGCTGTTTTTGTCCCTTGCCATCTCCAGCACAGTCCCAGGGAGTGATGTGGAGAGGCACATCTGTGCTCCAGACCATGCTCACCTCTCACTGAATTTAGGGCTGGGAAAAGAGATTGCAAAGAGCTTCCCTCTCCAGCACTGTGCAGAGGAGACAGGGACAGCAACACAAGTGTCTATGTTCACTTTTCTGCTGAGAATTCCCTTCTTCCAAAGTCTTCTGGGACTGCAGGAGGGATCAGTAACATTACTGTCAAAGATGTTTTATAGGGAAAAAATACTGGAGGCCTTCCACTTAAGTGGCTTCACTTTCCAAGCAATCACTAAGTTCAGGAACAGGTTCTCCGAACTGTTCTGCAGAGGAGAGGGGGGTAGAGACCATCTCTGCAACCATACAACTGAGTCGAAATTCCAGGGAAGGGTTCCCATGAGGGTGGCCAATCTCAAGACCCTCATATCAGTAATCAGTGTGGGAGGTGTAAGAGCCACAGATTTTTACACAGTGAGGCCAGGCAGATGGGTGCCCACACAGAAATTGTGGATATGGGGGTAATCTCAAGAAGAAACAAAACCGTTTAATAAATCCTGCCATATTTCAGACCCCTGCTTTACAGGAGATGTGTTTAAATTTAATAAGCTGCCCCTTCAGAGCATCCCTTTTCATAACACACTGCTGTGACACCACAGCTGACACAGTCCAAACAGATTGACTTGGGGAGGGAAGAGGGAGAAGGGAGGAAAATAATGTGTTGTCCCCACATGCTGTTTTCTGTCTTAATTTGCTACCTCTTGCAATGTGGGTGAGAATTGGTATCCTTATACAGAGAGCTCCTGTTAGTCCCCAGAACCAAAGGGAGCATTAAATAACAGACCTCACCTCCATGGTTTTGAGACTATATTACAAGAATTTCTCCATTTAAAATGTATTTCTACTACTGAGTCTAAATATTGATTTCAGGCTAGAAAATTTTGCATGTTAGGATAGAAAGAGAGAAATATGCTGCATTTTCACATTTTTGACTATTACATTACCTTTATTGTTATTAAAATAGCAAAACCAGAAGAATTTGTCAACTGTTAGCTGTTCTATATCTTGGTTTTTTTCCATTTGAATCCTGTAAATTTTTGACAGGAACTGAAATAAACTCTACAGGGATTTTTTGAAGAAGAAAAGTCTATTCAATAGTAATGTAAAATGCAAATTAAATATTTGTTCAATGTTTATTCATCCCTCAGAGACTAAAAGAAATTCTTCATCACGACCTCTATACTGACCTTCACATCAAATTAGAAAGTTATAGTGTTTATGTGGAACCATATACACTGTCCCTATTGTAAAGAAGAAATTAATATTTTACAGAGATTGCAATTTGTTTCAAGGATCATTTTCTGAGATCTTTACTTGCTGAAGACTACAATTTAACTTTTTTACAATTTCATTTAATGATCTGACATTTGAGACACTTCCTAATTAATTCTGTCGCTGCCTAAGCCAGCTGTGATAAATATAACCTGTGCATACAGGATTACATTGTGGCTTTTAGAAAATATATCCAGTGAGAAAAGGTGAAGCTTCCACCACAGGACATTTGTGTCATCCATACTGGAAACTGTGAAACTCTGGAATAGCCACTGCACCGAGGAGCTGGTGTGAAAGGCTGCACAGAGTAAGGATGAGAGCAGAGACTGCTTTGTACTTTCATTGTTTAAGTTGTTTTTTAGCACACAGAACCAGCTGTTTCAGAGTTTGGCATTTGTGGGATGCTTCTTTATCAGTAGTTCTGGAGTGGAGCTCCTTGGCTTGGCTGTGGGCAGCGTGAGGCAATCCAGCAGGAACGTGGGGTGTGTAATGCCCTTGGAAAACCAGAGGGAATGTCCTGAGCTTGGCCAGAGCGTGGGCTGCAGCTCGTGGCTGGCTCACAGCTGAGGGATGCTGTGGTTAAAGGAGTCAAGCTACAAAAATGGTCTTTGCAAGCCAGCGATGGGGTCATTTTTAAAATGGCTTTGCAAGCAGCAGCTGTGCCAGCTGATGACACAATTTGGAGTGACCACTGGGCCACCAGGCTGAGCAGATTCTTTGTTCTGTATATAATCATTTATGGACCTTGCTTATCAATCAGAAAATAAAACTGCATTTTTAAATCTGACAAACACTCCTGGATATTGCCCAAAAATTATGCAGAGCATGTGCAAACTTCTTCTTTATATCTTTACTTCCAAGTAAATATTTCAAGCATTTTTTATCTTTTTGGTCAGTGAATTAAAGCAGGGGTGTGAAAGGGAAGTTTTTCATGCCACAAGAGTTGGGGTTTTTCCCATTAAAGAGCAAAAATATCTAGAATAAGATTATAACAGATCTTGAACTGTTCATTATTTCTAATATAACAGATCCTGCTGTGGAGGAAATAGTAATTGCAACAACTGGAATAAGTCTAATACTTCCAAATTTCTGTTTCTATGGTGACTTCAATAAATATTCTTTTCAAGATAAATTTAGGTACTCAGGAACATAAATGCTTCCTGCCTTCTGTTTCAGACAAAAATAGAATCATGTTTGCACAAAGATATGTTTTAGATACATTTGGCATATTTTCCCCAGATTACCACTTTCTTGGTGGCTATTATTTTTTTCTAGAAAAGTAGCAGATAGCCATAAATACTACTTTATTTAGATTAGAGAAACTGTGATTGCAATAGCAGGAGTAGACCTAGTGTGGAAAAGGGAAATTCTGCATCTTCCAGGGACCCAGAATGAGATAATTTCACTTTTGCTGTGGCTATCACTCACAAAACCCTCAGCAGCAGGAGAAGCAGCCTGGCCATCAGAGATTATTTGGTTGCCTAAATGTGTCTGGTGGCTGCAGATTCAAACTATGGATATTCCCCCTCCGTCTTGGATTCTTTTTTTTTGTGTCAGCACAGTTGCCCTACAAGAGGGGCTTTGCCAGAGCAGGAATTCCAACATTGTTTCCCCTTTGTTAAAGTTGTGAGCTTTAACTCTGGACCAAAGTGACACAAACATTTTCCCCATCTTTCTTTTCCTCCTGTGTCTATAGAACCAATAACTTTGTGTCATGTTAGTTCTGTGATTTTAAACTAGAAGTAGTCTGCAGCCAGAAAAATAACAACTGTGTTTGGAGTCTTCCATCAGAGAGGGAGCAGGAGAGACGGGGCTGGAAGTGCTGGAGCAGTTGCAGCAGAGTTTGGTTTTATAGTGGAGGTTTCCCTCCAGTGGTTTCTCCAAAAAGTGCAGCGTTGAAGAAGCAGCTGAGGTTTTTTGCTGAAATAAGGCTGACTGAAATAAGGTGCTCTCACATCTCCCAAAGCTAACTCCATGTTCTGTTACCTTAGAGAAAAAGCCAATGAATGAGGCAAACTGCTGTCTGCATTCACAGCTCCTAAGGGAGTCACAGTATCCAACTCACAGGAAGTTTAGTCCTGTCTTTCTGTTGAATGAAAAAGTTACTACCCTCCTTAATTTATCCTAATGATGTACTTTGGTTTTCTCTAATAACAAACTCCTGAATGCAGTTCATACCCTAGGGAGCTTATAATCAAAAATAAAAAATATACACGAAGTCAAAGAAATCATGAACAACTACATTTATTCTGTATAATAAAATATTTCTATAATGTACTATGTCAAAGGTGGTTTTTTTTTTCTTAAGCCTTATGCCAAATTATAATTAAAATAAGAGCTCTGAAGGCAGATAATGATGTCATGTTGTGGCTGTTTGCAAGATGTCTCTCCCGAGCCCCAGGGCCTATGGAAGAAACTATACAGGTTCTTGTTGGAAAAGTGAACCAGGAATGATGGCACCCTGGCAGGGAGAAGTGCCATGACAGGCAGTGGAAGCTGAGGCAGAAGGTTGTGAGCTGGCCAGGCTGTGCCTAGAGAACCAAGACAGCAGGCTGATGTTCAGGATCTGAGAAAGAGGTGTCAGTGTGGAAAAAGAAAGGTGAGAGGCAATCCAGGATGGAGAATGACCTTTTGTTGCTCAGGGGTAGGAGCAGGGTAGGATTGAATTTCTCAAGGGTAGCTGAAAGAAACCTGCAAGGATCTAAGTGTGAAAATGGGGTGCCTGGAGGAGAGGTTTGCCTGTGGGCATTGCTGGGAAGGGTTGGCTGATAGAGAAGTCAGAAATGAAGAAGCACTGAGATTTCAGTAATCACAGCTCAGCCAAATCCCAGCTCATACAATGGCTGGGCTGGGAGCCTGAGTGACAGGCAGAACAGCCTTATCACCTGCCCCGATTAGGAAAGGATGTGGAAAGGAGGAAACATTGTGAGGAAAGATTAAAAACTGAGCAAAAAGGAACTGACCAATCACAAAGATGTGCCAGGGTTTTAGTCTGGACAGCAGAGGTAGGATCCAAGTCCTGCTTAGGACAGAATCCAAGGGATCTGCCAGGGTGGCTGCGTGTAGGGCCCTGTTACAGTCACTGTCAGCGTGAGCTCTGGAGCCCAGAGGGGGAACCATGTGCCAAAGGCAGGTCAGAACTTCAGGATGATCTCCAGTATTCCTGTGGATCCATGGATTGCCCTGACCAGAGCTCTGCTGTCTGCTGTAGCTGCTTAGGCAGTAGCTCCAAGGACACAGCTACCTGTGGGTGCTTCCCACCCTAGGAACCCAGTAATCCAGATGTTGTCAGCTTTGGGAGGACACTGGGATCAAATCCAGTGATGCCCCAGAGAGGATTGGAAGGAGAGATTATAAAGGAGCAAATGGATGTAAAACAGGAGAATCACTAAAGGACAATGTTTAGTTCTAAAATTTTATGTAGCCTGAGTGAGAAGGTTTTGAGTCCTTGGTGGACTTCTTTGAAAGGCAGCCTTTGTTTGTTTGCTTGCTTTTCTTATCTATTTATTAGATTTAAAACAGACACTTTAATCTAGAGACGCTGTTTTCACATCACAGCATGGCCTATCACTGACCAGGTGAAATTTTGACCACAGTTTAGCAAAGCACACTGCATGCAACTTAAAGACTGGTCCCTCTGAAAGCCAGGAAACAATTCACACATTTGAATGCATCTGAAGACTTAACTTGTTTTTAATCATAATCACAGAAAATTACTCATTTAAATACTACCAGGGATTATAAGTCTCTTCCCTACACTCACTGACTTTTACAGCATTTGATTTTTAGCATTTAACATTAAAATGTAAGTGTTATGATTTTTATTTTGGATGTGCTTTTACTTTGCTCTAGAGCTGCTTAATTCTCTGCCATATCTGGAATGACATTTGCCATGGATGTCAGCCAGTAAGTTTGTGAAAGTTTTCCTGGTTCCCTGGAAACCTTCCCTAACATCCCACCCTGCCCAGAGTTTAGACAATGACACATCTCAGTGTTACATACTTCCCATGCCTCAGTTCTGAAGGGATTTTTCCCCTTTGCATATGAAGAAGAGCTGACATAGCCTAGATGGCTTTTGAGACATTCTTGGAATAGTCAAGATGCTCAGTGTTTAAGAGAAATATTTATTTTACAGTTCACAGTCAAGGGCAGCTGGCCTGGCTCAGAACCCATTGACTCCATCGGGAATTGGCTGTGGCTGAGGAGCTGCTCCCTGCCTGCCAACAGATACATGGCTAACCAAAAGTGTAAACCTGAGAACTGGGGGATTTGTGCTACCAGTTAATAAAAAAATATGAGTTTATACAGATTACACAAAGAGAACAGTGCTTGGCCTGCAATTTCAGGAGGATTTACCTTTGCCCAAGACTTAGACAGTTTAAAGAGCCCCTGAAATGCAGACCTGGGCCCCAGTCTAATGCACCCTGGGAACAGAAGAGACACATATCAGTACCACTGAGTACCAGACTCCAACCTGAGAGACCCAAGCAAGGGGTAAGCAGCACCTGTGGCAACATTTCCAGAGAATGAGCATTCAGAAGGAATTAAAATCAGAATACAAGTTGGTGTACTTCAGGAAAAAAAAAACAACCCGCAATATAATAACTGATCTCTTATAATATCCTTCAGGTTTTCTCCATATAGTCAAGTCCTCCTGCACTTCCTCTGACTGTCAGAGAGTTTTCCAGCAGATTTCCCAATTCCCATAAGATTTCCCAATTTCTAAGCTTTTTGTTCTGTCTCCTGTTTGCAGAGCATCTGTTTCTTCCAAAATAAGCAGGACTTATTCCTGCTGGTTCTATCCCTTTTACACATAAAATAACCTGGGTAGAACAATAACAATCAGATGTGATATATGATGTATCATAATGTGTAACAGCAACATCTCTCTCCAGCCCAGGAGGGTTATTTCATTCATCAGGTGTAACGAGTGTTCAAGCAGTTTATGACACATACTGCTTCACACAATCTAAATGCAGCTATGTCATTATATCAGATAAATCTTCCTAAGCAAGAAATCTGTGCTATCACACACACACACAAATGGTATCTGTGCTACTCCAAGGGCTCGAGTTTGGCCAAATGAATTCAATTGGGATTTGGGTTAATGGTTTTAAAGACAATTATTCTACACTAACAGTGAGTTTAGGGCTTTTTGATATTAGTTCTGCTCCTGTGTTGGGTCAGTGGGAAGGTTCCAAGGCTGTGCAAAGAGTAAGTAGCTCCCATGAAACCTCTGGCAGACAGACTTTGGGGGTGTCCTGCCAACAGCATGATTTTATTCCAAGTTTGTGATATCTGTAAACTGTACTTAGTAATAAAACCTACACAGATTAGAAGTAAAGAGAAGAGGCAACATGAGACTTAACAATATTGTGGTTTCCAGGCAGGGGTCAAGATCAAAAAGCATTTCTGTAGTGAAATCAGCAGCCATAATTTCCATGTGCCTATTTCTTGTCCCCAGCCATACATGCTGCTGAAAGAGTCACATATACATCACGAGCAGACTGGTGAGAGCTTCTGGCAACACTCCAAAAGTAGGCTATAATGAGCAAATGACAGCTGGGAACTGGCAAATTCCTTGATTTCCTTCTAAAATTTTAAAATATGAATGAGTTTTGCAGGTAGTGAGGGAGTTACCAGTAAAATATTTCCCTGGCATCAAAATTATTAATCTGAAATAATTCAAGGATGACAGTAGTGGTCTGCAAAATCCTGGTTGGAAGAATTTTTAAAAGAGGAAAACTAGGAGAAGTAGGAATTAGAATCACTTTTCTAACAATATGGAACAATACAGATATATTTCTTTTGAAAGGTTACCATTAATGCCAGTCATAATAAAATGCCTGTAAACTTGTAAAGATATGGAATCCATTGTAATCACATATTGAGCAATGAGCAATAGATTCTTTGATACAGTTTGCCTTAATACAGCGCTATCAAGACCAATAGCATCCTTGAAAATTATTTGATAACATAATATTCATATACTGAGGCAATTGTTTGTGGAAGTCTTGAGGTTAAAAAGAAGTGATGTAAATTCAAACTCGATTTATAGCTTCAGAATACATTTCTGTTTTAACTTGGATGAGTTACTTAGATTTATAAGTGGAACTTGAGCACTCCAATGCCTAAAAAGCACTGTTGCAAGTCAAACACCTGAAGGAATGGCATCAAGATAAGGTAAACTGACAAAATGTTATAGGGGAAGGGGCTAAAAACACCACTTCCATATGAAGCTTTCCTATGGAGAGGACTCTGCTGATGACAGATGTTAAGGTCAAGCATTCCCACATTTATGAAATCCTGGAATTGCTGTTTGAGATATGCCCAGTGATTCTTCTCCCTACAGCTGCAGAGCCTTGTGGGCAGCAGATGATGCTGTTGAAGCCTTCAGGCAGCTGAGGGAGATGAACTGAAGCTACTCCAGCCCAGCAGGAGGTTTCATCCCCTGAGCATAAATCGGGCACGTGGCTTTTTCAGGGCCGGCTCTGAAGGTGAGATGGGCACGGAGCACCTTGGTGGTGACCCCCAGCAGGAGCTCAGGTTGCTGCACAGACCTGGGGCAGTGTCTCTCTGAATGCAGAACATGTGGGGTGTTAAAAGAAATCTCCAAGGAGAACCTGGTGAGGCCCCAGGCTGTGGACGCTGTCAGATTTAGCCAAGGAAGGTTGGTGGCCGAAGGCTAGGCAGGTAGACTTTGAGCTTTGGCTTTGGAATTACTTTTTTATCTCTTTGGTGCCCTACCCAGAGGGAGGAGATAACAGGTTTTTTCTCCAGCTGTTGATAAAGTGGCAAAGAAAATTAAAAAAAAAAAAAAGAAAAGAGAAAGGAAGACAGTTATATAAAGCTAGACAGACAGAGACACATTACCTCAACAGCACCAGAATCTGGGCTGAAAAAGAGAGAGAAAATTGTGTTTGTCCTGGAATTAATAACTTTCAGAAGAGCAAATTGAAAGCCCAGTAGACTACAAATTAAAACCCTATCTGTTCCCTCTTTGGGGAAAAACTGATTAAAGGACTGAATCACAGAGGCACAGTGAAGGAGCAGTCACTGAACACGCAGGTCTGAAGATGGGCAGGTGAAGATGCTCAGTAGCCCTGGCACAGTTTTCTGTCAAACGACAGCAGAAGCCATACAAGAAACACAAGGTGTGCACCAACTTCTCTGTGTCCCTGGAAGGTGCCACCAGCCCATCCTGAGAAGCTGCAGAAATGAAGAAGGGAGGGCTGGAGCTGGGCTGAGCCTAGAGGAGATGGTCCCTTGTAAAGAAGGAGAGCAGCAACCAGGGGACTTGTGCAGAGCAGTAATGGAACCAGTGCCCTCCCCTCAGTGCTTGGACTCGAGGACACACCTGAGCACAGGCACAGTCTCAAACCTGAGGGCTTAGTGAAAAAGTGCTGAGTTTCAATAAGGAATCATTTCTTCACACTGCAGTGATGATTTGCCCAATTTCTGCTACTTGTCAAAGCAGTGGTGGTGTCTGTGGGACGGGGAGGTGCCCGGGGGAGGAGTGTGGGGCTCCTGCAGGGAGCCAAGGAGCTCGGAGCGCCTCGTCCCAGCAGAGAGGGCTCTGATCCGGCCATGCCTGGCTGTGGAAGCCTGAGCAGATTCAAACAGCTGAACACTGATGTGCCTGGGATCAGGAGCCCCGGGCAGAGAGGACTGGGAGGAAGGATTGGTGGCTGCCTCCAGCTCTCCTGCAGCAGGCAGCACGTGGGACTCTGTCACCAGCTGTGTCCTGTCCTTCTCACAGCCAGGCCAGCTCACTCTCGTGTTCAGCAGTGTGAGACATGGGTCCTCAGAGATTTACCCAAAGGTGTAAATATTTCACACTTTTAAAATGGTTAAAGTAGACCTAGAAGGAGGACGCAGGCACTGGTCCTGCTGGAAAGACATCACTTCAGAGTTAATATTGTGTATATTTTTTTTTTCTTCCAGTCTTTGTCACAGCTGGAAATAATAAAAAAAAAAAATCCAAACCCAAAACTCCAACACTTTCTGTTTAAGTTGCTGTAAAAATCCAGTCCCTGGGTGCTTTGATAGGAGATAGCCTAATCCTCTTCTTGCTTGAGTAGTCTCTCCAATTTCTGCTGTAGAGCTGACAAGTCCCTTTGGGGTTTATGGTGAGGGATTTTTTTTTAGTCTGTTTTTTTCTCCTTCTTTTGCTCTACTGATTTTACCTCAAGGGAAATCACTGAGGTTTTGGGGTTTTTTACAAGCAATAGCTTTTTATTTATTTAGTTAAGATATCTAATTCCATTAAAGATAGCTGCTTTAAGGGTCTTCTTAAACATTCCTCCTTTTGCTCTTGATTCTTGAGATTTTACAGCATCTTTTTACCACACTAGTTGCCTTAGATAGTTAGAATTCCATTACATTTGTCTAATAAGCAGGAAAATGTATTTAAACCCTTCAGAGAGGAGAGTCCCAGGGTCTGTTCCACTCCAGTGGGACCCACATCCAGTGTGCTGGGGCAGAGCTGAGGGAGAGCCAGAAGACAACTGGGAACTTTGCCTCTGCACTAACCCTTGCCCCCAAAATGTGTGTGCCTACAAAAGGGTCAGGTCACAAATACAGAAGATAAATAACTGAAGGACTAGTAACTAATTGGTTATTAAGCTACCATTTAGTTTAATAACTTAATTGGTAATGGATATGCTGAAATTTTCCTATAAATCAAGATGGTTTCTTCCTGTAGTGCTGCTCCATGCCACATCCCAGAGTGGTGGAAATCATGGCACAGGAACAGCTGGACAAAGAGTTACAGGCTGAATTATGCCAAAGGGCAGGAATGTGCTGCTCCCCCAAATACCACTTCAGCTGTTCAGTTTTGTTTTCTCTTGAAAAACAAGGGATAAATTAATTTCATTATAATGCAGATAGCTGTGGATGGAAGTGAAATAGAGCACCTTATCTCTGGGAAAGCCCTCGGATGTGACTGTGGCTGTACAAATACTTACACTGCAAATACAATTACTCAGAATGAGAGGGGATACAAGGAGAGCCACAGGCAGAGGGTGGAGCAGGGCACTTAGCAGACCTCACCCATCTCCCTCTCTGCTTTGTCTAGATTTCAGGGACAGGGAGAAATGTGCTGTCTCAGTGTTGGCTCTAAGGAAAAACACTGTACAGGGTTTAATTTCATCTTTATAAGCTGAAACAAGGCTATTTATTTCACATTGTTTCCCTGTCTGTTTGCCTTGTGAAGCAGCATTTTTGGTTTCCCAGTCTGAAAAATTAATGAGCTAAATGCACTGAATGAAGTGCAAGAGATATACAGGGGGAGCAGAGAGGCTGACTGGAAACCACTCTAAGACTGGGTCAAGAAATCAGGAGCAGAGTCAGGAACTGCATGAAAACCTCTGAGTCCCAAACTCTTAACCCTGAATCCCACCTTGTAAAGGACAGAGTTCTGTTTGTAATGTGGCCATGCATCATACAACAAGCCACTTTCTGTCTCAGCTTTGATTTGCATGTCTATAAGGGCAAATTCCTCCAGAAAAAAAAAAAAAAAAAAAAAAAGGTTCTTCTAGAATAATGAGTTCACCAATCCCAAATGCTCAGGAATTGCAGAAAACCAGAAAGACTCAAAAGAAAGAGATACTGTTTTTTTACAAAGCTGTTAAATCAGGCTAATATGCTGGGAAATGCAGCTGCATCAAAAACGAGGCTGAGGTAGTAGCTTACAAAGCAGAAAGCACTTGGCTGATGCCAAAAAGCTGCTTCAGTGTTGGTTTCCTTTTGCCAAGAGTCAGGAACACAGCAACCTCTGCTTTATTTATGAAGTCAGGAACCTGACTGGAGCATGTTAAGCTTTGAGGAGCAAAGCTCCTTGTAGGCTCAGAAATGGTGTCGGGATTTGGGGGTTTACTGTGGGTGTTGGAGTTCACTCATCACAGCAAAGTGCTCCGTGTTTGGAGCCACACAAATCAGTGGGTGAAGGCTGCTTTAGGGTAAAGTGTCTTGATGGGATTTCTCCCCACTGCACTTGGAAGGATGCATCAAGATTTAACTCACTGAATATCAGCATATATTAGTGCAAATAGCACAGCAGCTGGCAGGACTAAATTAAGGAATGGTTAGCTTCATTCAGAAAAGCACTGTGCACTCCAAAAGTTTTAATTTAAATAGGAAGACCTTTTAGGAATCTTTTATAGAGGACACATCCTGATAATGGCATCAAATTATGACTGGATTCTGAGGTTGCAACATGGCACTTCTGTTACTTGGCTTCTCTGTTTTCTGATCAAAATAAAATATCCCTTAAGACTGAGATTCAGGGTAATGGTGCATATAACAATACTTTATGTTACATGCATGAAGCCTTAAATAATTCCAGAATCTGTGTTGGTATAATTAATGTTTAACACCTCTTTAAGTTCACATGTCATTATTCCAGTAAAGGTATTTATCACTAGAAATGCAGTGCTAAAACACACAGTGCTGAGTCCTGCACCAGGTGAGCACACAAGTACACACACAAATACATCCCCTCCAAAAAGGGTCAGCAAAGTGGGAAAAGCTGCACCTGCAGGAAATGCATCCACGTGACAGAAATCCCAGACAGAAGGCAAGGGTCTGATATAAAAAGCATGGTATTTATTTTAAATTAATCTTCAAAGTGTAAGAATACAGCTGTGTCCTGGGGCTCTAATTTCAGATAAGGAAACAAAACTGTGCACTCCCTTTGACAGCTCTCTATCTCTTATCCAGCTCTTGCAAGTGGAAGAAATAAAATACACCAAAATCCCCTTAACAGCAGTGTAATTATGTTTATCAAAGTCTGTGTAATTATGGCTACCCTGGAAGATGTATTTATGCCATTTCCCCCACTAAAACCCATTCCTTGTAGCTAACTCAGGACAAACCCTGCATTTAGTCCTGGCCAGAGATGCTCCTACCTGTGCAAAGACGCTGCAGCCAGCTGTGTAGAAGGAGCTGTTGTTTGGGGCACTGAGTAAACTGAATTACCTTCTGTATGGGATGATGCTTAAAAGAGAGAAGTGTTCCTGTTGTGGATGGGTGTTTCTCTATGAAATAGACTCTGGGCTTGCCATGAGATCTTAAATGCAGGCATTATTAAGTGAAATTATATGGTCCCGCATATTGGAGCAGATCAGATTTTTATAATATTCTTCTCTTGACCTTAAAACAAAGGAGTTCCACTGAGGATCTCAAATCAGGCTTAGATCCCTCCAGTGTTTGGCACTGCTTGAACATAAACTCAGAGTCCTGAAAAGTAAAGGCTCTGCCCAAAGATATTCAGAAAAGTGCAGATTCCATTGCTTTAAGATTGATAAAGGCAATTCCACTTTGCTTCAACTTCCTAGCTGCTGGGACAGTATCCATCTTCTTGGCCTAATAAAAGGAGGTAAGAAGATCTCAAAAGATGTTTAAGGTCCATATACATGTGGATGTGTATGCCTGAATATTTATTTATTTATTTATTATAAAGAAACAACTTTAAGGTATTCACTTCAGCGTGAGCAGAAATTGGGCCCAAAGCAGAGCAAGCAGGCTGGCAGGAAGGAGTAGTAAAACTGATCCAGAATACAACTTTACCTGACAGAAAATTGGGTTTTTAAAATTAATGGTCCAACTCTCCTGTCTGATGTACCTGCTTCCTCCAGGAACATTCATCTTTGTCACAATACCTTAATGAAAATATCTTGATTAACTGTTTTTCTGAGCAGCTCAGTTCTGTATAGGGAAATAATTTGGTCCCTGTGTCATTGGTCCTTTGTGCAGCAGTAATTGGTGTATGTTCAGTGTTCAGCCTTTCCTGTACAAATGTGCAGGTGAACCTTTTTGGATGTATGTTTTTTTTACCAATAATTTTGTAAAAAAAAATGTGACCCCTTATAGAGTGCATTGTAGGACAGAACTTGTTGACTTCTTGATTTGTTGATTCCTATAAGGTGAAAAATCCCACTCTACAGGGAGGACTTCTGTAAGATGCTTCTGGAAGCTTCCCCTGTGTCCAGCAGAGCCAATGCCAGATGGTTCCAGGATGGATGTGCCACTGGCCAAGGCTGGGCCAGTTAGGAATCATAGGAATGCCTCTGGGATAATATTTTTTAGAAGAGAAAAAAGAGTTCTTGGGTCCTTGTAGGGGACCCACACTGGTGCAGGCTGCTGTTGCCCTGATTTTTAAAAGTGTAACGTTTTCTTTTATAGTATTTTTGAAAGTTTTACGGTTCTTTTAAAATTTTTGTGTGCCTTCTGATGTTTACATATTTCTACTGGAGTTCCCCTTCACTGTTCATGTAAATAATGATGGTTTTGCATTCTTCTTTGTGGGAAGAGAGAATTGATGGACTGTTGGTTTGACCAGTGTGGTTGGAGAGGTGGCAATTTCATCCTCCAATCCACTGTCACTTTTGGAACTCTAAATATTGTGAGGTCAGAAATAAAATTGTCTCTTTTTCTCTTTTGAACTTACCAAGCTTCTGTGCACTCATTTCAGGCTGTGCCTGAAGGGCTGGCCCCATGGACGAGTGACCCAAGCAGTTCATGGAAAACTGCCTCCCTTGGGAGAGAGCCCACACTGGAGCAGGGGAAGGACCTCTCTCCCTGAGCAGCAGCAGGAACAATGTGGATGAAGGGACTGTAACCCCATTCCCCAACTCCTGAGAGCTGGCAGGGGGAAAAGAGAGCCCAGGAAGAAGGAGTGGGAGAGGAGAGGACGTTAAGAGAGGGAGGAGGTCTGGTGTTTTTAAAAGAGGGAGGAGGTCAGGTGTTTTTAAGATTCATTTTACTTCTCATTATCCTGCTCTGATTCTGATGGGTAAATTCAATTAACATCCTCAAGTCAAGCCTGTTTTGCCTGGCTGTTAATCTGTGTGTGATCTCTCCCTGTCCTTATCTCAGCTCATGAACCCTTCCTTATATTTTCTCTCTCCTGTCCAATTGCAGAGGCAATGGACAGAGTGGCTTTGGTGCGTGCCTTGCATCCAGCCAGGATCAACCCACCACACCATGGCTATTTCTAATTTTAAAAAATCCAAAGAGATACAGGAGATTTCTTAGTTCATTTGCTCTGTGAAAGGTAAAAAAAAGCGTTCCAAAATAGGTGAGACCTTCATTTATGTGTCCTTCAAGAAGCACAAGACATTTTCAGCATTAGTGAGGAGAGAACCCACTTCTGTTCTGGATGGGGGAGAGCTGGCCCAGGACAGCCAAGGCCAACCAGCTGGCAGCAAAGATTGCTGAAAAAGAGCAAGAATGAAAGACAAAACAGAAATAGCCTCACAGATGTCCCCAGACATTTCTGGGTAATGTCTTGCACAGCTCTTAGGGGAAGAGGTTCTCCTTCCCTGCAGTTACATTGGTCCATTTTTTGTTATTAGTACTGTGGGATTTTAATAATGAATCCTCAGTGCTGACCATCATCTCTACCATGAGTGAAGGGAAGTGACAGCGGGTCTCAGGTCAGCTTTGCCCTTTCCCCTCCTCCTTCCTCCGTCTCCAGTATCCAGAACACATCCTTCCCTGCCAGCCTGTTTAGCTCCACACCTACACAACTGCTTCCTGCATAGGCACCAAACCCTTAAAATTATAACAGATGTTTTCCTTATAATATTTTTTAACATTTTTAATGAAAGTTGAGGTTTAACATATATATCTATAATTGCTCTGCAGCACTAGACAAACAGCCTTCACGCTCCAAAGGTAAAAGCCTTATTTCAGTAAAGCAAGCGTGCTGATGGCAAAGCACAGACCACTATCAATTGCTGCTCCCATAAATCACATTTATTTTCCAAATAATAGGAAGATTCATTGTTTTCTGCCAAGAAGTGTCACCTGGTAATAGGAGCCAGTCAAAGCAACAGTAATTTTCATGCCATAAAAACAGTATCAAGTCCGTTCACTGAGTAGGATGAATGCTATTGATTGGGGGAAAAAAACCTATAAAAACAGGAGAAAAAAATTAAGTAATGATGTATCAGGTGTGTAATGAAAGGTCTGTTAACATTTCCATTACTCAGCTTCCCTCTCTGGATGCCTCCTCTGAAGCATTTATGACCCACTAGGAAACCTTCTCCTCAAACCAGGGCTGTAAGGGGTTAATGGTGTGAGACCAACACTTAGAGAAGAGCAGTTGAAACCATTGTACAAAAATGAAGGGAAAGGTCCTGCCCTGGCCTCTGTATATTGACACAGCAAAAGCCCCAGAGCATTTCACTGAATTGATGTTTTCTGCTGCTAAAAGACACAGGGATGAAGGGAGGGGACTGCAGAAGAGCTGTGGTCAGAAGACACAGGGCTGTGGGAGAGAAGACACTTGTGCTTACCCCAGATCTGTCCCCTGCATGAGGGGCTGGAAACTACAGGGCCCCTCCACTGAGTCCTCTAGCAGTCAAAACAAATAGCACAAGAAAAGCTGAGCATACACATCCTTATTCTCGATATTTGCCTTAACTTCTACCAAAAAAAATGCTTTTCATCTATGACCAGATACTTGCAGGCTGCCCAGCTGAGAGGCTGATTGCTTGTGCAGCCTTGGTAAATCCATGGGCATTTCAGCTGCCTGCAAAGAACCTGGCAGAAGGTCTCACCACACCAGGGGTGGAGAGGGACCAAGACCCGTTGGTTTGCACCACTTCCATCATCCACATCCCACAGACATGATTTCATACTCAGACTTCTGCAGCATCCTGGAGGAATGTCCTTTGTCCTTGTGAATGACCACCAAGAGCACAGCCAGCAGGGACAGAAATACAAAGCCTACCTTGAGCACTTGTGCCTGTGGGCAGGCCTCTGTCACTGTCTGGATTAAACTGAGAAGAACAGGGGCCTGTTCTGTAACCTCCTGGCTTTCCAAATGACACCTCCATAGTCTCACTTCTCAACAGCAACAGGTGATGGCATCATCACCCCCTTCTAGTCAGTGCCAGCAGAAGGTAGTCCTAAAATAAAGGCCATCTCAGAACCTCTCCCCTCTCATTGTCTCATCCTGATGACTGGAGTTTCTGAGCACATATAACCATTTCTCGCAAGAGACTGATGACTTTTCTGGGTGGAAAATAGATTCTGAGGCAGCTTAAAAAACCACATTGTTAGCAGCTTAAAAAAACACATTGTTAAATGACAGACTAAAATCTATCTGCTAAACTAACCTAGGAAAAACTTACTAATTCCTGTATGAACCAGTGGTTGTTTCATAACTGGGCTGGTGGAAACACCTATAGCTCTCTGTCTTTCTCAGCTGACACATCACAATAAAACATGATATGAGGTGACTCATTACCATCGTGTTCTATCACATCCATCTCATAATGCAACCTCAAACTTGCATTACATGAACTGAATAATATTTTCCTGAGAAATCATGATAGAAAAATCTGTGGTTCCAAGGGAAGTAATTTTGCTTATTAAAGAAAATGCCGCCACTAAACCTGAATCGTGCTGAGAAAAATATGGGCTCAGGTGCACCCAAACACCTCCTCCCTGAACATCCAACAGGGCTGTCTGCTGGAGCAGAGGCACAGCAGGCAGGGGTCAGCCATCACCTGAGTCTGTGTCTGCACTCAGGACAAAAACATATTGGGCAAAATCACGTTTACAGTGGAGCTGGATCTGACCCAGAACTGCAGAGCCAGACACATTCTGGGCTTTGACAGGTCCTGACACAACTTTCTGGGAGCTCAGGTTTTGCCTTTGCACTTCAACTATCACTCTTTGCTGTCCTGTGCCCTCCCATCGCTCTGGATGTTCCCGTCACTGACCTTTCCTCATAACTACTTCCTCAGACATTTAAGATTTCCCAGATGACGTGGATGACCCAAAAACCCAGTGAACACTTACATGCAGCTGTCCCTGCACAAAACATGCTGATGGGAGCAGGGAAGCTCACAGCCCAGATTGCTACATATGGGAAATATCTTCTGCATATTGAACAAGGGGTTGGCAGTGGAAAAGCTGTAGCAGTGCCACGGGCAGTGCTGCAGAAATCGGGGACACGTGGAGTGACACCGCAGTGACTCCAGGCACTGCCTGCAGGGATGTGCCGCTCCCGGAGCACGGTGCCTTCCCAAGGTTACTGGAGCCATCCACCTGGCTGGCAGGGATCCTTCAGCCAGTGCCAGCTTTCTGTGGGAGCAGGCAGCCTGGAACTGGCCACGGAGCTCCAGCAGCTCCAGCTGCCAGCCGGGCAGAGGCACCGACAGCAAACGCTTAGAGGAGCAACGAGTGGAGGCAGGAGCTGAGCCTGAGCCAGGAGGAGCACATCCCAAATGCTGCCAGGGAATGGCCCATGACGTGATTTCAGCTGAGGGGGAGGGAAGGTGTGTGGGACCATGCTCTGGAGATACCATCACTGCCATGAGCTCATGTGTTTGCACCCTCTGTGAGAGCCTGGTGAGACTGAGGGCAGCAGAGCCAGGCCCCAGGTCTGCCCTTCCTGCATCCCAGGCTGTGCATGGCCACTGCTCTTCCTGTCAGTGCAGTATTAGCAAGCTGATAGATGCTACTCATGCTTGTCCAGATGGTCAGCACAATTTATGGAGCTGAGCCACTGTTTAACCATCTTTCCCCATTCTGAGAGGGTGATCAAAGGTAGGAAATGCTCTCTGCAAGGAATGGCTCAATGTGCTGAACCTCTTGAGCCATAAAAGAGTTAACCAAAGGCTGGCATGAGTGTAAAATCATGAGTGCCATGGAAAAGGTGAGTGAGGATGAGGTGGGCAGTGTCTCTTCCCCTGCTGGGATGGAGGAGGAGAGGAAGCCAAAGGAAGAGTTAAAACACAGTACCTATCTCATTTCCCAGTGGAGTCACATGAGGAATGCCTTGTCATAGGACAATATTGAGCAGCTTTCTAGGTTAACAAGTCAATGAGAAAAAAATACTGGGTAACAAAAAGGCCATTTCTGGATCCAGGAGCCTCTGACCCCCAAAGAGCCGCAGCTGGGAAAACACTTTGGTGAGGTATAACACGCTTAGCCTGTTCCTGTGCTTTCCCCTAGGCAGCCACCATTAGTCACTATCAAAGACAGGACAGTGGGCCAGGCAGCTGACAAATCCTTTTCAAAGTGTGACTCACAGCCCAGGGAAGGCTCCAGTGCAGGAACCTCCTCCCCTGGCCTCCCGCAGCAGTGAAACCCGTGTTGTCACAGCTCCACCAGTATGGCAGGTTGTAGCTTGTGTCTGCTGCCAGCATCAAGTCAACCACCTGTGTGAATGTCCCTTCCAGGTACTGTGGGAAGTGGTTTTTTAGTGCTCCAAAACCTCTCCTCAGTGCTCCTTCCCTTCCTTGGCTTGAGTGTGCAGTGTGTTACAGAGGCTGCAAACCATCTCCTGGGCTGACCTAGCAATATGCAATAGCACTGCTCCTATAAATATATTAAACTGTCCAAAAATGCCACATGTCTGAACTCAAAAAATCAGGCAGAAACACATATTTTATAGCTTTAACCCAATTACATTTAAGGGGTGTACATGCATAAAAGCTTTGGTGTGATCCATGATTTTGCCATCTCAGTTTTCATCTCAAAAGCCTGGAAGCAAGTTTTGTTTTTTAAGTTAAAGGAAATTTTCCCAGCTGCAATCTCTAACACTTAAATAATGTAAAAAAAAACTCACCTGCCATAGAAGACTTCATTAAATTTCAACCACCAGCAGCCTAAAGAACAAGCAAATTGCTCAGCATTGACCAAAGGATGAACACTTCCCAAACAAGGGATGGAAAAAATGACATCTGCTGTTTCACTAGAAAGGTGCATGTGTGTGCTAATGGAAAGAGACACTGAAGAGATGCAATCAGCCAGCACAGTGAGGTCCCATTCCCTCCTTGAAGACATCCTAGAAAATCCTGGATCACTTCCAGGCAGATATTGAGGCATTTCCCTGAAATCAAAGCATTCAGACTCATTATCAGCACAAGTGTTTTAATCTCCCTCTCACACTCACTTCTTACTTCTTGGGCTGGTTTTGCAGTGACAACATGAGGCCTTCAGGAAGAGACAGGATCCTGCCTATCTCAAGTCTGGGATACTTGAAACTGTAGTTCAAGATATGCCAAATGGTCAGTCTCTTCTTGTCATGATGAGAGCAGAACCTACCCCATGCTTGGAAATGTCATCTCACGTCAGCTCAGCCACTTTGTAAGTGCTTCACTCACTGTCAGGAGCTAACAGCTGGTGGCTAAGAGGGCACCATAACAAATCTGACACTTACTAATACCCCACCTAATCCTTTTGGGCTAGAAGAGCTTGTGAAGAGACAAAGTGTGCTGACACAGGGCAGGTCAATTGATCATAGCTCCAAATATGAACGTTTAGTGAGATCTGTACGTGGCTGTAAGTGCCCTCTTTTAATTCCCATCAATTAAGGGAAAGTTAATTCCCATCAATCAAGGACGAAAGTTGCCTTGCCTAGAGTTTTTACTGCAACAGGTAGCAATGAGAAAAGTATTGCAAAGAGTCATAAAAAGTCCCTTAAGACCAGCTTCCTCCTTGGAAAGAAGAGAATTAACTATAGCTAATCATGGGCAAATATGCCACCCCCATCCTCCCATCAATGTGTGAGTTACAGGGCAGCAAGGTGCTCCCTGGGCAGGGAAACATGAGAGAGCCCTAAAATGTGAGCTCAGCTTGGACATAAAAGAGAACTGTATAAGATAACCAGGATCTGAAATTCAGGAAGGACTAACCTGTGCATCCAGGGAAGCCTGTGCAACTAGCACACAAAACAAAAGGGGAAAACTGGAAATTAATAGAATTATTTACAGGTAGAATAAAACAATGTCATTTGATATAGTAACAAGCTAATCCCATCACTTGATAGGCACCAGTTTGGTGGCACATGGTGGGGAACATTCCTGAAGAACAAGTGGGTACGAGTCACACATTTCAGATGTGGTTGGGAAAACAGGCAGCTTAGTGCTTACCTGATGATTACTACACATTTTCTAGATATTTGACTCATCATCTTTTCAGTGTGTTACTTCAAGAAATACATACAAAGGCTCATGAAATAGTTTGAAATTTGAGGAAAAGGAAAGTTTGTAAAGGCAGCCAAGCTGACAGAAGGAAACAGAGCTTTGTGCTACCTCTAGGAGCAGGATGTACAGGTCTGCAAGCTGCTCATGAAGGTGGCACCAGCACGGAGTAGGGATTGGGCAAAAACTTGAAAATTTTTTTTTCGTTCTAACACCTACATACTCTGAGATCATTTATTTCAGGTCAAAGTCCTGCCAAATCTTGATTCAAAGAGTAGACAGTGCACATCTCTGAAAGGTGTGGGAAAACAACTGAATTTAAACCATTTTCATAGTGGCAGCTTCCAACTGAGAACCACGAACATTTATCTGTCAGCCTTGTGTTTGTTTGCAATTGTGTCCCCTCTATCTCAAAAAGGGGTTTTTCCACTGTTGTCTTTTTAAGAGATACCTTTCAGTGTATCCTTCCTGTTACACAACTGTTATCTACCCTAGTAAATTTATTTTCTCATGGGATACATTTCAGGTCTTGGAGGCCAGATATCTGCTCCATAAGGAATCATTTTGCAATACATGTTATACATCACATCAGGCCCCCTATTTAAACTAGCTCTGTTGTTGTTCTCAGCTCTTCCACAGAAGTATTGTTGGGATGGGCAGGAATCATTTCCCAACTTTCACAATATATTTATTCACAGCCATTCTTGGGCCAGCATCATCTGTTATCAGTTGCGGTGTCTCACACCCACCTGCATTTTTTCCTACCCTGACACATATTTAAGTACCCACATCAGTCAGGCAGCCTTCACCTGTGGCAGATGGAGGCACTGGGATGCAGAACCATGTGCCTGCTCCTACAGACATAGCACCAGCTCCAGGATGTCCTGGAAGCAGCACAGCCACATGAACACAGTGCTACAGCCACACTACACTTGAGCAGTTCCCCTTCAGCTAAAATCCAGAAGTGATTGGGCTGAGAAAGAAGGAAAAAGGCTCAGTAGCCATGGGCCTACATCTCTTAATTTCCAGGCAAGCTCAGACAGATTCTAGGTGGTTATGGGAGAGATGACGCCCGTGGCTCCCTGCTCTGGGGACTCCGTTTCCCAGGAGTTGCTCCCAGTGGGTGTAGGAGGCCACCTGCAAGCACAGCAGCTCCCTTCCAGTGGGGTGAGGATGCCTGTGTTGAGACAGGCTTTTCCTCACTAATTTAGAGCCTGCCTGCAGGTCTCCTAATTAATGCTCTACCCACCTCCATCCAGCCTAACACAGGGATTGAGTCAAGGAAATATTTATGTACCAAATCCCTGTCTGCTCTACCTCTTCAAGGCACATTCCTGATCTGGAGCCACTCTGTCCCATTACGTGAGGCTGCTCACAGCACAGGGACAGCCCTGGGGAGACCAGCCCTGTGCTGGCGTCACCTCTCCCTTCCTCCACCTCTGCTGCTTTCCCAAAGCATGCACCATGTCCCCAACAAATGATCAGCAGCAACAGCTTTAACATATTTATGGAATAGAATATGGAAAGCAACCCAACCAGGATGCAGTTCAATGTTGTGCATTATCCAGGATATTCCTTGCATGGCAAATGTGCAAGCTTTGCTTGAAGTGTACTCTCCTCATAGTGATGTTTCCAGCCAGAAAGAACCCTCATTTTCCAGTATCAGCCATTAGACACAGGGTCTGTATTGACTTGCTCATGGATTTAACAAAAGGAATTACCTGGAATGCTTGTGGGCGTTGTGTGAATGAGGCCTCTCTCCCTGCGCTTACAACCTGGACTTTAATGGAAACGAACCAGACAACTGATGCCAGTCTACAGCACAGTGCAAGAGGACAAAGTATAAAGGCAGATTTTCTTTATTTTTAAATATTAGTAACACTGCACAAAAAAAAAAAAAAAAAAAGAGTGGTACTTAAGTGACAGAAAAATGGTACTCAGTCCTTATTTGATTTTAACCGTAATTTACAGACCCTAAGAGAGTTCACAGATGATTATTGTGTGTTATATGGTGCCTGCAGAGGGTTACATTGGGTAATTGAAGCTAAACCATTCAGATACCAGAGACACCAGAATTTGTTATGTCAAACCATGCTAGAATGCAGACTTGGCTTTTCTGTTTAGCTCCTCTCTTACATCATTATGTGCATTCCTGCATCTTTGAAAGGTTAGGATGAGTGAGTTTCTCCAGAAACTGTAGACTTTCAATATTGCCAGGTTTAAGGGTGTTACATCAACAACATATTGGCAAGAGGAAGACAAAAGAAACAAAACAAAACCATAAGCTGCTAACTCCTACCTGGAGGTTAAAAAAAAAGAGACAAGAAACATGACAAGAAACATGCAGGTAAATACTTAAGGAAACAAAGGGGCTCTGTACACATTAAAAGGTTAAGAGAAGCAATGTGTCATGCACATGAGACAAGTATGGGAAGCAAGGAAGTCATCTTGCCAGGAAATATGTACTTCTTTAAAATCTAAGACAGCTTTTCAAGCTAAAAAAAATAGTCCTACAATAAAACCAATGCAAAATGCTTTCATACATAAAGGTATAAGTTCTTTGCAAAACAAGTTGATGAAATCTAAAACGGATGCTGAAAAATGTTTGGTATCTAAAACCTACTCAGGAGAAACAAAGAGCAGTTTTAAAGTAGCACTTGGATCATTTGTCTCTAGGTTCTGAAAATAAACTTTTAAAATAAGGAATGATTTCACTAAATGATTCATCAGGAGTCAACTAAGCCTAAAGAGTAGGAGTGCTTACAGGAGACCATCATTACACTACAGTTCTTAAAATCAGAAGATATAACTTCAAGATACAATTTAATATGAGGGAACATTTTAATAGGGACAGAACTGCCCAGCCTGGGGAAAAAAAAAAAAAAAGAAAAACCCAACCATAAAAGTCACTTATTAATCTTGCATAAATTACCCTATAAGAGCTCATCTCAGTCCCACTCCCAACAACATGAGTGAACAGGACTCTTCTTTCAACAGGCCTGATTTGATGCCAGTGACCAAACAAGCAGGCATTTGCCTTTTATATCCTACAAGACAAATAACAAACACTAGACTAGAGTTGCCTTAGTCCCAGGGAAGGAAGAGGTAAGAAATTCTGTAACGCTTTCCAATCTTCAAACATAACACACGTCTAACCACAACCTGCCTCATCTGAATTCCCTAACCTGAACGGGCAAGAAAGACACTCTGTGAAACTAAAAGGAATAACATAGTGCAATTTTAGTACAGTTTTAAACATGAGTCACTTCCTTGGTAGCAGTGTGAACAATCAAAAAATATACACAAAAGAGGTGTGCTCGAAGGTAACATGAAGTTGTCATTGTTTTAAAGGTATTGGCATAGCAGAGAAGTCCATTTTAGTAACTCGCTTTGGTTGACTTCTTCTTCTTCAGTTCCTCTCTCTGCTTCTGCTTCCTCCTCTTGCTGCCTTCTTTGTATCCTGAGGAAACATGGCTTGTAAAACACTTTTCACAGCATTCACAGACTTTTCTCTCTAGCAAAAGCATATGTTCTCTGAATGGTTTAAAGAATATTAAAGAAAAGGTCTGGCTTCCTAATGTGTTTTTTGTTTTTATTTTAAATTGCCATTTCCACTATATCCCCCATTCTACTATATCCCTTACATAGGATAGAAAGAAAATACTACTAATCTTTGAAGTTTTAAAAGATCTGGAGAACTTTCAAAATACTTCAAAGCCATTCAGGAAAAGCTTCAAAATTAGAGCACATGCAAAACCAGAATAATTTTCAAAAAGGAAGCAATAAATAAGACTTATGCAGCAGGAGCAATTTAAGTACTGGCATTTCCTGCTCACGGTAGTCAGAGTTACCATGATATTTGCATTTCCATTTTAAGACTAGGGAATGCCAAGAATCCTGAGTAAATAAGAAGGTGCTCAGTGTTTACCAATATATATTTTATATGCTGCTCATGCTTAACTATGCACCACAGGTTATGTTCGACTGCAGCCCCAATGGTGCATGAAAGCACTGAGTTCAAGCAATAATTATTTGCTACAGGTTCAATAGGCACAAGCTTCCAGCCATGTGATCATCATTCCAATGGTTTATTACCCCCACAGAGGTGTGTGTAGAACAGTTGTTGCTCAGCATCACACCTTTTCCTCCAAACTTGCAGTAAAACCCACCTTGCTGGCACACTTGCATGAGCAGTGAACTGTGTGAACCACCACATCTACCCAGGTGCACTCAGAAATCTAAACTAAGAGCCAGGAAACATTTCCCTCAGACAATCATTCTGTGATGTTTTGAGACAGCTGGAGGGATCTTTCAGCTCAGTGGTGCTCTGTCACTGGAAATCAGCACAGCCCAGTGACCAGGACCAGCACAGAGCAGAGCAACCCCTGCAATCCAACTGAGGGGCAGGGCTGGGAGTCAGAGGAATGGCTCTGTGGAAAGGCACAGCTCTGCCTCTATGAATATCTCTTTTTTTTTACCTCTGTCCTGTCAGCAGGCAGGCAGAGATGACCCCAGGGAAGCAGTTTCACCAGTGCACCTGGTTCTCCATCAATTTATCAACAGCAAAATTAAGATGGGAAAAGGAAGTTGTAGGAGGCTGGGGGAGAACAAAGCCACGCTGTGGCTGCAGTTTGCTCCTCACCAGAGCTCCTCCCACAGCACAGCTGAAGTTCTTCAGTTTAAGTTTAAGACTTGGGGAGAACCACAAGGTAAGTCTTTTGGCTACAAACATTTGAGACATTATCAAAAGTTTAGAGGAAATACACTCACTTGCAGCAACGGAAAACTGTTCTAGGTTATCACTCTAGCACCTGTGCTGTACCCACAGCATGACTTCATCTTTTGTAATTGTCTGAGTCAAGAGGCAGCATATTTATTTAGAAATTCTGCCATGAGCAATCAGCCTGCACAAAGTTAGAGTGGAAACCAGTGTTCTTGTTTAAGGAAGAGAGAAACTGGGGTGCTTGGCAGAATTGCAGATGGCACTGGGTTTTCCCCTGCACTCTGTCACCCCCTGAGCTAAACTCCTGTCTCTGTTCACTGTGTGAACATCTCCTCACTAAGAACTCCATCCAGGAAGTTTCCTTCCACGTCAGCCCCTTGGTCACCAAAAAGAGGATCCTTTTGCATTCAATTCACTGAGTAAGGCACCCATCCCTGAAGGGCTCAGGCATCTCCCTGCTTTCCCACAGAGGTCAAGGGAGGCGGAAGAGATGTGCTGACTCCTGAGCATCAGTCATCTGGGAGGTGTTATTCAAAGGATTCCTCCCCTTACTGGAAGGAAAAACAGCATCATATCAGCTGATCAGAACTAGCTCTTGTAACAACTATGAAACAATAACACATATTTGGGAAAGGATCATTAAACCCTAGCAGGTATTAGCTTCAGAATTTTTTTCATTTCTCGTTCTCAAAACAGTGTCAGTATTTCTAAAAGGTTTCCACATCTAGGCATGATAGCATTTCATGCTGCTACTTTATATCATAATACTTTTTTTTCCATTTTCTTCAAATGCTTGAGATTTTCAAAGCAATTCTAGCAATTGTTTCTTAAAAATACTGAGTCAATGTAAATTATGACTTGAAGTGAATGCCACATAATTTATTGTCTTATAAATGAAACAACTCAAATGTTAATATATTACGGTATGAAGATATTTAGGCATTTGACAACATGGTCTCCTACCAGCCTCTGGTATGATAAGGCTGAAAAGTGGAAATCTTTCAAGTG
Source organism: Chloebia gouldiae (assembly GCA_003676055.1). Taxonomy (NCBI): domain Eukaryota; kingdom Metazoa; phylum Chordata; class Aves; order Passeriformes; family Passeridae; genus Chloebia; species Chloebia gouldiae. The sequence goes on along the minus strand of QUSF01000003.1, from coordinate 7,129,097 downwards.
TTATCACTGACACACAGAAAGAGATTGCCCAAAGCAGGAGATAACACACAAACACAGAGTATTCCTCAAGAGAAAACGGCCAGGTCCTTTCTGTTTTGAGCCTGCTGTGATAAATAATTTCACTGTCTGCCATTTCCTTTTCTACCCCCACCTAAGAAGAAAGGATAGGTCAAACTTGGCCAGTCTGTTGCTCCAGAGATGCTATGCTGGGTGATAACAGCCAAAAACCTGATCCAAACAAGTGAAGCAGCTCCTAACATAAATAAAGATTGCACACTAAAGAAGTAGCCCTTCGGTATCTATGTCACTCCAATACTTCAACCAGCACTAATTAAAAGCATATTTAGCTGCCTTGGTTACAAGACTAGCCCCAAAGTCACGAGACAACAAAATCTGAATTAGAAAGCAGCAGCCCAATGACTGATCACTCTGCAGTGAGCCTGTGTCCTGGCGAGTTGCCAGCGTCCCAAAGTGTCCATAGAAACTTCCCACAGTGTTGCACTTCAGCCAAACAGTGCTGGCCTTGGAGAAGGCTGTTCAGATTTCCACCCTTAGCAGCAATCTTTAGCCAGCCAAACTCTAGAAATGCCTCACAGGGCAGAGGGAGAACAGGTTGCAAAGAGCTTCTCCAAGCTATGACGTCTGTAAAACAGATTCACTCAAATGCAGATAGAAATCTCCCTAAGTTGGTATTTCTTGCTTTTGTCAGCTGCCAGGAGCAGAGATGGGTGAAGCAGGAATCCACACCATTTGGAATTACACCTGCTTTACTGCTTGGATAATTCTTGTCTAAAACAAACAGCATCAGCTAACCCACTCCTTCCACGTCATCCCCTTCTTTTCTACTTCTAGAAGAGCCACAAGGAGCACATTCAGAAGCTATTCCAGCTTTTGTGAAGCTGCTGAAGGCTGAAAACAACTTCCAGAAACACTTAGGTGCAACTCCTTCAACCATCACTCAGCAAGGACCCAGACAAACTGGGAAGCTTCTCTGCTGTGTCCCAGATTGCCTTTCCTTCTGGCTTTCTACTTCCCTGCCATCTGCACCTCCCAAAGTCACGAGATTGTTCAGTCACTGACTGTGAAACTCATCACATTCTTGGGTGGCAACTGCAAGGGAGGTGTGCACGTCGGGCGGCCGATCCAAAGGCACAAATGTCCTGGGCAAGACACTCCTACCCAATGCATTTCTGGTATCCTGCTTTTTCCTGCCCTGCCTGACATCTGCCTGCTCTGCCAGGATGCAGAGTGGCCACGGGTCTGCTCCACCTTCCTTCTGCCAGCACAGAGGAGCGTAGGAGTCAGCAGAAGGAAACAAGGTGCCCAGTCACAGCTGAGAATTAACACACAGCATTGCTGCTGCTTGACCCACATCAGTGAGCAACAAAGGCCATGGCACGATTTATTATAGAAGATCTGCTAAGGTGAAGACTTTGGAGCGGCCTCCTTCCACTTTCAGAGTGAAACATTGAGGTTGGGTGTGGGAGGGATTCATATTTTCTGCTCAAGTCTCAGAGAAAATGTTCTCCAAGATCTACCAACTTTTTGCTAAGATTGTGGCCTTCCTTCAAAGCATGGAAGCAGCCATGGCCCCAACACCCACAGAGCTTTAAAAGGGCATTGAGGCAATTTCAAGCTGGGTTTTGTAGTGCTCTTTCTAATTTTCTGCTCTTAGAAATCTCTCTCTAGTCAAAACAATAAACTGCTATTTCAAAGGCAGCTGGCTCACTTCTGAGTTGCAGCCACCCTCAGTTATTTTGGACTGACCACACTCACATATGCCGTTGTAAAAACACATACCAGATCACAGCTTGAGTATAATTTCATGTGTGACTCAATTTGCAATTACAACTTTACACTTTCACATCCCCTCCCCTCAGTCTGAGCCACTGCCCAGCACCCAGCACAACCTGACCTACTAATTCCCTCTCCTCATCCACAGCTCCTGCCTGCTCCTCCTCCTGTGCCACAGAGCATCATGGAGAGGGAGCCTTTAGTCAAGACCTGGGGTGACAAAACATCCCACCCTGTCTAGGTATGCTGTTCCACTATTCAATTATCCACACTGCTAAATCCAAGGGGTGAGTTCTCCAGTTTCACTGGCCAATCTGGTGATGTAATCCCAACTTTGATGTTTTAGGGGACTGAGAAGCTTTAGCAAGTTTTAGGGGCCTTCCTTCATGCTTGCTCACCATGTCGTTTTCTTGACCAATTCTGCCTAGACTTGCCACAAGAACAAACCAAGCCAGATATCACCTGTTTGCCTCCTGTTACTTAGGGTAACACAAGCACTGAATAGATTTCCAAGGTTTTACTCCCAAATGGCAAGCAAAAGCTTGCAAGGCTCTGCAGCCATGGAATTCCTTCCACACACAGCCCAGCTATCTTTGATGGGTAACAGGATGATTTTATACCAGCAACCAAAATACCATGCTTGAAGGCAGTTCTGGGCTATGCCTGAGGGCAACCAGCCAGTCTCCAAATCCACCAGCCAGCCTCCAAATCCACCAGCCAGCCTTCCCAGCCCCTGCCCCACATGGGTACAGCTGTTACCCCATCCCACTTGCACAGTTACAGCAAGGGGATGTGGAGAAAAGCGAGGGCAAACTCCATCTTTGCACCTCCAGCATTCCTCATGTATTAGACTTCCACAAAAATCGATGGCTTTGCTTTCCTTTCTCTTTCCATTACATGCCCAAAACAAAGTTTGTGATGGAATTATAAAGTAATTAGTTTGGATAACAAAGCACATCAATGTTACTAGTTAGTAAAGTGTAATTCAGGAAACTGCACATTGGTAAAAAGAACGGAGACTGAATTAAAGATGAAATGAACTACAAAGAGCTCAACTTTCCAGCAGAGGAATCCATGCCAGGAAAGGATCAAGATTAGTTACACTAGTTCTTTGAGTGCTTTCCTCTTCACAGGTGCCAGCAGATGAAAATGCAGCAAAAAAAATGAATTATTAATGTTGTAAGTTGTAGGTTAATGCAAGCTATTTCTTTGAAAAGGAAGAGCAAACCTTGCAATATTATCTTCCAAATAATGAAATTTGTATCATATTTTTGATTATTTTAACAATTAAACATTTCAATCATTCTTGTTGGATAAAGGTCAAAACTCTCAAATCCAAAACAGTAGTTTTTAAGGGGTAGTTACCACTACCTCTGGCATTAACAGCTGCTACCTCCAGGTCTCTGCTGGCATTAGCACCACTTTGACATGGCTCAGATCCCCCCAGCCAGCTGTGTATCACACTATCAGGGAGCACATCACTTGCAGTATGTGAATTCTTATTTCAAAAATTCCTTTTTGGAGCCAGAGAACTGTTTGATACATGCAGCAACTTCAGAGCACAATAGGTGAAGTTTTATTCTAAAAGGCCATTATGAAACCGAGAACAGTTTCCAGAGCAATTTCTACTAAAACACAAAGTGCCCATGGTAGATGGAGAATTAAATTAAACTTTCAATTTTTTTCTTAAATGCCCACTGTGATAACTGGCAATCCTGACTAAGGAGAGGATTCATCTCACCTCTGGATACTGCCAGCATAAAGGAGTAGGCCAGCCTTTCCTCTTGGGCCCTAGAGAGATGCCACTTCCAGAGGGATTCCCACCACATAGTCAAGATGAAACCTATCCCCTTCTCCTTCATTTAAGTATCCTACAGACTTACAAATCAAAATTCAAACAGTCCCATTCTTAGAGCTGGGAAAACCACTTCACTGCAGATGAATCATTAATGACTGAGGGTTTGCAGCTGGGACAACATTTAAAACTGCTGCGTGGTCCCGCTGCCAGGAGCCCCGCACTGGTGGTGGCAAAACCATCTGATTCAAGGTGGAACTGCACCTGGTTTGAGGCCATTGAAGTCAGCTATTTCCCAGTGAACTGAGAGGGCTTTGGAGCAAGGCAGAAATGATGCCATTCTCTCCCGACGCCGGCCCGTGTAAGCACGGCAGTGACCGATGAGAAGCCAAGCGAGTAAAGTGGTCTCTGTAACTACAGAGCTGTGCTGGTGAAGCTGCTTTGCTGGGCAAGGCACTCAGCAGAGGTGAACACCCATGTAGGGGAATGGCATAACTGGCCAGGGCTCGTGCACACACTCCCCAGGGAGGGATTAAGACACTCACGTAGGTTTTTATGACTGACTCGACCAGTCCTTCAGCAGCCCTGTCCATCAGAGGAACAGCAGGCAAAATATTTAAAGCAACAGTAAAATCTCAGTCTTACTGCAATCAAGTTTTCACCCTGAGTTGTTTTGGCAACTCACAATCTACTGGTAGAAGAGAGCATTTTGTGATTGCACTAATACTTCTGGAAATTAATTTTAATTGCAAACTTGTGCGTCTTGGAGCATAAATAAATTCACAGCAAAAATTCCTAAGCAATCTTAAAAATTGCTCCAAAAATTGCATGATGCATTTCAAACTCAGCTGCTCCTTGGAATCCATTGCAAAATACTGTGATTGCAAACACCCTTGTGTGTCCAAAGACAGAGCCAAGGTTTTGTTTTGCCAGCCACAGACACAGGACACAAACCTGTAGCCTTTGTGTGAGAGGCTTCAGGAAATCAGCCCAGAGGTCACATTTAGGCCTCTGTTATTTTTTTTTTTTTTTTTTTTTTTTTTTTTAAGAAAAGTTTCAACTTGGTCATCTTTAAAAACACAAATAGCAACTTATCAGGAAGACATTAATCTAAATTATTCTATTTTTTCAATGTGTCATCTATCATATCTTCAGGTCTTCCATACAAAAGACATTGTTAGATTTAAAGGCTCATCAACACATTGGAAGTTGGTATAGCACTGGGAGTACATAAGCACCTGTTTTGGCATCCAGTGCATATTTTTCATGTGCTGTGTTTACCTTGAGAAGCCTCATAGCCTCACACTTCCCAGTACTTCACCTAATTTCACACTACTGGGAAGGGTCCTTGCTTTGGGCATCCAAGCAGAAAGGCATCTTTCACATACCAGAAAAACCTGTCCTTGTAGTCCTGGATGATCTCTGACCACAGGTTCCAATTAAATCAAGTAGTTATGAGGACTTCATTGTCCAAGATAGCCTCTGGACTACATTGCCAAAAAATTACAGACTGGAAATATATTAAAGGACTAATTACTTCCAAAAATAACCTGGACAATTGCCACGTTGCCACGTTTGCCTGAACGTTCTCAGCATCCTCTATTAGGATTTAGTTGCCTAAAACTGCAGCTTCCAGAAATATTATCAACTTGCTGAACTTCTCCTTGGACAAGGAAGCCAAGCACAATTTAAGTAAATGAATGTGCAAAGTATTGTGATGAGTTAACCTCTAAAATGCCTTCACTTTTAACAACAAAGAGCACAGGCACTTCAGCAGCACAGCAGTATTTGCCCTGGATCCTTAAATATCCTAGGGCCTTAGTGAATCTAGGCTAAATGGAAGATCAGAGCTAAAGCAGGATGAAGGCAAACAAGCTGCTATTTATTATCTACCAGGGAACTAACATTAAGTCAACACACAGCACCAACTTCTTGCTTGGCTTTTTGGGTTTGGCTTTTGACTATGTGATGGGTCCTTCTCTGCACGTTTCTCACCAACATGCTTGTGCACACCTGATAAATAAATAGGGGTCTCGAAGCTGCTCATAACCCGGCTCCTGTCCTGTTCTTCCACCTCATCACTATTGTGGTAGCAGGCCAAGCGAGGGGAGGTGCCAGACTTGTGAGGCTTCAGCAGGCGGAGGTTGGTGGGCTGGGAGGGCAGCGCGTGTTGTCCTCTCCGTCTGCACTCCTCGGCAAAGGCTTCCTCATCTGCCTCCCCTGCAAAAAGCAACAAATGCAAGAAAGGTCAGCTGCACCCACAATGCATCCATTTAGTCTGGCAAAAAAGCCCTCAGGAATGGGCTGGGTGTTAGGGGGTCACAAAGCTCATGTCTTGGCCATGGTTGGTCACGGACAGTCCTGTGTATCTGCAGGCTGGGGAGTGTCAGGAGCAGAAAGCTCCATCGGTGGGCGGTCACTGCACCCAAAAAAGTCCACTAGATATGATGACCCAGGTGCCACTGTTCCCTTTTCCCCAAAAGGCAGGGTGAAGGAGCTGAGCACATGACCCTGGACAGGATTTCTGTCCTGTGCAGAGCATGTGGTCACATCCCACCTCACCTGGACTGTCCTGCTCAAGGAAAAGATAAAGGGAAAGGAGAGATAAATATCCAAGCTGGCTACAGGGGTTGTGGGACAAGCATTAAGCCAGCATGGGTTCAGAGGGGCCAGATGTTTGACATCACAGCTGGAAGGATGATGGAGATGTGTGATGGAACACCTGAAGACAAGAAATCATGTTGAATCTGTGAGAGATATACACAGCCCAGAGGCAAGGCAGGCACACACAGCACAGGCCAATGCACACAATGGAAATAAAACCCAATGTTTGCAAAAACTGGTGTGAAAGATGAGATACTCCTATCATACTTACGCTGTTTTACAGATGACACTTTCCTTTACTGCAGAAACTGCAACAGTACCACTGCTGCAAAGCAGAGAAATCAGCTACCATAACACAGACAAAACTCAGGAAAACCACACATTGGAAAACAAACAGATCCCAAAAAGCCAACAAAAGATGTTCAACAGGGAAAATATGGGGGATGGGGGGAAGATTTGGAACAAAGGTGTGTACCAGATTCATCTCTTAAAGGCCTTTTAAAGTTTCATTAGTTCAATTACTTAAGTACTGCTAATAGAGCTGATGAAATATGACATCATTTTATTTTCATCAAAAGTGGTGTGTCACATTCTGGAAGTTTTTCCTGGGATGTGCCCGGCATCAGCTGCTCAGGGAGGGGTGTGTGCTCTCAGCTAATGCTCTTAGTTCATGGCTGGAAAATGCTTTGAAGATGAAAAAGGCACCACGTACGCAAGACAGGACAGAGCAGGAATCCCCACTTTGTGTGTGCCCCACACCACCACTTCCAAACACAACGGGCTGCATTGTCTTTACCTTGTAATTGTACACGGGGAGATGCTTCTGAGGGCATGAGGAAAAGGAGGCAAGGTGTGTTTAGAAAGTCATTTCCCAGCGCGGTGAGGCACCGAGGAGTCCTGAGCAGCCGACGGGCTGTGCTCGGCGTTAGCAGAGGATGCTCCTTCCCGAGTGGCCCATCCCCACCTCAACACTCCTGCTTTTGTACTCTGGAGTCCCCCACACTTGCAAAGGAACAAGCAAACACCACAGAAACTCAAGTGATGACAAGACAAGGATTTCTGCGTTTAGCCTCTGCCTGCCTGCATCACGCCAGGGTAAAACGCTGGGTGTATGGTTCTCCTTGCAGGATGGCACCAGGACTTCAGCTACAAGAGGTAAGGAAAAGCTCAGGAAAGGCCAGATGCAGAATTGCCATCATTACCCATAAGAAGCTACAGGATTTTACACACCATTACCTATGAAGGGAAGCCTATAAAATGCCAAGACTAAGGGAATAAAAAGCACATGGGACCTGTTTACATCAGCTGCACATACAAAAACCAGTCAAGAGAGTTCACTTCCTAACAAATTACAGTGTGACACAAATACAAGATCCTTCCTCTCCCATGGAAACACAAAGTGCATGGATTTCTTTTTCATGTGCAAAGTCTTGCTTAATGTACGTTTGAAATTTATATTTGCAAATAGATGCAGGAATGGGAAACATGCTGAGGCCACCCTTGAGGCTCTGGGTGTGTTTGTGCATCACAGAGACATCCCAACCAGGCACACTCACACAGCTCCTCAGTACTGGGCTCGGGGAACCAGCCCACCTTTGCAATCATAGAACACTTCAGCTGGAAGGAGCCTTTAGAGCTCGTCTGATCCAACTCTCCTATAATAAACAGGGACATCCTCCCTGATCAGGGTGTCTCACGGCCTCATCCAACCTGACCTTGAATTTTCCAGGGATGAAACACCTACCAACTCCCTGGGCAACCTGTGCTAGCGTTTCATGACCCTCACTGTAAACATTTCATCAATGTATCTAAGCCAAGCCTCCTTCAGTTTAAAACCATTACCCTTTGTCCTGTCACTACAGGCCCTACTTAAAGGTCTGCCTCCATCTTTCTTATAAGCTCTCTTAAAGAATTTTAGAGGATTAAATACATCTTGATCACCTAACAGAGTCCTTCAGTCTTCCATATCCCCAAAGCAAAGGCAAATTTTAGTTCAACAAGTAGACTCCAAAAATTGCCCAAACTTTTCCCCCCTTATGAGTTATGGGAGAGCAGGATGGCACTAGAAATTAGTTAAATGGTGTAACATCACGTCAGCTGTGATTTAAATACTGAATTGACTGCAGTGCTATGCATGGCATGAGCTGTCAGATCCTCCTCTGATCATCCACCTTTAGCACACCTGGCACAGCAAAGCTAAAGTGTGATTTGCATCAACTGTTCTCTCCTGTTCTACATATTTGAAACATTAGAGCCAGACTGTACCACTGCAAATAGAAAACTTGAATAGAATTTACTCTGGAAGAGGTCAGCCACAAAGGACATCACCACCAAAAAGTGCTTAAATTCTGCTAGAGCTTTGTCAGCAGCAATGTTTGTCCTAGAAATGGCTTTTAGGAAGAGAGCAGGTATTGGGGATGGGGGCTGGCTGTGGAATACCCACAGTTCTGAGCAGGAATATCCACCCAAGGAGCACCTTCCAGGAGTGCTCAGGCTTTAAACAGCCCTCAGTTCCCCCAGCATCTCCTTTTTGCTGTTCTCTGTGCCTCCACACCCACGTGAGAGCTGGGCAGCCGTGCCGTGACCCAAGCAGGACTGACCCAGGTTAAAAATAACTCTTTTTACCAGCTTATTTTTAACCTGGCTCAGGGCCTGCAGCCAGCTCATCGTGCAGCCGCCCCAGCTGGGGCAGGGAAGGGGGAAATTGTCGAGGACAGCTGGAATCAGCATCCAGGTTACGGTGTTAAGCAAAAGATCTTATTCTACTAATGCAAATAATCATTAAAAACCTAGCAGTCATTTCACTTGCAAAACCAGTTTCGAGAAGTTACATTTCTAAGGGTTAGTTCTGAGAATTACAGATATGGCATTACCAGTAACATTTAAAAACAATACTTAAGATTTGGTTTTGTGCCGCAGCAGGTTCTCTGAAATGAATGGCAGCTTCCAGGGAAGAAAAAAAAAAACAAACAGGAGCTGTAACATCCTAAAAAGCTGTGTTAAAAGCTGCCTTCTGCTCTGAGGAAGAAGGGCTGGAAAAGAACTTCAGGCAGCGAGGAGGAGGAAATGGAAATGCAGCGAGCCAGCAGAGGGCAATGCCGGCTGTCGCAGCGGCATCCCCAGCTGGGACTAGGGGAGCCACCAGCTGCACCAAGGGGTCTGTGCGTGATCCCGCAAAATGAAGGTAACACACGGGAATAAAAACATAAAAACACCGGCAGGGATTTGCAGGTGAGCTGGGACAGGTGAGCCTCGGAGCGCCTCACACCAAGGCAGCCCCGCACGGGCTGCCACTATTATTTAGGGTTACGTTTAATATCCATGTATGTCCAGGGATTGAACTGAAATCCTAGCAGGAATCAGCAGTAATTAATGGCCAGGCAGTAATGACAGAACTATGCCGAGCAAACCAGGGTAAACATCCTGAGCAGACGGAGCTGCTGATTTGCATTCACCAGCTCACTTCCCGCACGGCAGCCCCGCTGTGCTCTTACACACCTCACCTCAGAAATACACCTAGAATTGGGGTTTTCCCTCTATTAGGAAATAAAAAGCAGGTGCACCAGTTTGCTCAGTCCAAAGGAACACTTCCCTGAGGCCACAAGCACCTGGTCCCGTCGGCAGCATCAGGAGATGCAGCTGTGCGAGGACACAACAGCTGCGAGCGAAGCTCCTGCCCCCAGGCATTCCAAGTGGGCTTGCAGGAAGCCTCCTCCATTCAATTCTTCCTTGAAGGATGGCCTGCGAAGTGTCTTTCGAATACTTCAAGCCTCTAAAGTGAAGGGGCAGTGTAAACTCAGAGCAAAGCATCATATTGCTGCTTCAGGCAGCCTGAGGTTCACCTGAGCTGTTCCTGATGCATGATGACATGGCAGAGTGGAGAAAGCTGGGGGGGATCTTTCTTGAATTTTTCCCCCCCTCCTATTACAAGGGTTTGGAATTTACCCTGTGCTTACAGAGGATGCTGGAGTTTCTGATGACTCAACTACATCCGCTGCTGCCGTGCAGAGCTGAACTGCAATGGAAGGAGCAACCAAAAGTGAAAAAAAAAAAAAGATCCCCATTTAAACATATTTTTCTGAAGTCCATTGCACTGTGATCTTTGTAACCTGTTGATAAGATTTTTCTACCAATTAACTTTTTAATTGTTACAGCAGCTCTGGTATTAATATTTACCTTAGCAGAAGCTACCAGGGTTCTTCCTAGACTGAAGTCCACCAGTTGCTGGGAAATCTTAGGCTTTACAGGAACCAGTTCAATCTGAGAACTCATCTAACAGATCTGTCTACAGGCCTGGATTACCCTGGGCTGAAAAAATCCTGGAGGTAACTGGATCTTGTGAAAGCTTCAAATCTAATGCATGATAGCACAGAAAAGACAGCAGGAGACCAAATGACTCTACTAAAACACAGAAATTGTCTAATTTAGGGGACCACACCTTGAAAGTTGTTATCATAAAGTTGCCAAATCATCAGTTTTTTTAATTCCTGTTGGAAACGACGGATGCTCATTATAGAACACCCAGCCCAGGGTATTTTCCAAAACCACGTGAACACACACACCCCTCACCTCTCCTGAAACTGTAGACAACATGCTCAGCCAAGAAAATACTCCCTCACCATTACTAGAGGCTATGTTGAGCAAGTCCTTCTGATTAATTATTCTTAAACTTGTTTCTAAATGCCAGGAAACACTAACACTGTGATGCTTAGCAGGAGTTATAAAACCCTCTTTCAGCCTGTGCTCTCCTGGGTTTGTCAGACTCAACAGAAACCAAAATTTGCATCAAGCCCTCGTTGGAAAACATCTCTGAGTTTGACAGTGACAGCCCTTAAAAATCTCTCTCTTTCTATTTGATGTGATGCTTACAAGAAAAAGCAGCCATTTTAAAATCCTCTGATTAAAAAGATGCACATAGTTTTGAAAGCTGGAAGAGCTGAAATCACTCAGAAACTATCCAGGGAATGCTGGAGCAGCTGCCCCATCTGCACCATCGCTTTTGTAAACTGTAAATGGAGTCTATTTCAACAGTGACGTTTATCAGCCAAAGCACAGGACAAACAACGAGGTTTTGAGTCGGCTCACAACAGATCAGTGTCTTTCACCAATTATTGGCAATTCTTTTGCTTCCAGAGCAAATGCACTCAGTGTTACAAAGAACACAAGGTGATTCAAGGTTTCTTGGTGTCTGTCTGAGACTCCTGTCCTGCAGAATTCAAGGAAATATTTATCCACAGTGGTGCCTGGAGTGCTCAGCTGGGTAGAAACTGAAGATGCCAGAAGCTCCCAATCCATGCCCTGCAGAAACCTGCTCTCAGTGTCCCAGCTCTCCCTGTCTCACATCCTGCACTGGCCCTGACAGCTCAGCTCTCTCAGCACTGATGGCACTGCACTTGGATGTGGGTTATATCTCCCTGCTTCAACCCAAAAACTCATATTAAGTTTATAATTAGGAGATTTGGGCTGGCCTTTCCCAGGCCAGGACCAGCACTACTATCTCACCTGCTGTGCAAGCCAGGCATGTTCTGCAAGGGGGGAAGAAAAATCCAGAAGTGGCAGGAGATGGCAGGGGAGATAGTGGTAAAGTCCTGGGAAGTGATGGAAAAACAAGGGTGTGGGATTTGGGAAAAGGGACAGGCTGATGGAGTTCTATTTCTGTCCTGGGAGAGGCCTGGCTGCAGCACCTCCAGTGTCCGGGAAAGGGCAGGGCTCAATGCTTTCTGCTCGATGCTCAGAGCAACCCTCTGCCCTTCTGGCTTTAAAAGCTGGCAATGGACTTGCTCCTTTTATTTTTGCCTTCGTATTCATCAGCTCCAGTGCCAGCTCACACTGTTCCTGCCCAGTTGTACTCGTGTGGCACAGACCAGAGCAGGGAAAGCCCCTGCTGGGTTCACTCACCCTCCCTGCTCTGCAGCAGCTCCCTTGGAAAGTTCAAACTTTTGATTTTTCTTTTTTTTAGGTTAGTTTTACCTACCACCCCCATCCACACCCAAGAACCCCATTATATCCTGCATTCAGCTCAGCGTGTACCAACACGAATCCTGCATTCCCAGCACATCACAACCTACTCAAGGCACATTTCACCACAGAGATTCCCCAGTCTGCATCAGACTGGTAAAATAAAGTGAGTTTTCAGCACACACCAACAATGGTGCTGCTTTGAAAGGAAATGTGATCATGCTGTTCTCCATGGTGGTTATCAGGGATCAATGGATGCAGCCACTCCTGTTGGACCAGGTCGAGCTCTGGAGCCTGGCCTAAAGAGAGGGAGCTGCTGGGAGAGCCTGGAGTTACCTCCCTGCCAAAACTTCCTCATCAGAACCTTTTCAAGCCCAATGAATTGGTCCTACATTGTTTCTGATGCAAGAGAGAAGGCACAGCCTGGGCACACCCAGGTTTCTGCAGCTATTTTCCTTCTGTTAAAGCACACCAGGGCACCCGTATAGATAATGCCAGTTGCTCTCATCTTAAAGATCTGGGATGTTGGAAATGCAAATGGCAGGAGGTAAGATGAATCCTCACGTTTCCAGCAAGCAGAGAGATGACCCAATTTGCATGCTCAAAGGGAATTTTATTAATTTTAAAAGACTTTATCAATCAGGGGCCTTTTATTCATTTCTGCATGAATTTGGAAAGGAAGCAAAGGACGAGGAGTGAGCTTCACAGCTTGACATATATAAATACAAATTAGCAAGATTTCAAGCTTGGAGCTTGACCAAGTGAACCTGATTTTTAAACAGCAATCATGATTACTTAAAAGATTATATTTTCTACACTCTTCAGGGTCATATGTCAGAGGTCTACCCCAGTTTCCCACAAGTCTCATTGCACAGTACTACACTGAAGTGACCAGACCCCTTTAACAACCTGTACCGGGGCTGCTACTCTTGGGGCTTCTCTCTCCAACACACCTCACACAACTCATGGCTCAGATGGAGCTCAGAACACTGCATCCCTCTGTCTCTTACATGGCTCCTCTTCCTCCAGAAATTGTATCACTGACATCAAATTATTTGATTTGGTTTGATACTTACAAGGGCACATAGTAATAGGACATGGGGGAATGCCTTTAAACCTGAAAGGGGGCAGGTTTAAATTAGATATTTGGAAGAAATCTTTACTGAGGAGATGGTGAGGCCCTAGCCCAGGTTGCCCAGAAAGCTGTGGACGCCCCATCCCTGGAAGGGTTCAAGGCCAGGATGGACAGGGCTCTGAGCAGCCTGGTCAAGTGGAAGGTGTCCCTGACCATGGCAGGGGATCAGAACTGGCTGAACTTTAAGATCCCTTCCAACTCAAATTGTCCTGAAACAAAGAGGGTTTTTTCATGTCAGCTATATTTCGACCTCAGACAGAAATCCCCGTGGGTTTCATCTCTATCATGAGGAAGCCTCGCAGCCCAAGTTTCACTTTGAAATTGTATTTGAAGTGCAAACCAAAATCCCACTGAGGAAAAAAAAAAAAGAGAGAAAAAAAAGGTACCATCACGTATAATAAAACTTAATACTCATTACTAGAGGAAAACAAAGAAATAAAAATTCCGTAGTGCAACTACATGCCAGGTCCTCTATCATGTATCCAGACAAGAGGTTCCTCCCACCTCTTGTATTATAATACCTCCCAGTATTTCCTCTGCCCCTGTAACCAAGCAGAGCCCCATGGACCTTCACATCTCTCACACTTGTTCTCCAGAACCTCCCAGTTCCAGATGAAATGGCTCCTTCACCACCCTCAAAGACAAAACTTCGCTTCTTGTCTTTCCCTTCTAGGAGTTTCCACCACCAGGTCAAGCCAAATTGGCTTCTAATTAAAAAGCTCTTCAAACAGCAAAAGAAGAGGAAAAGTCCTCTTCTACTTTTGCAACAGATCTTTATAACTCTTAAAAACTAATGAAGTATCAAGACGTCATCTTATATTCCCATTAGTGGCCCTCACTAAAGGAGCAACTTCAGAACAGTTCTGAGCAAGCCCTAATTTGCAGATTGTACAGCTGTGTTACATATTTTTCCATTGATTATGAGCTTTAAACCAGTCTTCAAAACCTTAATGCACAGCAAACCCAGATTACCGTAAAAGAAAAAAAGATTCATGAAGAAAAATCCATGCAGTTAAATTTAAAAAGAATCTCATGAGTGATTTCAGAAAAATGTGATGAATGACTTCCCCAGCTGTTTTGTCAACACTTCCATAGTAATTTGGCAAAAGCACAAAATCACTAAGTTTATACTTTCATCAAATGGCTATTAGTACTGTTGAAATATCACAGACACGAGACAGTAAGTGCAAGCTCCACGTTTCATATTGCACTGTCCACACTCAGTTTGCAAGGCCTCATCTTTTCAGGTTAATAATTTGAAAAACATTCCCCCTTCTACTCTGAGGCTTAAATATGACACAATGGCTCTGACACTAAGGGTTCCATGTATTAAATACCAAAAAAAGAAGAGATACCTGCCCTCTCCAATTATACCCTCTCAACATGCAATTTATTCCTCATCCATCTATCCCTGTAATACGAGGACTACAGCAAGCAAATCCCATCTTCAGTGTGAGCACACATCCCTGATTTACAGAGCTCCAGAGACCATCATCTTTTAAATGACCCTGAAAGCATCACATGCTGACAATAACAGCACATCTCTTCTGAGGCTCAGTAAATTTCAAAGTATTTTATGAACCTTCATCACAAAACCCAATTCCCAATGACAGGCACACTAAGTTGTTAGCTGCTGTTCCATAGCCTGAATTTAAAAAAAAAATAGTTTCAAGTTGACATTCAATGGTAGTTTTGACTAAATACTATATTTAATTATGAAACCTGTACAATTGGCCTTAGAGGAGACATGACTCCCAACCCTGCACCAACTTTGGTTGTTTGGCATCTCCAATCCATCTCAAAGTTTCCAAACATTCTTCCTTTCCCACCCATAGTCAAGATCTATGCCTTAAAAGCCACCACAATTTAGAAATACAACTAATTTTTCAAATCCTGCCAATAACAATATTTAAAATGCAAATGTATGCACACATATATACACACATATATACATGCAGGTATTTAAACAGACAAAAATTAATTGTTCCATATATGCTTCTCAAACTGAACTTGTGACGCAAACAACCAATAAAGAGAGCACAGAAATGAAGATTTTCTCAACTGAAAAAACCCCAAACACCAAACCAGGAACACAACTACCACCCAACACTATCAATACTTACAATTCTCTTTTGTGCCTGGAAATAGTATCATCAGTTTACACACTCCTGCAGAGATCCAGTGGGAGCAGGCAAGATTCTACCAAGAGAGCTTTGTGAGTTTTGGAAAGAGAAGGAGAGTTTGAAGAGTGACATTAGTAGCTCCTGGTGCACCAGGAAGGCCATCTATCTCCCAGGAAGGCCACCCCAGGATTGCCCATGCCCAGAGTGAGGGCTGCTCCCATCTTGTGTGGCTGCAGTGGCACCATCCCACCTTCTCCTCTTCTCACACACCTTGAGACCCATGGGATGAAGCACCAAGGACAGTAACAACCACAGTCTCTGGGGCCAAAGCAAAAAAAGGGGGGACCAGTACTTAAGAACTTTCCATAAAGGTGAAGAAGGTGGAGCACTCCACGTCCCAGAAGGGTGGAATGCACACTGGAGTGCCCACTTGGTGAAGTGGATGTGCCATAAAGATGTGCCCTCATCTCCTGTCATTCTGTAATGGCAGTGAAAACTTTATGAAGGAATGTTTAAGTGATTACTTGTCATTGGGGTCAATATATCATGGTATAAATATTTGAAAAATTATAAAAACAAGTATCAAAACTGCTGTGGTTTGAGCTGTGTAATTACAATTTTGTAGCAGCCCAAAGTGCAGCATCCAACAGAGCTACTCCACCTCCTCTTGAGCTCAGAATCTTCTCTGAAACATTTGCCAAGAGTTCTACTGAGTGTGAAGGTGTCAAACTTAATTTACACAAAAGCATTTCTCCTCAGCCTTGTGAACCAGTGTGGCTCCTTTGCTGGGCTGGAAATGTCCTGCAGTCAGCATTGTGACAGAGAAAGCAAAGCTGGAACAAATGCACAACAGGTAAGGCTGATGTTCACCTACATTTGTTATTGTGCAAGTCAGTTTCTGACAGAAATTGTCCCAGATTTTGCACATTTGAGAACATTTTGTCACTGTACAATTAAAATTCTGACCTTGCTTGAACTGTATTGGATACAGCCTGGTATCTCTACAGAAACAATCTCCATTTACAGTAATATTTAAAAATACTAAATAAAAGAATCATTAACTGTTTTTCTAAGGAGAAAGTTGCTCAGACAAGACTGAATAGTAGACTGGGAACAGAATTGGAGCCAAAAGGGCAGCAAAATTGCCTTCCAGGGGATGGAATCCATTTGCAAAAGCCTTCAAAGCACTGATTTCAATTGAGAAAATAAATCAATAAATAAAACAACGCTGTTGTAACAGCAATAAATAGGCAGTAATGACAGTTCAGTTAGGACCTGAGTGTCCACCTCTACCCCATTTTCAACTGAAAATCTGGAGGACCTATATTTTAAAAGATTAGCCAGAATTGACACAAAAATAGAAAACCCAAGAGGCTTTGACCTCTGTTAAAAATCTATCAGCTAACCTACATGAGAGCTGCACTCTAAGTTGCCAGCTTGGCTCTGTGCCACTTCCAGGCCCAAACCCAATAGCAGGGACAGTGACAATTTGGGTAATTTTGCCACCACACCCAGAAAACACAACAGCGAGCTGAATCTAGAGCCCAGCGTGAACCAAGGGCTGGCTTCTGGTTTCAGGAGGAGCTGGGAGACACAAGGCAAAACTCCCCCCCACAAACAGCTCTCATAAAAGAACTTTCCACTACTGGAAACTATTCTGTGCAGGGCAACAAGCACCTCCCCTGCAACAGAGCAGCACGGGCATGCGCTTGGCTTTGTGACTTATTCCACAAAAAGGGTTACCAGGGATGTAGTCATCACCTTCTATAAACATTTCGAGGGCAAAACCACACATGTGATCTCAGAACAAGTGCTAGAGGAGAGGGAAGAGTGGAAATCACGTAAGAGCAATCAATTAATCCTATGTTCTCAATTTGGTTGATCAAGAAGAGCAGGGAGGTTTGAACACCTGTGTCTTCTCAGAAAAATGTTTTATTTCTCTGAGTAGAGTTTCTTGTTTTTAGGTTTGATTACAAGAAGCATCTTCTCAATTAGTCACTGCATTAGAAATCACTTAAAAGTCACTTTCTGCTCTATGACACTTTTTGAGACAGAATTATAGCTATTAATAAATAAATTATTAATGGCTACAAAACTGCTATGAGAAAGCTTCAGGACAAATTACACTACTTTCTTTTAACCTTAAACCAAAAGGACTTCCTTCCAATTCTTTCAGGCTAATACTATCAATATAGATCAAAAGTAGGGCAATAGCAATATTTCAAAAGTACTTTCGAAATTTAGACACCCCCCCCCCTTGCAATAGATCCTGCAATTCAGATACTAAATAGGAGTAGCTGACACTGATATGTAACCCCTCTAAAATATGAATATGCATAGTAAAGTGCACATCATTTTCTTTTTACTTAACAGTGGTAAAACCCGATCATCTACTTGTCATTTTCTACCTGCTTCTCAAAAGAAAACAGTGTTTAGTCTACAAACACCATGCAGTGACTGTAACAGGGGACTTGAGCTGTACAGAAAACAAAACTGCTTTTTCCACCTCTGGAATAGGTTCCACACAGAATGCAACTCAAATCTTTGAAGGTCCTTGGAAAATACAGATAAAATTGATGGAATTGTTTTGCTTTGACAAGTTCCAGTTCTGGTACATTTAAAAACAATTGGTTTTAACAATTTTTAACAGTTTTGAAGCCATTTACTGTTAACTAACATTCAAGGTGTGCACCGGCTACACACTTTGCAAACTACAGAAATGTTTCTGTCCAAGGCTCATTTTAAGCCAGAAAAGGGCAGAGCAGTGCAGCACGTACACTTGTTTGCTTTTCCATTAACAAGATTCCTTGTGTCACTACAGCTGGCTCTGCCCATGCTGGTGACTGAAAAAAGCCTTACACTTTTTATTACTTGCTCAGAAAAGAGACTGCACAAAGGCTATTTTCAGGGCTGAATATTTAGATTTCAAAATATAGTTAATTTGACTATTGGAGAAAAACATTCTGGAGTTCCAGTGCTCTTCAAGCAGGAAACCTTTCCCAGAAAATTTGGAAGGACCTCAAGAGATACCAGGATTTTACCACACAATAGCTTAACTTTTAGTTTAGCTACAATGTTTGTTCCTTATATGACCAAAATGCTGATGAATTATAATTCTAGGAAGTTGCTTTTCCTCAAGTTCTCCTTAGAAAGAAACCTAACAAATGCACCTTTGGGTATATACAAAACCAAAAAAAATCATCCTCAGAGAGGTTTTTCACACACAGCCCTGTAGGACACTTCCCTGGCTATTCTGCAGAACCATTTATCTGACATAATGCGGTCTTAGGCATTTAGCACAATAGCAAAGGTGATTCCATTAACAAAAAGCCAGCTCTTTTCATCATAGCCACTTAAAATTCAAAACACATGTATTGCTAGCCATATGAGATTTAGCACACACTAGAAAGAAAAAACTTTAGATCATTAAAACATTGCCAGCATTCAAAAAAATGAATAGTTTACTCTGAATTGTGGATCTCTGCTGTATCATTACATTGATCAACAAGAGACATCCTAATCTTCAACTGAGAAGTTGGAATTAGGCTACCTCAAGGTGTGCAGTCAGTAATTGGTGAGAAGACAGAACATGCACAAGGGCTCATTGTATTGCAAATTCCAGATCTAACTCCCTGGCACAGTCATCACAGACCTCGCCCTGGTTCCTCCTCCTCCTCACTTAACATCCAATTCATCCATTACAATAAAGCAACTTACCTGAGCAGATCCAGAATGTCTTCTCCCACATGAAGTCCACTCTTGGCACCTACACATCCTAAACTGGATGCTTTAGGGCAATAGTCATCAGGCTGCCCCAGATGCACGTGGTGTTGGCTCTCTCTTCCCAGCTCCCCAGCTCCCTCCGCACCTCCCAAGAGACAAAGCAGCCCCCACATCACAAAAGTATCCCCCAGTCTCAAAACCACTGTAAGGACCATGACCTGTGCATCAATGTCAGCACATCAGGAGGGAAGAAGCCAAGGCACAGCCCCTGCAGGAGGGCTGGAAGGAACACTGCTCCATGGTGCATCTCACTCTGTGCCCCAGGCTCCCAGAGCTTCCACTACTTCTCTGTAAAGCCCAAGCACTCCCTTCTCACTAGGAGGTATTTTTCAGAAAGCTGGTCTTTAAGACATGAAAGCCAGAGAAACTACTGCTCTTGGCAGCTACTTCCAACAGTTAATCATCTATGTGTTAAAAATGTGTGTTTAACTTCTCATTTGAATTTGTCTAGCCTGATACAAATATTTATACTCTTCTTCCAAACAAGGCAACCTTTGATACGCATTTTTTTCTAACTGGTGTACACACTTATTTAGAATCAAAGTGGAATTTGGCACACCATCCTCAGGCTGCAGAAGCACCTCCCTTGCTTGTGCCGGCAGGGAATAACCTCCAGAGCAGTGCTGAGCCTGGGCAGCCAGAGAACAGGAAGGGTTCACTGGAGGAGGAGACACAGACAAACACCCACCACTTCTGCATTCACTGTGATAACTCGTGATCATGTTTTCCTGATGAGAAAGGCAAAAGCCAAATGAGGAGAAAAGTCCTTGAAATTTATGTCAACAGCACAAAACAAGCTGCATTGTTTTCCTGCTTCTCCCTTAGTGGTTTCAAGGACCTTAAGATTTGCTGTTCTTCTCAGGGGTACACCATCCAATCCCAGAAAATACAGAAGTAGAAGTAGCACTAGAGATGCTTAATAAAAGAAATATTTTGGTGGTTGTCCTAACTCTCAAGGTGAATGTACCCAAAAGAAAAATCTTTCATCTCCTTGCAATTACTCAGGAGCTCAGTCAAAAACGGAAGGCAGGAAGCTTGTGAACACTACTCCTGCTTGCAGGCAGTACCAGATACACCAAAATAGCTCTAAGTGAATTTCTAACTCTCTACTGCTCTCCTGGACACCCAGCTCCCACTTTGTATAGAACAGACAAATAATGTCCTTTCATTACCCCAATGCAGTACATTTGGTGATAAGGACCAGACCATTTCGCCATCAAGAAGAGTAAAGTCAAGGGACCTGCTCAAGAGATCCAGTTCTTGGGAGTGAAGTGGCAAGATGGACGGCGTCAGATTCCTACAGATATCATCAACAAGATCACAGCTATGTCCCCACCAACCAGCAAAAAAGAAACACAAGCTTTCCTAGGCGCCATAGGCTTTTGGAGGATGCACATTCCCGAGTACAGCCAGATTGTGAGCCCTCTCTACCTGGTCACCCGCAAGAAGAACACTTTCCACTGGGGCCCTGAGCAGCAACAAGCCTTCACCCAGATCAAGCAGGAGATTGCTCATGCTGTAGCCCTTGGCCCAGTCAGGACGGGACCAGATGTGAGGAATGTGCTCTACTCTGCAGCTGGGAGCCATGGTCTGTCCTGGAGCCCTTGGCAGAAGGTGCCTGATGAGACTCGAGGCCAGCCACTGGGATTTTGGAGTCGGAGCTATAGAGGGTCTGAAGCCAATTACACTCCAACAGAGAAGGAAATTTTAGCAGCCTATGAAGGAGTCCAAGCTGCCTCAGAGGTGACTGGTACAGAGGCACAACTCCTCCTGGCACCCCGTGCTGGGGTGGATGTTCGAAGGAAAGGTTCCCTCCACCCACCATGCCACCAGTGCTACATGGAGCAAGTGGATTGCTCTCATCACGCAGCGCGCCCAGATTGGAAAACCGAATCACCCTGGGATTTTGGAGATTATTACAAACTGGCCTGAAGGTGAAAACGTTGGTCTCGCTGATGCAGAGGAAGAAGTGACACATGCTGAAGAAGTGCCACCATACAACCAACTGCCAGCAGAAGAAACACATTACGCTCTTTTCACTGATGGCTCTTTCCGCATTGTGGCAATGAAACGGAAGTGGAAAGCGGCCGTATGGAGTCCCACATGACGGGTTGCAGAAGCTACTGAAGGGGAGGGTGGATCAAGTCAACTCGCTGAACTTAAAGCCATTCAACTGGCCCTGGACATTGCTGAAAGGGAGAAGTGGCCGAAGCTCTACCTCTACACTGATTCGTGGAATGGCAACACGAGGGGGAATTGTTCTTAGCACAATGGGCCCATGATGCCTCAGGCCATCAGGGTAGAGATGCCACTTTTAAGTGGGCACTAGACCGAGGGGTGGATTTAACCATGGACAGTATTTCTCAGGTTATCCATGACTGTGAAACATGTGCTACCATCAAACAGGCCAAGCGGGTGAAGCCCCTGTGGTATGGTGGGCGGTGGTCCAAGTACAGGTATGGGGAGGCCTGGCAGATTGATTACATCACACTGCCCCAGACACGCCACGGCAAGCGCTACGTGCTCACCATGGTAGAAGGCACCACAGGATGGTTGGAAACCTACCCTGTGCCTCATGCTACAGCCCTTAACACCACTCTGGGCCTTGAGAAGCAGACCCTTTGGAGGCATGGTACCCCTGAGAGGACTGAGTCAGACAATGGGACTCATTTCAAGAACAGCCTTATCAACACCTGGGCTAGGGAACATGGTGTTGAGTGGGTGTACCATATTCCCTACCATGCACCAGCTGCAGGCAAAGTGGAGAGGTACAATGGACTGTTAAAAACCACTTTGAAAGCATTGGGTGGGGGATCTTTCAAGAATTGGGAGCAGAATCTGGCAAAAGCCACCTGGTTAGTTAACACCCGAGGCTCTACCAGTCAATTGGGCCCTGCCCAATCTGAGCTTTTGCATATAGTAGATGGAGACAAAGTCCCAGCAGTGCATGTCAGAGGTTTGTTAGGGAAGACAGTGTGGATCAATTCTGCCTCGAGTACAGACAAACCAATTCGTGGGATTGTCTTTGCTCAGGGACCAGGTTGTACATGGTAGATAATGCAGAAAGATGGAAGAACACGATGTGTATGTCAGGGAGATCTGATTGTTGGGTGAGAATTATGTGTAAATATCACTGTTTGCTGAATATTACCGCCATTGTCTGTGTATAGCTGTATATTGGATGTATAATATATGTGTTAGTAGAGTTTCAATATATATATTAGTTTTAGTAGTAAGCTGACGATATGGGGATAAGGAGTGGAATGTCCTAGGTTGACTGCATGATGCCTTTATCCCCAGATGTCTGCCCTGTTTACGTTGAATAATAAGTGAGTTCTACACCTTTAAGACTTGTTCTAAGAGTGAAAAGTGGGGGGGAAGAAGCGTGGAGTTTGTTTTCAAGAACTGCACTCCCTCCTCCACATTCCTGCTGCTGGACTGTGTTGTCTGCAAACGGACAGGCAGCGAGACAGAGCTCTCCTTTGCTTTTTAGTTAGTTTTAGCTAGCTGAGGCAAAGAAGTTCCCTGGACTGTGGTTTTTTTTCCCTTTCTCTGGACCTGCTCTGGACTGGACACCAGCAGCAGCTCACACCTGTGGCCCAGCGGGCCGGGCCTGGGCCGCGGCATTTCCAGCACCGGAGGGACTGATTAGAGACTGAGCGAGCCGAGCGGCAGCCCGGGGGATTTTTCTGAGTTTGTCTCTCTCTTGGAGTGGCAAGAAGTTATATTGTTTAATATTGTTTAAGCTTGCTTGTTTAATAAACAGGTTTTTTCCACTTTCCTCCAAGGAGGTATCTTTCCCGAACCGGTTGGGGAGGAGGGGCCCCAAATTTGCCCTGAACTGGGACAAATTGGTACCCAGCAGTAAGAAATGAGATTAGCAGAGTAACTCTCAGGGGCATCTGAGTCACTACTTAACAGGAGATGTCCAAATAACTCAAAGCACCAAAGTGCCTTCTGACAAGAGGCAATGTTACTACAGAAAGCCTGGCCAAACTCCTCTGGAGACAGAAGGCCAAGTCCTCTGGCTAAGAAATGCTGCAGGAAAGGCCGAGCCTTGGCCATGTGAGTTTTCTCCATTTTCCTTCAGAAATACTTTCACAGAGAAGTTCAAAACAATTTTAAAACATTCACAGTCTAGGTCCCCCTGGAAGGAGAATGACAGTGACTGATACTGCAGAATGGTATTTCACAAAAGCAAAGCACAGTATTTCCATTGCTGAGTATGACAAATATCACAACAGGATGACAAATGCAGATTTAGCTTCTGTGAAGAGTAAAAAGCAGCCTCCAAATATATGTCTAGGAGAAAACTTTGCCAGAGGTGGCTATGGTGATAGTTATGCAAATGTGTGATAAATTAGCAACTTCATCTTACTCTATCTATCAGTTACAAAGATTAACACAGACTTGACATATATTTCTGGAGGGAAACTGAAAGAGGGATGAGGGTGCCCAGCTTCTCTACCAGATGTCTCAAAGCCTCTGCAGCCTTATGACTTTTTTTATTATTGGGATGTGAACTCCCCTCCTGCACCACAATTCAATCTAGCTGGTGACTGGAACCAAGACAGAAGATTGCAGAGCTACTGCTTTGCATTTTCAGCTGCTTTAGTAACACCTTCAAGAAACTCCATTACAGACACAGCCAAGTCATTCTTTTTTCTGTATGTGTTCCACAACATGAATTCTGTGACCAGTCACCCAGGCTGGATTCCTCTCTCATTCTTAGTAACTCAAATGAATTCACAAATACAAAACGGTGCAGGAAATTTCAAATTTGACTTTTAATACTTAAAAATAAGGAAGAACTGAAGCGTTCTCAATGTACCATGTTATCTGTTCTGTCACGTAACAGAGCAGCAAGCTCACATGAGCTTTTCCAAACTAGGTGTTACTATTTCATTTCTCTCTCTAACATTCAGGTGAATGAAAGGATTGAGCTTTACTTCCACTGCTGGTAAACTAGCAGCCACAGGGTTTTGTTTCTTCTATTTTTATGAAATTTACTTGAAGTTGGTTGCATTGCAAAGAAGAGCTAGAAGAGCCCTCATCTGAGATTCAGAGGTAAGGATAAGCTATAGGCCAAAGCAAAATTTTAAGAATTATTACCAGAAGCCTCTAAAAATATGTTTTCTTGACTATAAGTTTTAAGTCAGGTTCAAAAAATACCTATTTTAGTGACTTCAAAATTAACTCAATATGCTGCAAAGTTAACTTTATTGTAAAAACCAGAGAAACTAAAGAGAATTCTATTTACACAGTGTCCTGATAAAATTTTTACTTATCTTCTCAATTAAACATACTTTAATCCCCACCACAACATTTTGAAGCTGACAACATCTGAAAGTCCTCCACTTCCTTTATGTAGAAGGTAATTAGCAGTCAGGCCATCAATGCAATCTACCTCACACCAGGACAGCCCAGCTTTCAGGCCTGGGCACTATCACCTCCCAACTCCTGCCTATCTTTTGGCCACAGCAGCATGACAGAGCATAAAGTACTCATGTGGGGTTTTGATTAACTTTCTACCAGCTGTTTTAAGTGAGATAACACCTAATGCAGTGCTGAGTCTGCCACAACAGAGCAGCTTTCAGAGAAGTTTCAATGAGTTTAAATCAGCACAGCTTGCAGAGGTTCAGGGTTACAGCTCTGATCATCACAGGATTTTAATTATTTTGGCGTTTTTTTTAATCTGACAGCTGCATCTCAAACATAAGGTTTATTATTTTGTGAATGTATGACCTATATAGCAGAGTATGAACCAACCACCTTCAGTCTAACCTTTCAGGAGTGCACTATACTCAACAACCAACTCTAACCAAGGTGTATTTTTCAAAAGCAAGTAGGAAACCCACTAGAATCATAAATTCAAAGGTAGAGGTTGTAACACTAACAAAGTCAACATTCTTCATTCCAGCTCTAGGGCAAGGTAAGGACCATTTCAGCATTTCAGGTGGAAGATAAGTTCTGTACCTAGGACAACCACTTGAAGACAAACAATGAGAAAACCCAAACTATGTTGAGTACTAGGTAAAGCAAATCTGTGGTCACAATTCAATCCTAAAGTAAACAAGTCCTGAGGGAGCAGACAGTGCAAACAGGCTTTCTTGTGTTAAAAAGGGGGAAGTTTCAAAGTTTGGTTACTGCTGACTGGCAGATTACTCATGTCCATACTGCCATTAGCCCATGAGAATACCATGACTTAAAAATAAGCCTAAACACCGTAACATCCAAAAATCACAACCAAAGAGGCAAATTTTCCAAAAATACTAAGAAACACTTCCACAAAAAGGTTAACAAGTATTTTAAGTACTAAGCCCCCCCTTTTCAAAGGTTCTCTGACCACCAGCATCAAACAGCTGTAGCATTCATTCTGCAAAACAACCACCATCAGAAGCACTACCCTGTTACCACCACAGATTAAACTCAGGCAAAGGAAATATTAAGCTCACTGCTCAAACAGAACAGAAGCAGATTCAGGATGAATTCCTGACTTTCCATTTCTAAAAATTCAAAATAAAATCTAACCTTATCACTGGACTATACCACAGATGGTATGAAACACAGCACAGCTTAATACAAAAGACAAACCTCCAGTTACACCTAATGCCAAAACACTGAAGGAGTCAAGGAAACAGGATAACCAAACACAAACACTGAGAAGAGATACAAACCCTCTGGGCTTAGAGATGATGGGTTTTTAAATCTTTTACAATCTTGTTTTCACCATTCTAACTCAACTCATCAGTTAACCACAAGTTGATACAGGATCCACCTTGCAAATGCTACGCACACATTCTCTGCAGAGCAGCTTTGTCACCTACCCCACAAACCAACCCCTCTGATTCTCAGCAGAGAGATATTCTGAGAACTGAGCACTGCAGGAGTGCAGCATTTTACAGTGTGAAGCATTCCAACACAAATCCCCAACTCCTTCAGTAAAGCCAATGGAAGGGGGAGGTGCCATGCAATCTCTAGAGAAATTGGGGTTAGTGTGCTGCACTGGGATTACTGCCATGCACAAGGGACTGCAAAGAGGTTGCAGCAGGAGAAAGCATTGCAAAGTTCTTGTATCCACCAATGAACTTTGAAGCAGAGCATGAAAGACTACATGACTTAGCAGGTTCAAAAACTCCATCTTGGTTTTTCCAAACTGCTGTTTTTCCAGGAAGCTTAATTTAAATGGGATGGTGTCCCTAAACATTCAAAATTAATCCCTCATGTATTGAAAGATGGCACTTTTAATCCAACAGAACCTGGATTTGAAAGCTGTTTCATCCCACTGTACATTTGTACCTAGCATTTGCTATCAGGAACTTTTTCTGTTATTAATTATTTTGTACTATTTTGGCCAAAACTGAAGTTTAATGAAATGTGCTGCCCTTGATGATCTATCACTTCTAATAAGCAGGTCTCATACACCCATGCAAATTATTTATTAGCATGGAACAACATAAAATTTTTTTTCAAAGCAACCTAACAAGTGGGTTTTCAGGAGAAAACAACTAAATTCAGCAAAGAAATTCTGAATATAACCTGGAATGTGGATTTGTGTTTTTAAAAAGGAACTGGATGCAAGAAGTTGCATCAAAAAAAAAAAGTTGGATGTGATGTTACTTCAAAATCACACTGAAAGAGATGGAGACTGTTAGGTTTAGGTCAAATGAATTATTAAAAATTTTTAAACCTGGAAGTAGAATTCCTGGTCCAAAGATGTATTTGGACCAAGACCACATATCCAGTTCAACTACCAGCCTATGGAAATGCTGGTGCGTGGGTAACTCGTTCCTGCAGGAATCTACTGCCAAATTCTGCCTTCTGCTGACTCATTCCCTGTGTTTTGCCAGTTTCTGCCAAGGAAATGCAGCACTGCCATTTCAATGCTGCATTTTGGCCAGCTCTGATTAGCAGCTTCAGGGATCTGAAGGCAGATCAGACACTATCCAAAAAACTGGATCTTGAGCACATTTAGTGTTAAAAAATTTCATTACCGAACCCTGATGTGACCTGTTTGTGTATAACACTGTGAGAAGGATCACACTGTCCTAGGCAAGAAAATAAGCATGTGGGTACAGATCTGGCACCCTAACTGTGTTCTTAACCTGAGCAAGGTAGTTTAAATGTTAAAGAAGATGACTTGGAATAAAACTAGAAGGCGAAGTTTGGCACTTTATATAAAAGGTTATGGGTATCCAGAGGAAGGCATTCAAACTCAACTCCAGATTGTCCTAATTTTATTTCACTTGGTTAATCAACTTTAAAGCACTTTTTACAATTTACATAATTTAAAGGAGCACACTGCATCCTATAAATATAAATTAACATTTTTAATAACTCAAGACATCACAACAAAGCCAAATTTTGAAATAAATGTCATGTTTAGTTATCTGGATCAAGAAGTAACATACATGGGGAGGGGAAAAAACAGCATTAACAAGAAAACACTGTTTAGTTCTAAACTAAGTTTAGTTCTAAGTTTGTGCTTCTACATCAAAAACACAACACTGAAGTGACAGGAACTCTGGAAAGAACTTGAAAAGGTATATAATTGCTTTAGTCCCAAAACCAAAGTATATATTTATTTTTTCTTCTACATGTTGGATTTTTTTCAGTTCTATCAAATTAGCATTAATGGTAGAGGGACAAAAGTACAATATACTAACTTTACTGCAAATACAAATTCTGTTGTAACAGTTTGTTAGCTTGGTTCGGCTTAAGTTGAAATGGTTTTCCTGCATGAAAAACAAGAGCATATCTTTTCAATGTATTTAATAATCAACACATTTGTTAGTACAAAGCAGGTGGTGTTCAGCAAGAAGGCATTAGGTGATCATTTGAAAACACCATGCTTTTTTTTTTTTTTTTTTTTTTTTTGTTAACCACTAAGACACTCTGAAGAGTTTTGTGAAGGCCAGATGTTCAAAGCTGGTGAACAGATGAAAACTGCAGATCCATGATCTATGCATGGAACGATCCAGAACCTGGCAGGTGGTAACACACACCATTAGTTACCTGCATGCTTTCTCTGTGACACACCAAAACCAAATCATCCTTCACTAGGCTTTGAAAATCTGGTCTTAGCTACAAATGAACACATTACTTCACTCCATTAATTTAACAAAGGGCATTAATCCATCTTTCGATTTTTGGCTGAGAATTAAAAATAAGAGTGAGGTATCATAATCCTAATAATTTTGTCCAAATCTTTAAAGCAATTATTTATTCTCAAAATAGCAAAAAAAAAAATCTCATAATTCACAGTCTTTTTGTAATTATTAAATGTTAAATAAATAAATTTATTAAATGTATATTTATATTTACTACAGATTATTTTTGAAGCAAATCTCAGAACAACTTTAGAAAACTTTTTAAAATAGAGTTGCTTTAGGCCTAGACTTAAAATAATTACATATTAGGCCAAAAGATGGTGTTAAGAGAGTCAGCCTCTGAATGCTTCTTAAAAACAGGTGCTTCAAATACAGATTTAGAAATGAAATTTAAAATCATGTTTTCAGTCACACTGAAGAAAACATCTGTGAAGAAAAAAGGCCCTCATCCTTAAGATTGAAGAAAAAGATGATAAGGGGAGGAAAAAAAAAAAAAAAAAGCACCGTTTTCCCAAGTTGCCCAAATCACACACAGACACAGGAAGGTTACAAATGCCATTCATGAAAGAATGCACCACAAACATCAGCATTTATTCATTTTGAATTTTTTTTAGCAAATGACAAAAGACTCAGCTCACTGGCTTCACTTTTGTTTACCTTTTGCTTACATTACACATTTAAACATTTGTCAAAACTTACTAAAGTTGTCTGCATTCATGCACAACTAGAAAACATCCTTAATTTATTTAAACCAGAAATGCATTACCAGAAATGTATTAACATTGTTCACTACTAAACATTAAAAAAAAAAAAAGTTGAAATTATTAAAAAGGTTATCCTGGAACTGTTAACTTCACAGCAGACTTGAACTACTAATTGGCTCACATTTCAAATTGGAAAAAGCAAGATTCATGCTAGTGTTAGTGTACATCTTGCCCTAGCACTACTGAAGGATCATGGTTCACCTTGATCACAGATAAGAAAAGAAAAGTGCATACAGAAGTTTACAACAATTTTAAGGACAAAAAATGGTCCAATTGATGTGGTCCCAACGATCAACTCAAAAGTCTATGACAAATACGAGCTTCTGTGAGCTACTTATACTACTTAAGATTGAGTACGGATATACAGAAAGTTGAATTCGTTTGAAATCTTCAAAAAATGTTCCTGTCAATCCTCAAATGGTGGCTGTTAGAGCTTAAAATTTCTGTTAATGCGTGCGTTGAATTACTTGTTATCCAAGCGTAGCGGGCGCTCCTTACCATTTATTGTTAGCGACCTTAACTGGCCATCTTCTTCAACTTCTACTCTCTCTTGTCCATTCTCAAAAATCCTGCAGGACAAAAACACCATGAGCCATTTCAGAGCACTGCAGGCAGTTTTAAACACACACCAGACCTCGGGTTTAGATAACAAACTGTAAGGGAGCACCACCTGCTTAATGCAACTGTACTTGGCAAGCTTTGGTATTTACCAGCACCAGAGCTGTCAGCAGTACCCATCTGCATTTCCCCACTGCTTAGTCAGGAAAATTGCCTTCTGGAAGTTGGAATCCTCCAGGATGTAGAGCTCACAGTTACAGCTGCCACCTCATACATTGTCACAGTTGTGCTTACACTACACACTGTTACCTAGGCCTTAAAGTGCATTTAGCCCCTAAACGTTTGTTAAATGTATGATATTCTAGATCTAATCACAATTTTGTACACAAGACAGTCTTAAACCCACTTTTAATTTGATCACAGCAAGTAATTTGTAGACCTACTATACATCAACTTTATGACCAGTATGCATGTTACAAAATACAAGTATCTCTGATTAAAAAGAGATATTATTAAAGAGCTTTTGAGTTTTCAGATTTTTCTGGAATACACTTATAGAAAAATATCATGACCACAGCAGCAGGTGATGCAGGGTTATTAAGTGGTCAAGATGATATGAGCTCTCTAGTACCACAGTTCAGAGAAGAACCTTGCACTTACAAGTATGGGACCCAAGTTAACAAACAAAAACAATTCATCCTCCCTCACTTTTCTGTAATTTTCTATTAAGTAGTGAAATTACATTTAACTACTTGTTCACTACTCCTGTATTGATTTCAATATTTCATGTAGGTTATTCTACAGCTAAGACTTGGGTTTCCCAAATGCAATGATTTCCCCATCACAAGCATGAAATGGAGAGAAAGTACACTGTGTACAAGACTTGAAAATTCAACAAACAGGCACATTTTTCTCCAAAGCAGGCTTCAGTTGCTTATTTCATTTAACAGACAGAAAAAAGTTACTAGAGACACTTCACTCAAACACTGCCTAGGAAAGAAAACTAAGCAGATGCTAGGTAAAAACCTTTCATAACATCTGCAAAACTAAAATTTTTCCCAATTCCCAGTTATAAGCTTCCAATTAGCAGACACCAAGCAGACTTTTCTTCCAGAAGTTCAAGCTGACTGGGCAGACAGCAGTCAAGGGCCATAATAAAAGGTGCAGCACTACACAAGAGG
The DNA here is from genome assembly GCA_003676055.1 of Chloebia gouldiae. Taxonomy (NCBI): domain Eukaryota; kingdom Metazoa; phylum Chordata; class Aves; order Passeriformes; family Passeridae; genus Chloebia; species Chloebia gouldiae. The sequence goes on along the minus strand of QUSF01000003.1, from coordinate 7,098,292 downwards.
CTCTGAAGCCTAAAAGAGCTATACCTACAGCATAAAGAAACTCAACGATGCCAGGAAGAGACAGAGAACCCAAAAAAGTATTTCAAAATGCTTTTATGCATTCAGAGAAATCCAAGTAATATGATGAACATAATAACAAAAGTAAAACATAAAAACATGTATCTCTGTATGTGTGTGCAAAGATACAGTATACTTATATGCATGTAACTATAGGTATGTAAGTCTCTACATATAGTTTCATATAAATATATTTATATCACTTACCTCTTTGTAGTAATTTTTCTGCCATTAACTATTTTAGTTGAGGTTGATACTGATTTGAAGTTTCCCATTCCACTGCCACCAAATGATGTAGAGGAGAATGATGAAGTAATGCCTCCATGTCCCAGGGAGCCAAACGAAGTAAAACCTATTGAAAAAGAAGGCATTTGAATAAAATGTAATTTTGCAGGACTGTGGGATCTAAATTTATCATCCATTCAGACTACATCCTACTTTCAGGAAGCCCTCTGCTGATTTCATCACACAGCATCAGTGACTAGATGGCATTAACACCAGCCTGAGAAAAAAACCACAGCTCCAGCCCTGTCCATTTCTCTCATATGGAGCCACAGTTCAAATTCCAAATGCACAGCATTGTCCAAAAACCATTTGTCTGCTCCTCCCCTGAAAGGCATTCAACCTTTATCCACACTCTGCACTCAGGGGAAAGCCAGCAACTCTAATGAATCTGATCACCAGCTTTAGTGCAGATGTTGGGACGCCCCGAGCTGGCAGACAGAGCAAGTCCTGCATCAGTAACACCCCAACCAATGCCCAGATTCCCAGCACCCTAACACTACCATCAGGTTTAGGCACATGTTTTTCAGGATCTGTAATAAAAGCCATCACACCCTCGAAAGCAAACAGAACAAAAGAATTCTAAAGCCATGAAAAAATTGTAGCACCAAAATAAGGAAACAGGAAGTTCTACTTCTTAGAGATCTGTTCACTCTATATGAACTTTCAGTAGCCCAAATACTTAATTTACACTCGCATCTTACAGACAGCAGCTTGATTAAAAAAAAAAAAAAAAAAGGAGTCACAGAATTGCCTGAATGGAGAAGCCATCTTATTATACTGCAATCCTTTATGAGCCAAAATTGCATTGTTTCTTAAATGCAATGATATTTACCTGTGTCAAATGGAGAGAAAGCACTTCCAAAAGCAGGGAATCCACCAAAGGCAGAGAAAAATGATCCACCACCACCTCTGTTTCTGCTTCCCCTTGGACCCCGCCTGCCACCGAAGAAGTCCTCAAAAGGGTCTTCTACAAAACAGAAGACAACATTTAAGAGATAAATATTACTGAGTGATTCTGTATTTAATCATTAGGGATTATTCATTTTAAAAAAAGAACATTTATTGTTAACAGGTAAGATTCTTCCTTTGAAATATTTGAGGCTACTGAAATAAGACTCCCTCAAAGGTAATTGCTATGCTCCTTCTGGTTTAAATTCTGCTTGCTTCTGAACCTAAAAATAATTTTATATACATAAAGTAGTTGATTTCCTTATTTTATCTGTTTAGCATTAAAAACTAGTACACCTAATAGAAACTATTTCATACAGGTACCTGAACTTTCCAGCTTATTTCTATTCAAGATTTATTGTGGATCATCATGATCTGAAAAGTAACTACCAGATAGGTTGTATTAATTATTGAAATCTAAAAACAGCAGCCAGGGATTGATGACTCATAATCCTAAAGTGTTCCAAGTGTTTAATTTAGCACTTGCCACATCAGATACTCCAAACACGTATTCTGATGCACATTTAGCAGCAAAGTATGGAGGTTTACACACAGTGTCCCAAAGAGGCATTTGGTCTGTACCAAGCAGGAGAGAAAGGGCAAAAATAGAGAAAGGGGGTCATGGATAAAATGTTATTTCAAATTCAAGTTCCACTGTTAGGTCATTCAGAACAGCTATTGTTCCATCCCCGCCAGGAAGACAATAGTCTCTTTCCAAAAATGAAAAAAAAAGATGGGGTAAGTATCAGGCCATAGGGTACAACACTGGCACCTATACAAGCAGTCTTTATTTACTAGAATTATGAGAAAACTGCTTTTCTCTAAAATCTCTTGAGACAAAGAACAACAGAAAAAAATTGCCATCATAAACTAGAAAGTCAATAAACATAATATTTACATTAAAACCAGAAAGTTTAGGAACTACTACTCTCTTCATCAATCACAACTCTCCCAAAATGAGTGCTGCTGAGAACACCAATGATTTTACTAAGTTTTTTACATAGGAACTCAGTACTGAAAGCTCAGAATAAGCTTTTAATGAAAAATGCAGAACCTGGTGACAGCAGCAATAGAGGTATGAAAGCAAGGAAAAGACTTGTGACTGCCTGACTGTTCAGAACTACAACTGACAAAGAGAAGGTCAGAAATTAAGTAATTGTTCCACTTCTGATACATCCACAAAAATCCAAGCTGATTTATGATAAATCACCAAGTTAATACAATATGCATTATGCATCATTAAGTAATCAATATGATAATAAAAATATGTAAGTTACCATCTGTTTTATGTGCAAATGCTTAAATGTGATACATCACAATGTATTTATGCTGAACAAGAGCAGCTGCTAAAAATATCCCTACCCCTCTCCCAAACTCCATAGTTATTGAGTAAAACAAAGAAGACTAAACTTTTCTCTTACATACACTGGCAAGCAAGTGGTAAGATTTTTTCTACCTTGGACACTTTTTGTTTTTGTAGCTTCTTTTTTTTTCCATGTAAAACAAGTTTTCCTCAATATAAAGATGACCTATTAGTACCTTTACAGAAGTTAACCAACACTTAGCATGGAAATAGGGGAATTATTATAATTTCCAAAACAAGCTCTATGTCCATTTTTAAAATAGGCCAGTTTTGTCAGTCTAGCATATCAATCAGCAAGTACCACAGCAGTTAATTGTTTTGTGGTCCAATTTATTCTCAAAGGAATGACTCATGAGTTAGTTATGAAGGTCATTCACTCACGTGTACAAATTATCTATATACTGTATTACTCCCACTGTTAAGCTTTCTATTTATAATCCAAATTTTCTCGTTACCTGGAGTTTGAATAAAAACAAAACAACCTATCATGTAAGCTCTGAGTTTTTAATCTCCCACAGTGTGCCAGCCTATTCTGCAAGTGAATCTCTCCTCCGCAACACAACAGCTGCAGAAACAAAGTTATTTAAGGGAAGATCATGGACTCTCCTAGAGATCCTTGATATCAATCCAGCTTCTCAGTGGATTATTGCCACACCAAAGCCCAACCAAGACTTGGCCATGCCTTATCAGCCTGCACAGCAAAGGAAGAGGTCAGCACTTGGTAATCAGCACGTGTTCAAACGTCAGGTGATTGCTGTCAGCAGCCCTGGGAACAATTCTCCAGTGCTCTTCCTGCAATTCTCTCAAGTAAGACAGAGCAACCGCTCTTCTGCAGTGCACTGCAGAGTGCTCAGCAAGATGGATTATCCTGAGACAGCAAAAGGGGCAGGACTTGTCAGAGAAACTATTCTTTTATGATTCTGACAGCCATGTACAGCAGGCAAAAGAAAAAAATACCAAAAATATTGAGAGAAGGCAGCAGGAGTCTGCTGCACTATAATTTGTTGTATCTACCAACAAATACACATTAATACAATCTCATAGCTACTCAGACCCTGTTTATGCTTTTACTCCCTAAATCAGGATGATTAATAGCACCACTCAGCAAAATAATAACATTTCAGCTCTGTAATTCTATTTTAGCAGAACCTTTCCATCCCTGATAACCTTTTCACAAAAAAAAGGCCTTTTCCAAACAGTTCAAGTGCATGGTGTTGTTTTTTTTTTTTTTTAATGATTCCTCTTATTATTGTGATTTTGGTATTTCTAGTCCATTTTAACTGAATGTGAGCAGCATATCAGATTAAGAAAACTAAGCAGCAAAAAGAAAAGGGAAGGAAAAAAAAAAGGCCTTTCTAAAAAGGGGAAATAGTATATAAATACAACTTCCAAGCTTCAGAAAATTGAAATGCTAAACCAATGATACTTAAGAGTATTACTAATCACTGCTTGGAGATAAATTCGGTGTATTATAATCTAGGTATTACCAGAAGCTTATGGGAGGACAGAGTATTAGATTCTATTTCAATAAAAATGTTGGAGTGCAATTCTAATGTAGAATTTGTGGTGCTGTAAAAAAAAAGATCAAGAGAGAACAAAAGGTGAGAAACCTCAAGAAAGCAAATGAGAAAGACTTCTTATCTATCAACAACAGCAGATGACAGGAAACTTTTTAGAAAAAGGCAAATGCTTGTGCAAAGAACTCATGGTAGCCCCTCATCAAAACAAAATGAAGGACTTCAGGACTCTTGCTGTTACTAGGTAGCAAAACTGAAATTACAGAAACCAAAATGTTAATGTGGAAATTGGAACACAAAACCCCCAGCAACACAGAAGACTGTTCACTAACAAACCTGTCTAAAAATAACTGCATTGGAGGTAACATTTCCAGGAAAATTTACTTTCTTTAGTGTCATGGTTTGACACTGGCACAACACCAGCACCCCCATGAAACCATTGACATTTAGAAAAAACACTGCCAATTCAAATGCAACAACTGTCTTGTTCCTCAGGGTAAAACATTAAACCTGCTCCCTGCAAACCATGGAATACTACCTTGTTTTTCTCTAGTCACAGGAAAAGAATTTCACCTCTAAGCAGGTCAAACAACAACAACTACTGTAATAAATATCACACTGCAGCTCAAAATAAGGCAGGTCATGATCTCTCCACTCCAGCTGTAACACAGAAACAGGATTTTTCCCTTTCAGCTCAGGGCAGAACACTACTTAAAAGATATGATTGTTTTCCTTTCCTGCCTTTTGATCACAGAACCAAACAAGTTGCACTAATTCACTGATCCAAAAGAAAACACTGAGTTGTTACTTTCTGTTGCACTCATGAGCTAATCTCTTTCAGCACCGGAAAGACTCATGTATTGGAAAAAAAAATGGGCAGGAAAGCACCATACAACAGGGGAAGGGAGGAAAGGAGTCAAACCCACAATTTGAAGCAGTCCACTATGCAGCTAAAACTAAATTCATTATAGGCGTTAGCTGAAATTACAATGCATGATAAACTACAAGTGTCACATTTCCTATGGCAGTCACTTCTACCAAGACCCCTGTATCCTGGCTGTTGCTTGGGGAACTAGATCAGGAATTGATATGCTGAAAAGAGCATCTCCAAATGAAAGCAAGTTCAGCCACACCAATTCTTTGCTAGAGTTCACAGTGTGGCTGTAAAAGCAACTGTGCAGGTTACAAGACAGGCAGCAGCAGAAGTGCCCAAGGGTCAAAGGCAGCACAGGAAGATTCTTTCAGCCACAGAATGATGCTAAACTGCAATGCCATCATTCACCTCCAAAAATCAAAGGTGTTGAGATAAATGGTGAGCTGCCAGCAAATGCTCTCCCATGCATGTACTGTCACGGTGAGAGAGGTTGATAATCTTTTCAGGACAGTGTGCAAAGGGAATTACCCTGTCCAAGCAGGGCCACTGCTCAGGCCCCACTCACTGCACCACCTCCCCAGCCAGTGAACCTTGTTTCCTTTATTCTCCACCACCAGAGCCTCACCACTGCCTGTGCACAGTGTACACAGCACCTGAGCAGTGCTCCTGCTGCAGATGCACGAGGGTGGCACTGGCACAACACAGGTTAATGGAGAAAGGATAAAGGATGCTGTGCAGCCCCCATGGAAGGGCACAGCCAAACCCAACGGCGTTGAGCATTGCTGCAGGCCTGCAGTAAGCAAAGGCTGCCTGCCCCATCCTTTCTTTGTATCAAAAGCACTCTGTAATGACTTCATACATCCTGCCAGAAAAGAGTCTCAAATGCAGGTCTGAACAATGTGCTCACACAAAGGGCTACAGACACAATACCCAGAATACAACAGAATTCTTGGAGTAGGTGTTTTCTACCTTGTATCCTCTTTGAAAAAAAGTTTCAAATATGAAAATTTGCAGTAAACACACACAGAAGCTCATGCTACAGCTCTGGAGAGCACTCGGGCACTAAAAAACATACCATGAGAACTGGAGGGGCCACAGCAACCTGTAAGCACATTTGCATGGAAATATTTTCTTCCTTACAAAGTAATCACACTGTTGATGCCCCTTATTAAGGGGAGACACTTTGTTGCAAGCACTGTTGTTTCACGTGCCTGTAATGGTCTCTGTAATGCTCATTTTCATAAATTAGATGTCAAACAGATGTCTACCTCACTCATATGAGAAATTACCAGAAGAAGCATTGGGAAGTCCTTCTAATGACATACAGCAGAAATCTTGGGATTCATTATATTCTAGAAAAGGAGACCTAAAACATCACTTTTGAATGCCATTGATATGGTAATTAGAGATGCTGGTGTACACTGATCAGCATTTCATACTTATCAAATGAAAGCTAAAATGTTCAGGAACACCTTAAAAATGGAGGCAACTTCCATTACCGCTGTATGACCTGCTCTCTTTAGGTGATGTTCAGCATTTGTGCTCTGACCAATTCAACCAGTTACCTTTCCAAGAAAACCAAGTCAAAACATTTTCTTGGGAACTAACAACCTCAACTGGACTGGGATTCCCAAGACAAGTCTGCTATCAAACAATTTCTCAATCTATCTAATGGGACATTAGACAAAGATTAAAGTTTTAAGATAAACATGAGCATTTGGAGCAAGGCCTCCTCCTTTCAGAAGGGCTTTGTATTAGTTTGGCCATGGAGCCCCAGCACTACCTGCTCCTATCTGGTAATGCTGTCTGGGTGAGACAGTTCCTGTGTTTCAAATACCCTCCTCAAACCTATCAAGTCATTTCTGAAAAATTCATAGTGAGATCTGGACCATTCAGTGGATAATTATGATCTAAGACTGGTGGTTATGAAATAAAACTGCACATTCATACCAAAGCAATGAATGCACACACAAATCTGTGAGCACTTCATGAACTGCACCAAAAGCAGCAAATTTACGTTTACAAAAAGATTAATTACCAAAAAGACACTGCTGTTCAAGATAGCTTTAAATGAAAGCCACCTCCATTTTCAGTTTTAATAACCCATTTCACTAACAAATACATTTTGCATTAGAACATTTAAACAATCTATTATCAGAAATGGAGCACCATGTGAATGAAAACCATGATCTGATTCTTATCTGAATCTTTTGCTACAGCAAGACAACTTTCTGTCCTTGAGACAAGCAGTTTGATGAAGCTGTCCCATTCAGGAAAAACATCCTAAAACACCTATCACGTAGAGTTTGCAATGATTACTGCACATAAAATTTCTTCTCTCTTGTCAGATTAAGACTCTTTTGCCTGGATACTAAAAGCAACTCACTGTACTTTTCCAGAACAGTCCTGCTTCTTTTTATGTAATCAATATTAGTCAATCTGAAATAATTCTGACCTTTGATGGAACCAAACTACACACCAGATAACCAGCTAGCTGATATTCTCTGTGACAAATATTTGTATCTAACTAGTTGTACGAAGGTTTTAAGTTTCATTTTACCTTTCATTTCCAAGAGTAGATTTTGAAATATCACATAAACCAGGTACCCAAAATTCTCAAGGGAAAACGCCACAGAATCCCTATGGGTTTATATGCATTAAAGTACATTGTGAATTCTGCTTCACAATGTAAAAAAACATTTAAGACATTTATATATAACCGTCTCCAAATATACCTTCAGAAACCACAGCAAAACTGTCAAGACTACAGTCAATGTTTAAAGAGATCCCACAAACAGACTTCTCTTGGGACATCCAAGTCTAGAGGGGCATCCACCAGGAGCAATTTATCATGTCACATCAGTAACACATTCTGCCAGGGAGAAAAGCCTGGTTCCTTATGGTATTCATTTAACTACACACACAGGCACTGGGAGCAGTTTGAAATGCCATAAACCATCCTGTCAAGCTTGTAGACACAGCTGCTGGAAGATATTGGTCTGCTGTAGGCCCTGAGTTGTATTTCCAAGCCCATACACAAATTACTCAGGCATCAGTGACACATCTGGAGTCAGATGAGATAGTTTAGGGTGTGTATGCAGCTTCTACTCTAGAAAAAAAAGAATTAACTCCTTAAGGAGTTTCTGTTGGCTAATGTTATTATCTTCCACAGTAACTCCTCACTGCTAACACCTCCCAACACAGAACCCACTCTTGCAGTAAGAATCTGAAAAGCCTCTAAAGCAAAACCAAATCAATTCTCTAACAGCCCGGAAACACAGCCCAGCCTACACCAAACCACATCAATTTCTGTTCCTCAGCCTGAAGCAGCAGACCTTCATCAATGCACTTCCATTACCAGGGGTAACACTGGAATCCTGTGGACTGTTAAATTACAGATGAAAAAAGGTCCTTGAAAAGTTTACAAATAAAATACAAATAAACAGAACAAGGAACACAAACCAAATCAAGGCAAGCACCACATATAAAAGGAGTAGGATATAGCTGAAGTATAAAAGTTTAAGTATACTGACATGAGAAACCAATCCCTACATTAAGAGTGAACAATGAGTTCCCACGTCACTGTGGGAAGAGCAGCCAGAGCCAGAGGTGTGTGGGACAGACTGAACAGCAGATCACCAAACACTGCTACACCAAGGCAGCACTTTGCAATGCAAAGTATTTTGCTGCAAAGGAAGCACCAACTTTTCTTCCTGTCACAAGGATCACCATGCATCCATATGGCAAAGGCTAAAAACTATCCCAAGGAGAGCTCACACTCTGCTGTAACCATGTGCCACAAAAAACAAACCCACAAAACTCAGAATAAGAGTTAAGCATCTGTCATAGCATCAGATTAAGTTTTAAAAAGTCCTTGCCTTCATGCACTCCTAGATCTACAAAGAAGTTGCCTGAAAAAAAACAGTGAAAATAAACTGGAACTGTCTCCAGTGCAACACACAGCATATAACATTAACTTTGCTCCATTTGGAAGTGTTCAGAGCTGTCTCCCAACAGTATTATAGATTTTAATTTGAAAAGCCTGAAGGGACTCATCATTTAAAAATCTACATTTTCCTCTTTTCTACATATGAATAAAGATGTCTCTGTTTATAAAGAAAACTTTCTGTAACTGCAAGAGCAGTGCAGTATAGTTCAGCAGAGTTGAACAGACTCAATTCATAGCACCATTTCAGAAATTCTTCACATCCATAAATCTACAGGAATTATGCATATGGATGCTGCTCTTTACATACTCAATGAGAATCAGGATATAGAGAGTCCCACCTGCATTCTGTGGGCCTCACTACAAGCCACTTCAAACTGCATAAAAAGTACAAATGTTTTAAAGTATTTATTCAATTTCATCTTTGATTCCACCAGTATACATTTTTAGAAAACATGACCTCAGTACTTATTTAGTGGCTTAGAATATCAATTATAAGCTGAGTAGCTCCGTAAGAAGTTAATAACTCCACAGAAAACTCATCAACAAGTTGAAAACTCCTCATCTCCTCATTTTTAGAAGATAAATTATCTTATTATTCAGGACAGAACTGTTCCACTAGTGTTTCAACACAACAGAACCTATAAGGGCTGCAGTTCACCAATACAAATATTCATGCTATACATGCAATTCTAGGGCTTGCTTTTGGAATTATAAAATGGACTACATTCAGCTGAAAGCACACATATTTTTATGTTGTACTATCTTGAAACATTCATGTATGTGCAAAGACCAATTCAAATACTTTTACAGAAAATTGGAGTCACAATTACCCATGTTAGAGAACGTCTTAACATCTTAAGGAAAAAAAATAAGAAAGTGCTCACTTTGAAATCTTCCAACTAGAAAAATTTCAAGAACTTATGCTCAAAGTCCAAAGCTTAACTGAGGGTTTTAGGCCTCTGGTCACTGACACAGCAACTATCCACAGAAAGTAGAAAGGCAGCTTAGGAATGATTAGTTTTTATTAACTGGAGCACACACAACACTGCTGACACTGCCAGAAGCTTGGCAAGAAGCAGAGCCTGTGCTCAGTGCTCTTATCTTCCAGCTGACAGTGATCAATACATGAAGCAGATAACCTGCTTTAAAATAAATCTGTGTGTTAAGCAGGGGAAGAATGTCTCTCTAGGTCACTAGTGCAGAGGTGTGTTGTGAAGTCACAAGGCAAGATGGACCACAGCCTGTATAGGAGAGGCTACTGCAGCATCCCATGAACACTGGCAGCAGTGGTACCTCCATTTGAAAAGCTGGATAGCTCTCTGCACTGTGCTGTACAGCCTTCCTTCTAAGGAATCCAAAAGGCAGGGCCTCAGCTTTCTTTAAGCCCATCATTTATTTAACAGCAGAACTAAACTTCATGGCTTTAAGGTTAATCATGAATACTGACATTTTCAGAGACAGAAAGTTAAGTCTTCTGCTAATATTGATGAAGTAAATACAACCACAATCAAACAGAGCCCATCTCAGTCTCCCACTAGTAGCATCTCACCTATACAATATACTATAAAGATATTTGATTGAGAACCAACTAATTTGTTTAACAGATCTTCAATCAAAAAGTAAACAAAAGAACTGAACACTCTCTCCCAGCTCCTCCACACTGGCTTCCTACTCAACATCTTGCTCAGATTTTTCCAGGTTTTCTACCACACAATCACAAAACAACTGAGCTTGACAAGGACCTCTAGAGCTCATCCAGTCCAATCCCCTGCTCAAACAGGATTAACTGGACTGGGATTTCCAGGACCACTCTCTATTCTGGCTATCTCCAGAGATGGAGATTCCACAACCTCCCTGGACAACCTGCCCCAACACTGCTGCCCTTGCAGTACAGTTGTACTACCTTAAGTTCAGGCAGAGACTCCTGTGCTTCCATTTGTGGTCATTGCCTCTGATCTCTCCACTCCCTTCCCAATGGATTGATGAGACTCTTACCCTAAGCTTTCTCCATACTGAACAATTCCAGCAATTCTCCCCATCTGTTCTTCAGAGAAGCTCCTGTAACTATCTTAAAGGCCTTTCACTGGACTCTATCCAGTAGCTGTTTCTTTTACTATGGAGCCCAGAAGTGAACCCAGTACTCCAGATGTGTCCCTAACCAGGGCTGAGATCACTCATCTAAACTGAAATCCTCGTCTAGTACTTCCTAAAATTCTTATTCTGCTGCAGACAGTGAAGAAGTTGCATCTACCCAGTTCAGAGCCCATTCCACTCATCAGTATTTTGCTAGAAGTTTCATCCAATCTTCCCTTTCCTACTTTCAGCTGATTCCACACTGGATCCAACTGCCCAATTCAGCTGCCTATCTTCTACCAGATTCTTCCTCTAGCTATTTATCTAATTCATCAACTACCATTCTACTGCATTCAACCTCTAGCCCTTCAACCCCCTTTTTAATCCTTCATTAGTCACCTAACAGCTGATAATCCTGAAATAGCAAACCAAAGAGATATAATTAAAATCTGAGCTGAACTACCCCCTTAATGCTGCCAAAGACAATAAATTACTTTAAAAAATATTAAAACATTTACAAACATTATTACAGAGCTAAATCAATATCTACATACTGAACAGGAAGAAAGCCTGGTTTTTCAAGTACACTTCTTGCAGCTTTCAGTACAGAACTTTCTCACAGTAAATACTCAACACAGGATCTGTTCTCCTTTATAGGTCAGCATTTTGCTGAGTTGAACATGCACACAGAGATTGCATAAGAATCCCAGCACCTCTGAAAAAACCTTCTGCTTGCTAGAGCAAGCAACATCACAAGCCAAAAGACCTTCAGCATGAGGACAAAAAGATTACTTTGACAATTTTTACCACATATTGGTTCCTTTAATGAATGCTTCCTAAATGAAGAATTCAGGCCTCAAGAACTATTTTAACTGAGTCTCTAAAGCCTCTATACCCCAAGCAAACAAGTGACATGAATTTGGGAGAATATCTAGATTATGTATGGAACTGTTCCTATTCTGGTAGAAGAAAATCAGTCCTGCTAGGACACAAGTTCACATTGAGAGTTATGGTGTAACAGTTATAGTTAGGCTGTCCCATTCAGAAGCTCTCAAAGTTTTATTTTTTAATTTATTTACAGATCAAAAGAGAGAAATCAACAGACTAAGTCAGCCTGCTCAAATTCTCAAGAGAAAATTCAAGTATGCACTTTTTCTGTTCAATATGATTTCCTTTCAACTTAGAGACATTGGTTGGCAAACCAGTTGGTTGGATATGGTTTGGCAAACCAGGCCTTCCAACAAAACATTAACTGGCAAGCCATACCTATTCTTGTACAATAAAATTAACCAAGAAACAGGTATGAAACAAAGATTTCAAATATAATACAAAATACCAGTTGTTTGCCTCATTTTCAGAATAATATCCATTAAAACTACATTAGCTACGTTTGTTTTGCAAGAGTGAAGTTTTAGTCACACTTTATATACACATAACTAAAACCAGGGGATCACTTACCAAAGTCAAATGTAAAGGGGTCCCTTCCACCAAAAAACTCCCTGAAGACATCATCTGGGTTGCGGAATGTAAATCCAAAATCAAATGGATTATCATGATGATTTCCACCTGAAAAAAAAAAAAAAAGGAAAAAGTTAAATTTCAGTTACCTTTACATATTCTTACTAATAAGAAAGTTCAGGCCTATAAGGTACTTCCATCATCTAAAAATATCAATTTCCAAGATTTGTCTTCAGATATAATTCAAATTTCTCTTTCAGATATTGTTCAATTTAAGTATACACATTACTTTGTTACTTATTATAATAGTTTTTCTGTTTTCAGATAACAGCAATACCTTTCATACTAACTAGAAAAACTGTAAAACAATTGCAATCTCGATTTTTAAAAGACTGAATTTTAGGCCCTAGTAGAGGCATTTCTAGATTCCTGTCTTGAAAAGAAAGCTACAGAAAACAGAGAAAACAAAAAACTTCTGGTGGTCAACATACCTCCACCTCCATTTATTAGGCCTTCTTTTCCGTATCTGTCATAGATGTCACGTTTTTTAGCTACAAGGAGAAGTTGTACATCATGTCAGTAAAGAGGTTTGTTGGTTTTGTGAAAAAATAAACACTTCACCAGCATTCTCAGTTAAACATCTTCTCAAAGCTAGCTTATTTAAGGAAGTTCTGGCATATAATTGTTGACCATCTTCAACAAGAACGGTCAAAGCAATTTAATGTTCAGGAAGAAGTTACTGAATTTCAAACATAAGACCAGTAAGTTGCAGAAGGTCCAGTCCTGATGTATGAGAAAAAGTTTGGTTTAAGGACAAACTTCACACGGAAATTTGCCTTTAAGAAGGATATGGCAGATTTCTTCTTTGGACAGCTACCATGAAAAGTTTTAAGGCTGCTCCTCCACACAAGTCTAATTGTGAAGTTGGTCACAGCTTGCTGGAATAAACCTGTCATCTTATCTTAGATAAGATTCTACAGCCTGTGTGGAGAACAGTTCCAGGGCTCAAGCATTCCCTTCCTTCTCTCCCTCTTGCAAACCTTGACCATTGCCTCTCTTCCTTTTATTGCACAAGACCGAGCCCATTGTGGGGCAGTTATGAGAACAGAAGACCAGTGTTTATACGAGTGACTGCAAAACCCCTAAAATTAATTATAACCACTTCTGCTAGCTTAATCATGGGATATGGAATGGAGAATGAAGTGATGTTCCAAAATGCCATGGATGGATGTGACTCAAACTGCTTGCTCTCTATTATTTTAGAAGGCATGGAATGACTATTAATCTTCACTGCAGACCAGCCAGTATCCATGAGAAAGGAGAGAAAAATGAACTTTACATTACTGCCCAAGATCAGATGGCACTTTGGTACTGGAAGGGAATCTGAAGACCTTAAAGAGGCAGACAACTCACTTAGCCTGTACTGCTGCAGAAGTATCAGTTAAAAACCAATCAGGGCATTTGATTTTATTCTCTTAATATTGATTCTCCCAGTGGAATCTCCTCAGTAAAAGATGTTTTTAAAATTTAAACAGCATCACTGAAAGAACATGCAGTTACCTCAAATAGATGCTGGAAAGTAAAATACTTCTGACTAACAGGAATTAAAATTTTATATAATGGTTATCATCTCAAGTAGCTTGCAATAGGTTCACATGGAGACAAATCCCCAAAGCTTGATACATTATCTGTACTGCTTTGCTAGACAGCAGTTTTTAAAGAAAGGAGGTTAACCTACCCATCAAATTATGAAGAAGAAAGCAGCAAAGCAGATAAACTGTCACGGGCAGGAAACAGCAAGGTTGCCCTGAGGGCTCACAAAGACCAAAATTCATCTTGAAAAATGTTCCATTTTTGAAACCACAAAGTTTCTCACATGGGAAATGTGTTCAATGATCACCCAGTTTCAGTATTTTTTTGCTTATGTAATCTCTTAAAAAAACTATTCTTCTGCCAAAAATCTGTCATCATTCAAGCCTGTAATGGTGTCATAAAATTTCATTAAGTTTGCAGAACATTTGACTGCCTCTCAACCACTGGGCTCAGGATTCTGGTATCCCTGCTGCACAAATGATTGTTAAGACACCAGCAACTTAGGATTTGGCACAGATCCAAAAATTGGCAGCAGTTTTAGAAGCTGTTCTAAAATTCTAGCACTGCACTGTTTCCAAAGAACTTAGAGATCTGTATAACAACCAGACCAGTATCCTATTTTTAACCTGCTCAAAAAAATTAGCTTAAGAAGGATAAAGTACTCTAAAAGACAAGTATACAATGAACTAATAAATTAAGTTTTTTTCTCCCCTGTTAATTAAGTATCAAAACCAAGCAAAGAAACACAGTGTACAAGACTGCAGCTCACTAAATCAGGCTGAACTCTGAGAGGTAATCTAGATGCTACTAGAGCTTTAAATATAGTTCTCCCATGCTCACTGTCTCAGGTGAAATCAAGGACACTTCAGAAATAGCATATAGACAGCTGCAGTCAATTACAGAGGAAAATAATCAAAGTAGCTTAAATCACTTTGTTATGATTCAGGCAGCTTTTGTCAGAACATTGGCCAAAGTTAATGATATTCTTCAAGCAAAAAGACATGGGTGAACTGTAAACTGCATTCTTGCACTACATGGGTCAGGCTAAACACCTCTTCCAGAACAATTCAAAATAAACACTATCTTTAGTATCACAGTTGACTGAATTTACAGAACTCACTCAAATGAAATCCAAACTTTCAACAAGGTTTACAGTATGCTTGGGCTTTGTCAAGACTAGTTTACTGTTACAAAAGCTAAAAGCTGTAGGTCCAACAGTGGGTACTTCAGAGTTGGTCAAGCCTGACTTTAGAGGATAAACACAATACCCCTATACTGATCATAACACTGGCCTCACCTGCTAAGATAAAATTAATCTTGGGATTCACAGAAGTCTCCACGGAAGTTTCTCGCAGACACTGAATTTCAATTTCTAGTAGTTTGGTTACCTATCTAGGGAGATTCTGAAATTTTTGTTTCAAAATTTCTACTTATTCTGTCTTATCTGCAAGCATCTTTCTCTTTCCTTGCTTTTGAAAAGGAAGTAGTCAAGTAGGATGGTGAACCACAATTAAAATATCCCTTCAAAGCACCATAGATCAACATTTTCAGTCTGATTCCCAGGACAGAGAAAGTAAGTTCAAGAACCCTTTTAAAATACCTACCATCTGACAAGACTTCATAGGCTTCAGCTACTTGCTTAAATTGCCGCTCCGCCTCATCTTTATTGTCTGGATTTTTATCAGGATGCCATTTTAGTGCCAACTTACGGTACCTGAGTGGAAGGAAAACAAAGGCTATTTTACTCTGAAATAATAGAATATGCTATACACAATGTTGTCAGGTTAAACAGGTTGCCAGGGATTGAAGTAAGAAATTCCTGGTGCTTTGTATCTTGAGTTTAGATGTTGGGACCAACAGATCCTGCAGGTACACAAAGAACCACCTATTCAGATATGTTTTAAATTAGAAAGTAGGTTCGGGTTCCTTACTTATTCTGAAATTATTCTGATGATCAACATCTGTGAGACCTAAGCAAAACATTCCAAAATATCTCTGCTGTGGGCTTCTTCTTAGAGCTCTGTAATTATTCAGTACTACAACCAATCAAGGGAGGCATCAAGAAGGATCTGGTACATTAAAAGTTGATAAAGCTCCAAGAACACACTGATTGTGACATCCTAAGATCAATGCCTGCTTTGACAGCTACACCTGCACACAATTCCTATCCTCAAATGAAGCATTTTCAAAGTGTTCATAACTTCTTACTTAGAGGGGCAAAACTAAGCTTGCACTTAGGTTGATGGGCTTTGCAATTATCCAAGATCACAGTTCAAACATTTGAATTGATAAAAGTAGCATGTGCAGGAATTTGCAGAAGAACACAAGAAGACAACAAAATGTGAATCCAAAAACCATGTAATTATATTTGTCCCTTAAAATCTATGACATCCACACCAGTAACACTCACGCTTTTTTGATATCCTCTGCTGAGGCATGCTTCTGCACTCCCAGAACTTCGTAATAATCCACCATTTTCAGGAGTTCTTGTGGTAACAACAGTCAATCCTTCCAGTCCTGTAACAAAAACAATTTGTAAATGAAGCCTGTCCAGTGCTGCTACTTTATAAATGTCAGGTAGTAGCCTGGTATTGCCTTGTATCAAACCTGACCAAAGAAAGACAAAGTTCAAATTTTCTAAATCTCAAAAAATAAACCACTTTACTTTAGGTCAAGAGATCAAGCAATTACTTTCATTCAGATTTTTATGTTCTTTAATCTCACTGAAACACAGTACACAAACAGATATATAGCAGTTCCTGAAACAGACTGATAAGCTAAATTCAATCAATATTTTAAGAAGGGCATCTGGATTACAGTTTTGATGTAGATATTAATAACTCTGAATACGAAAGTTCACCTGTTACCTATGACACCTGTCATGTCTAAAGCACATATGGGCATAAACAAAGGGACCCATCTTTCACATCTCTTCTTCAGAACATTACTTCCACCAATATGCTCCCTTCAGAAAAGTTTTGTTTGTGCAGGTCTTGGAAATTTAAAATTCAAACTTATTGAGTCCAATAAGCCATTCTTGTACTCAGACTTTGACAAAAAATGTGCATGCTGCCAAAGCTACTGAGTACCATTAGCCTCCTTTAAGTTTACCAAGAGAAGCACATAACCAGGCAAGATTGCTCCAACTGCAAGGTAAGCAACCAATTCAAGTGCAGAGGCACCTACTGTTTGTTCTTATAAAAGAATAGCTACCACAAAAGTCCTGAGAAATCTAGAAGTTAATAAAGCAATTTAAATACGGAGTTTCTTGTCAGCATTAGAGAATAATTACAAGGAACAGTTACACTGACCATTACTCCAACTAAAAGGCCACCAAGATGAAAGAACATTTCTAAAGTTTCAAGAATGTTTCATGTCTTCATGCAATGCTGCCTTTCTCTCAACCGCTAAAAAAATCTCCATTCTGGCAAAACTTCCAAATCCCTTTCCATCCCACCACTGCTGGTTTGTTTCAATTTAATGAAGAAAACAGTGACCTTTTCCAGTAGTTATCAACTTGCTGCAGGGAAAGTCACCTAAATATGCCCAGAACATAATACAGCAATATATTAGTCACATTTTCTTATCTCATGCATCAAGAACATAAATTCTTTGAAGTAACTTTTCCCCCCACAAGTCATTCAGCATTTTTCATTTTAGCCCAGGCAGTCTCAGTTTCCTTTTCTTTCCCTTAAGTGCTGAAAGAACCAAGTATGATGTAGCCTAGTGAAATATTCTGAAATTAATTTATTGTACTACTTTTACATGAATCTTTCAACATCCTGGGATATGAACATTGAAAAAATACTTCATTTTAAAATAAATTGGTACATCTTTAAAATATGTTCCTGCTGTAGGTTAAAGCTTAATTAACTTTAATTATGGATTATGGTTACACACACATTTCCTCAAATGGCAGAACTAGTTTAAGAGATACCCTGCCATGCTTCCTCCCCTCTCCAAACCACTTACAGAAGCAAATGTATTGAAGGGCCCACGTGTTTAAAACTTGGGGGTGGTTTTAGCAATCTACTTAACCATACAGTCCCACAGACACAAAATTAAAGTGTAGGAAGTAAACACCCTTTGAAGAAATCTCCATATAAAAAAAAACATAAGGGTATAGTTAATACTGTGACCAACACCAAAGGAAGTTGGGGGACCTGCATTAAAATTAACATTATGAATGCCAATAATAATATACTAATGGCAGGGTTCAATATGTAAAAATACAGATTACCAAAAATATCCCAGGATATCTGCTATTAACTGGCCTCTCTAGTTGTGCTGTTTCCCACACAACAATTAGAACAGCTCTGTGAACACACAGGCAAGAAGCAAAGTCAGTATGGTTAAGCATGTTATCAAATCCCATAGCCAACCTTATGAACAATAGCATATATGGAACATATAGTTTGCAAAAAGAAATCAGGAGGGAATCAGTATGAGTCAAGCTTAAGGCCAGAGGTCAGAGTCCCTCCTAACAAGAGATACCAGCCTAAAACTAGTACACAAACAGCAAGAAGCCACAGGATAGGAGCATATACCATAACACTAAGTGTTCTTTCCATATTCTCCTCTTCTTACACACAAGACTCTCATTAGCTCTCAATTCTGTCTTAGAGGGAAAACTTAAAACTCAAGTTTCTAACTAGAAAATGCATAGGAAAAGCAACTTAGATGTAAAAAATAAACCACATTTTTTCCTAGAAACTTTGTGCACACAGGTAGTCATATTGATTTCAAGACAGTATTTTTTTCAAAACTTTCCTGTTTGTTTTAAAGCAATGCTGCAGAATTGTGAAGTTCAGACTCAACAGAAACACCATATATCCTAGGCAACAGAAGCCCGAAGTTGGGACAAAATACAAAGGTAAAGCAACATGACCACCTCTTAACAGATAACTCTGACCCTAAAAAGCTACTTCTTCAAGATAGAGAAATTATTTCTTTCAAAGGAATGTCTGGGGGATTGCATATTCTGTCTTTAGTGAGTGTTACTGCTCACTAGTATAAAGTCTGGAATGAAAACAAGCCAGAAAGCTTCTAAAAAAACAAATTATTACTATTCTCCTTCTCCTAATCAAAGTGACACCAAAGTCAGGTGACAGGAAGCATTCATCTCTGATATCCTGTTATTTCTACCTGCTAGTTATCATAAAGCATAAACTGTACTGCTGAAACTTCAGTTATCATAGGAACTTTTTGTATGTAAAAAGGTTTAAAAATATTTACAAGAAAAAAATTAATCTGCAGCTTCTTTTGTCCAGCTTAAGAAAAAAATGCCAGCTAATATTTAGCCCCTCAACAGCCAGTAAGTCTAACCAGAAACATCATACACACCCACAAAACCACCCTCCCCCAAAATACCCAACAATATTCACAAATAGAAAAGACTGCAATCTTTTCAGGACAGAAGTATTTAAAATACTCACTCAAGAAAATAGCCACCATCACCTTATAATAAAGCAGAATATGGATGGCTATTGACCTAGAAAATAGAAGATGGCCAATTAAAAAAAAGATTACTACTTTTAAGGCTAGTAGGAATGTGCATGATGAAAATGTCTAAATGTTCAAATATTCAAACCATATACCTCCCTACAAGAAACCACCCAACTGTCCTAATCAAAATAACATGACAAAAATCTTCTCCAAACATGCAATCTGTCAAATAATTTTTTCCCAAATATACAAGCAAGGCTCATTAATTAAGCACTTGAAAGTTTTTTCTAAAGCCAGGAGGAAGCCAGCCCACATTAGATGATTTCCTGCCTCCATCCACAGAAAATCTTCAAAATTTCAGAAGCCAAAAAAAAAAAAAAAATAAACCAGCTGAAAGAAGATGTTTCATGGCCTTCGTGTTGGCTCACAAAAATCTGTAGTTCCCTGAGCTGGGAACTGCACTATCAGTGTGCTATCAGGTACTCCCAGCTCCTTCTTTGGGGCATAAAAATCAAACAGGCCAATGTTTATGTGAACCAAAGGTTTCCACAGTTTATAGATTTCTCAGTCATCACAGGAGCAGGCAGCTTTGTCTGGTTTATGGAGCAGAGGCCCTGAACTACTGGCTCTAGGCAAGTGACAGGGCCACATGACCAGGCTCAGGCTCTCCCCACACAGCTCAGCCAGTTACCCAAAACCTGGCTCATAAACTCACAGTCCTCAGCTACATAAAAAGCATGAGAAGTATTACAGAAGACAGATATGCAGAGAGCTCCGAACTTTTCTAAGATCAGATGAACAGAGAAAAGCAAGTAATCCAACAAACAACCAGCAGGGATGACAAAGCAACGCCCCTAACTAAATACAGAAAGGGGGAAAGCATCCAAACAAGAAATTCTTTAGAGCAGCCAGGAGGGAATTCAGACAGCAAGGGGCATGCGACCTTTGCAGTCAGCTTAGTCAGAAAAAGTTATCTATTTCTGGCCATGAAGCAATGGGGAGCACAGAGAGTCCTCAAAGATGCCAGAACAGCTCGAGCTTAGTGACTACAGCAGTCACCTGGAGAGCAGGATGGAGTTCCAGACTCCTGATGCACGAAGTTCACAGAGCAGGCATTCATCAACATCCTCTGCAAGTCCCAGAGCCACCCAGGTCCCAGCACCTGCCTGTCTTCCATGGACTTAACTGAAGGATTGCATCCTGCTGTCAGCTCTGGAGGAATAAACACTCTGCCCTGAATCCCGGTTCACTTTGACTGAACTCTCAAAAATCCATGTGCTAACTCAAAAATTCCCACAGTTTAACAGAAAATTTTCCTAAGAGTAAGAATGCTAAGGAACAAATAAAGTTACCCATGAGTGCAAGAGCACAGAGCAAGAAAATCTCTTTAAGTTTTGTGATTAATAAACCTGACAAATACATTTAAACAAGGCACCAGCATTAATTTTTTACCTCCCATTTACACATGCACAGTGCAGTGCAAACTAAAGCATATCAACAATTTTGATACCTTTAGTTTTTACTTACCTAAGCTTAGAAAAGCTGTCACAGTTTAACTTCACAGGTTCCTGAAATTTATTGTTTCACAGAAAAATGTTCATTTACCATATAATTAAAATTAAGGCAATGTACTTAAATAGCTATGTTTATGCTCATTATTTTAATACTCCCTCAGCATCCCCAGGAGATGAATTTAATAAAATGAACATTCCAAAAAGCTTAGTTTAATCTCATGTTTACAGCAAACATCCTGCTTGTATGTGAGACAGCAGAGTGGATTTGGATACAGTTGTTATTATTATACCAGTTCACACAGGAAGAAGGCAGCTGGGCTAACTGCTTTACCTCGCAGCTCATGCTCCATTGTAGAAAAGCCAGCAACAGTAAAACTCCACCACAGCCAAACAAGAGACACCCTCACCCTTAAGGCAGGAAGCTACAAAGAATCCTGTCCACTCCTCCCCAAGGGCAGCAAGACACAACTCTGGCATGAACTACAGGACTTGGTCTGTATTGCTGCCTGGCACACGGAAAGCCTGCAGAGGGCAACAAGTAAGAAACCATTAAAAAAGAGTGAGCCAACCAAAAATGGAAACAGAAGAAATTCAAACTCTTCATCTGTGAAAGAAATGTAAACTGGCTAACAAAAACAGGAAAGGATGTTGATCAGTCAACAGGCCACCCTCACTCTCTTGCCTGAGACTCTCCTGCTTATCCATCTGATCTCTGATAAAGGGGGACTTATTCATGATCTTTCCTTAAACCAAAGGAGCACTTTTCCAAAACAACTCAGGTGTCCAAATTTGGAATTGTGTCACAAATATCTGGAACACTGTCACTTTCCTAAAACTAACCATAAAAGGCTATTTTAGTTGAAGTAAAAGTCATGTCTTATTTCAAAAAATATATGATCTGTGTATGATTAAGCAATTAAAAATAGTGAAAGCCTCAACTGAAAGACATGGTCCAGAAAGTTTTAGGCAAATAATCACATGCAATCAGACGATCCTTTAGGGAAAAGAAAACAGTTCAAAGTTTCTACACATTTCCCCTGAAGTGTGTTTTTGAGTCATGACAACTTTATTTAAGCCAAACAAAAAGAAAAAAAAAAGCTTCATTAAAGCAAAGAAGTTCTTATTGAGTGTTGATAGGCTGTCACCAATTCAGACTACATTTTAAAACAGAAAAAAGTTCTAATCAGAAAAAGTAAAGTTTTACTAAAATCTGGCTACAATGTAGCTATGAATGGCTTCAAACTTACTACACGGCCTTTAAGATCCTTGTTAAGTACTGAGTCCTCACTGATACTAGTGGGATGTCAGTATTCAGAACAACTAGTAACTGTAGGAGTGTAATGTATATGCATGAATTATTTCTTCCCTAACAGTTAAATAAATAAAGCAGAATGATTTCATTACGTCTAAAGTAAAGAAAATCTAACATCCATTAAATGTATTTCATTCAGAAGATAATATAATTTGAACTACTAATACCCTCAACTACAGTTTTATTTTAAATCTATCCTGAAAGAAACAAGCATCATATGCAAGATCCAACAAGTTTTGACAAAGCTAAGTAATTCCTCACTAATCTTTCCATTGCTTGAATAAGACAAAGGAAAAGCTTTGTCAGGAAATGTTTCCAGGACACAACTAAGGAGGTTCTTTACAAATGCTATTAGAGAAATGGAGCACTTCCTACTTAAGGAGCACAACGCTTAAACATAAACCTCACACAGCCAAATCGAAAATTACAGCAACGAGTTCCCAGCCGAGCAGGGCGCAGCCGCCGCCCTCGCCCCGCGCAAGCCCAGCCCGCAGACCTCGCCGCGCCAGCGAGCCCGGCACAGCCGCACACAGACCACAAACCTGCTGCTCCTTTCTCGGCCGCCTATATCCTGCCTAAGATGATGATAACGCAAGTTATTGCCTCTCCCAGCATACACTGCAAAACTTCTAATGGATAAAAGAAAGAATAGAGTTCGTAAAGAAATCTATTTATCTATTAAAAAAAAAAATCAGTACCAAAACACATTAGCCTCTAACTAAAATTTCAGTGTTACACAAAAGCACTGCATGCCTTCTTCCCAAGCTCTGCCAAAATAAATTAGCAAACTGCATCGATCTGGGAAGGACAGAGAAAATAACCAGAGAGAGAAGCTTTCTGGTTAAGAATCTGCTGCAGTTTGAAAGCACAAGCACTAAAAAAACCAGCCTGACAGAGAACAAGGGGAATTCTGAAGTTTACAGATTTAGTTTACATTATTAGTAGCATTGCAGTCTAAACAGTGCTGCCAATAAAAGCAGCAATTTAAATTTCTACTCCAATAGAGATTATTTACGAAACTTTAATACTAATTTAACTTCTATTTTCAACACTCTTATTCTCCACTGAGAAGTCAGCACAGGAGCCAAGGGGAGTACACAGAGTTAGACCAGTGTTCTGCAATAGTTAAAATTCTGGTTGTTTGCAATAAAAAAAGTAATCACACAGATAAGATCTGTAAATACACTTACTCATTGGTCCAAACAAATCTTCTTTGACAACATAATCCATCAAACTAAATGCTATTTTCACTATTAGGCTCTTGATCACCAGCTGAACATAAAATCCCTAACTGGAGTACAAGGATCTCCAAAGAGTAAACAAAAATTAAGGTCAGCAGACAGCAGTGACTGCAACCTCTGCTGCAGAACCAGAGAGGCAGAGCCTTGCTTCATCCCAGTTGTTCTCTTTGTGTCAGCACCTTGTTCTTACCACTTTTTGACACTTTATATTCTAAAAACTCTTGGGTGTGATCACTGACTATGAAATGACACAAGCCTAACCATTTGCACGTTATTACCGTGTCTAAGTAAGTAACAGTTTGTTACAACCACAATTTAGAACAAATTTGTTCAGTATTTTGAATTATTTCTAACACCTTTGTTAGCATGACTGTAGCACGTTTTCAGCAGCCAAGGAGAGCTCAGACAGCAAAACAACACAAAGTGTTGGTGCAAACAGGAACGCGAGTCCCAAACCCAGCCTGCTGTCCCCCCTCTGAAGTGCAACAAATACTGACTACAAACAGTGTTCCTTACCTGGCAGTGTCAGTTTTCATCTGGCAACAGCGAGCTCAAAACACCCGACCTCTGCCGACCTCACCCACAACAAACCTCCCTCCTGCCCGTACCCCGAGTAATCAACACTGGGCGGAACGAAACCGAACTGCTTCCATCGGGGGAGAACCACAGCGCCTTTGGCCTGCGATCATCGGGGTGGAAAACGCCTCTGAGATGACCCGGGGCAAACACCCCCCAACACCGCCAATGGCTCCGGGATCACCCAGGGTAAACACCCCCCAACACCACCAATGGCTCCGGGATCACCCAGGGCAAACACCCCCCAACACCGCCACTGCCCCTGGAATC